>VXAZ01004978.1:309543-704546 GCA_013399875.1 Gymnorhina tibicen
GCGCCGCCGCCCGGCCCTGCCCAGGTGCCCGCGCCTTCGCACCTCACCGGCCTCCTCCGGCCCTGGCCCGCGGACCAGCTCCCCCTGCCCCGCGCCTCTCACCTGGATGAGCCGGGGGCCGGCTGCCCTTCTCTGTTCAGCCCCTCGAAGCTTCCCCTCTTCCAGAGCGCCGCCCTCTCGCCCTGCAGGGCGTCGTGGCGCATCCCCACAAGGCTTCTGCACTGTCCCTTCTCGCCAGGTTCTGGCGTCCCTCCTGGAGACGCTGCCCTTGGTGTTTTGCAAGTCTCTCCCATGCTCGCTCTTTGCCTTCTTCCCCTGATGGGTTTGTGCCTCAGAAGTGCAAGGAAACTTGCGCCTGCGTTGTCCACTTAGTTTCATGAGGTCCCCCGTTGTCTCAGCGTTGCCTTTTGTGACTCTCGATGGGTGCACAGCCTGAGGGTTTCTGCCAACACACCTCCAGCTCCCTGCATTGACCTCCTCCTGCCTTTTATTGGGATGAACCTCCTGCAGTTCTCTACCTGACCTTTCCTTCTCCTTTCTTCACTACTGTGCCTTCCTCATTGCCACCTCTTCCTCATGACTCCCTTGAGATCTAAACTGTCTCCTTCAGTTCATCCTGCACATGATGAAACTATCTTGTTTCTTTCCTACTAGGCCTGTGGTTTTCCCTCCTTTCTTGACCTTTCCTTATGAGCTCTGTCAACAGCAAACTAACTACACCAGTGGTTAGTTGCTCTCAAAAACAAAAGAAAATGAAGTTCTTTCTGCTGGTTCTCTGCACCAAACCAGACTTCCTCTGTTTGGGAAGGGGGACAGCATGAGGGATCTGTAGCCAGCAGTACTGCAGGCTCCCTCATGTCCCAGCAGAAGTGCGCAAAATGACCCAACTGTGTAACATTCTTAGATGCTGATCCTGTCAGCTCACTGCCAGCTGTAAAGGGAAATGAGCTGCCTTGGAGTTGCTGCTTGCCCTGCTGCAGTCTCTCCCATCCCTCCTCCCCCTTTGCAGCTGGCAGAAAGTTGGAGATGGCAGAGATGCATTTTCTTCTCCATTTGGGGATGGAACGGTTTCCCCTCCCCCCTCCCGTTATCCCTGCTGCAATCACACCCTTGGTAATGACTGATGCGCAGTTTGGTTTTACCACTGACAGAACAGTTGGTTACATTGTATGGCGTCTCATTATTTCTCTCTGAGCGTGACTTCTGAAAAATTACCAAACCATAGGTAAGTTGGGTGGCATTCCAGGGCACAGGCTGGAAGACTGTGCCAGGTGCCAGGTTTCAGCTCTATAAAGAACTGGAAGTGAAAATGGAAAGAGCATCGCTGTGTGTAAGGTGTAAATAAAAAAAAGGCTGTGTATGGTTATTTGACTGCTGAAATAACCCCGTGCTGACTTGTGTTCTCTCAGGTAATGTTATGACATGTAGTTATAAATAGATAAACCAGTTAAGAGCAAGGCACCTTCAGGTCACCTGGTGCCTCACATCTCTATGCTGAGCTAGACGTGCTGTCTTTGCTATAAGTCCCAGAGGATGTGCAAGTCTCAAGGTACCTTTTTCCTGCAATCCACCAAAGAATTTGATAATTACACTTAACTTCTTTCTGTTCCTCCCCTCCCCCTGGCTCTCTATAATTTGGGTCTTTACTTGCAAACCTGGAAATGGAATCCCTTAGAAAAGAAGTAATTAAAGGCAACAGTACTGGTATATCAGGAAATATAAATGAAAAATGTTGTAAGTAGTGCAAGTGTGTATTTTCATTAATGCATCTGGCAGTGAGTAGTTTTGCACTCTAAAAAAAAAATAAAATTGCTTAGCAACCAGTATTGAGTGAGTGAGCCAAAAAGCAAGTGAAACGTGCCGCTGATACCCACTTCATTTCTGAGCTGTTGGGTTTACTCTTCTGTTTGCTCAGAAAGCACAAACCAAGCTGCCTGGGTTTGAGAACTCTCTAGTCTGAGGAAAAAGGCACTAGAAAATGTGTTTGGCCACTTTTGCTCATACCTGATAATGCCGCGCAGCTCAGACTTTCCTTTTGAAACTTGTTGTTTGTGAGGTGTTCTTGCATTTATTTTTTTGGCTCTGTCTGTGGGGGGGGGGGGGGGGGAAAGCACCCTAGTTCTAAGCCGACCAGGTTTCCATTTGCCGTCTCGTTGCTGGTGTCGCTGCTGCTGTGCCACGGAGGGTGCTGGATCGCCCTTGGTGTCCCGATGCCCTGCAGGCGGAGGGGCCCGACCTCCTGCCCGGGAGCCCGGGGCGCTGTCCGCCGCCCCCGGTGCTGAAGCCGCTCCGCCGGGGGTGGAGGACGTGTGTCCCGCCTTGCCTTGTTCTCCCTGTCTGTCCGTGGGCTGGCAGCGCACGTGTGTGCACAGGGGTGTGTGTATCTCTTTGCCTATGCAGGGGGAAGGTGGTAGGAAGGAAGTAAAGCTGTTTCTTCAACCCACGGATGTAGTCGAAGCTAAAGTGATGCTTGGGGCGCAGGAAAGAGCCTCTTCCTCGCGCGCTTATTGCTTGCTTTCCATTAAGTGCATTCCATATCTACACTTGCTGCTCAACCACTCCTTGCAGAGCTATTTTTCCTACAGCTGTTATGAGTCAAGCTGCATTCCCCAGTCATAGTCTTCTGTCAGGACATGGTCAGAGTTTGGCTGCAGCATGCAGCTGTTTTGCTGTGTTGGAACTTTAAATCCACTTTTATAAATGAACCATAACCAGATGCATTGAATACTGCTCTTCTCCACCCTTAATTGCAACCACTGGTTAAGAACTATCAGGTTTTTTTATCTACTTCAGCTGTAAGTTATAATTATACCATTACTGCTGTTATCTGTATTGTTGAACAACTGAGAGATTGCATACACAGAGTCAATGATACAGTTCGGGTATAATGTGTATTTGGTCCGTGTCTTTAAAAAACACAATTTGCAAGTGATTACAGTGCAGCTTCTGCCTCCCCTTGTCTTTCGATTATATTAACAGCTCTGCTTTGTTTGATTTTTCAAAACACACCAGTTTATTATGTTTGTTTCTAAATATTGATCAATTAACACACAATTATTACCTAGCATGACTTGACAAATGTGTGTTGGATTAGTTGTGCCTGGTATGGTTTTTTTCTGGTGTTCCCAAACTGATTAAAATACCAAGTTGTTTTCCAAACCCAGGGTTATTTTCTCTATTATTATACATATGCAAATCCTATTAATCTGAGTTATATGCTCATATCAAGAGGATAATACTTCCCAAAGGATTAAAATTACCTGTTCTGCCAAAATTAATGTAGCTACATAACACTGTAAAGCTATAGGCGGCTATATATTCTTCTTCTATATTTGATACTAAATCACTTCCATACAGAAATTAATTTTTTATTTTCTGAACAACTTCCTAGAGGAATGTGGAATGTGCTCTCACTTTTGGGTGGTGATCTTTTGTTTTCTTTATTGTGATTAGCAATCTGGCATTGCTCTATCTCTTAACATCCGTCTTTGGCTTTTCGTACACATCTTAAAAGCAGTTTTCAAATTGTCTTTCTGATTCAGCCATCTAGAAGCTAATTCTAAATTACTTCTGAAAACTTGGGCCTCCGTCTGTGACAGTTGTCCAATAGCATAATCTATTTCCTGGTCCTGTGCTATCTGATAAGTTCAAGTGGTTTTTATTGGTTTTGACCTATTACAGGTTTTGGCTGATTTCTATTCTTCCTGTTACAAAATACTGTACTTTTTAAATGGCAGCGCATGGTAGGTAGCTTTCAAGCTTGATAAATTGGCAGAGGTGATGACTGATAAGGAAATAGACTGCTTAAAAGTCACTAAATGATCCAAGATGTGTGAGCTTTTCTCCTGCCTCCCCTTTCATGCAGCTGCTTGGGGAATCCCTGTCAGAATTGCATTGATGTTTGTTAGGGAAGGGGGGGACTACTGCGCTGAGTCGATTTGGTCAGGTTCTCTTTTAGCCCTTCAAGTGTTAGTCATTATTGAAGCTATTTCTATACACAGACAGATACTCTTACTCCTCCCTAGCCAAAAAAGAGTAAGCTTTGCACTGCAATCCTCTGCAAAGCTGATTCTAGCAGACTGGCTTCTTGTTAAGTGGTGCAAGAAGCTGTCTTTATCTCAGCTCCTCAATCGTTCAGGGAGGTCACCGAATGTCAGCCTTTGTTTGAGCAAGGCTGATTGTCTACTTATTTAACTTGGGAATGGAGACTCGGAGAGAAAGCAAGCCAATGCCTTGGAGAAGGTGTAAGGCCAGAATGACTGCAGTAGCTGTACTAGGGGTCAGCAAAGAGGGGATGTTCCTTCAGAAGAAATTAGCTTCCATGCGGTGAAATGGGGAGAGGGGAGATTTTGAATGTGAATATATTCCTCCCACCCTGACTTAAAGTGTGTACCAGTGGTGCAACCAAACAGAACCCAGAGGAGCAGCAGGAGTGGAGGAGCTGGGCTCTGAAGAGAGAGGACAGAGGGGGAAAGCGGTAGTGACAGATAGAACTTGATAGAGATGGGGCAGCCTGTGCAAGCTATGGAGCCCAGCTGGCTCGCTCGGCCCTGGAGTGTAGCACAGATTTTTAGTGCACTGAAGTCACTCAGTAATCTCACTGAAGTAGCTGGATCCTCAAGTGATTTAAGTCATTTGTTGACTTCAGCCAGGGATCTGAGCCAGACTGTAGAAATATACATCACTGCTCCCCTTCAATGATGAAAGATCTGTTTTATCTCTTTGTGGTGTGGAGCCACATGTTCTCTTGGAGTGTGTTCTGGGAAAGCTACCTTAGAGGGAAAGGACTGAGTGGCTGTGCATAATTTTGCCATGTGTACAGAAGAAAGGTCCTTGTGTCTAGAAAGGCAAGTGAACTTGGTGCCATTTACTTTTCTTGAACAGTGACGAATAAATCACACTGGGGAGAGGAAAAAAATCTACGTCAGCTTGTGTTAGTGCTGCTGCAAGCAGAATTAATTCGCAGGGTGTAAAGAGGGAGGAGGATCCTGGCAGAAACTGCTGAATGGCTGAGACAAATGTTCGCGAGCTGGGAAATGTTCATGGTCGGCTGTTTCTGTCGTGGAGAGCTGGTGGGGAAAAGCCAGGAGACAAAGGGCGACTGTTAGTTCTTTATGCAGGGACTTTCCTGGTCTGAACCAGGCACGAAGTTGAAATCAAAAGTGTCTTATATTTTCAGTGTCCTGGCACCTTCCACACTCTGTTTGGGCCCTAGGGTTTCTTACAGCCGTCACGGTAGGCTGCCTCACTGTTACTGTTTGTCCTGCTGTATTCACTGAATTATATAGCTCTAGAGCTATGCAGAATACTTCTCAGGGATCAAAATGATTTTGCTTTCTAATAGAAAGATAATGTTATTTGTGTATTAGCCTCATACATGTTGATTTGTCTGGAAGGATATGATGCATTTTGCTGCAGTGACCAAGGAAGAGCTTGCAAACTTTATTTTGTTACTATGTAAAATGAGAAAGAATATTTATACAGCTCACTGAGGTGGGTAAATTGTAAATAGGTAAAAATAAAGTGAAACTGCTTGACTGGATTTTCTGCAGGAAATCTCCATCCCATTAATTTTTAATTTTCTCTAAATCCCATCATTTTATTTAAAAGTCTGTTTTGAAGTTTCTGAGTTTGCCCCTGGTCATCCTTACAAATGATTTAACACAGTTAATCACCTCTGCAGTCATTTGAAATGCTATCACACTTGGAGTTGTGTTATTTCTTCCCTGTTTATCCAGTGTACGTTTGAATATATCCATAATAAAATACTCTGCATGGTTTCATGATACATGAACAAATGCTCCCTAAAACTATATATGAATTTCAACTACTTTGGATTTATGGACACCACAGATTAGAAATAATGTTGAAAGGGTAATCTGAAGGACATAATTGTGTTTTAAAAGATATTTTCAAATTATGGTGGCTTTAGGATTTCAGGTAGAAAAGATTGGTCTCAGGAGAACAGGGGAGAGAGAAGTATGCAGTAGTAGGCTTTCTAATATGTGTGGGATGTTTTATTTCTTTTTAGAGAAAGATTAGTAAAAATTCATGCTTGGAAAATTTCCACTTCTTGCTCTGCTCTAATCACTCCCTCAGATTATTGTCATGGAGATCCTGTCATACTTAGGAACCCAAATCACAGGTTTTGGCAAAGCATTTCTTAATACCTTTATAAAAGGGCCTGAAGAACTGGCCTCCTTTGCCATCAGGTGTTGCCTTACAAAACCTTGTGTCTGCACTTTAACTGACTGATGACCGATAGTCTTAATGCTTCTTAATTAGGAGTATAGCTGGAGATCAGATGTGTGCCTGTCATTCAGTTCCTGGCTGTTTTCCAGCCCTGAGAGCATGAGTACACATACCAGGAAAAATGAACATCCAAACAGAAAGCCACCCTTCATGTGGCAAGGATAGGCCATTTGAGATAACCTGCTCTTCCCCAGGGCTAAGTGCAGTGGCTCAAAGCACCTCTGTATCAACAGGCAGTTTAGAGGGGAAGAGGTCTTATCAGCAACTAAGGTTTTAACTCTTGTACTTGACTTTGGAGACCTCTGGTTTAAGACTGTGACCTTCACTGAGTGCCAGATGGGCATAAGTTCTCCAAGTCCTGTTAAAGGGGAGAGATGCCCCCGCTTCACCAGCTGTCATCCAACAGGAATTGTTGATGCAGACTTGAGTTAACAAATATAACTGAGGACAGTTTGAAGGGAAGGGCGAAGTTAGTGAAAATGATGGAACTGGCAAGAGTAAAATGATATTAAGATCCATGTCTCTGAATGCTGGAAGTTATGATGTTCTTGTGGCACTGCACATATGTATTACCTTTCTGTGTCGGGGGGCAGCTGATATCCGTGCAGTCAATGGCATCAACATTGCTGTGAAACAGCTGTGACAGGAGATAGAAGGAAGGAAGGTATGTGCTTGCTTTGGGATCAGAATGTGCAGAGCTCGTGCCATGTGAAACTGTCTGCAGTATGTGTGGCTTTAAGGCTGCTGTAGTGCTTTGTTATTAACCTGGTCGTTCAAGAAAATTGATGTTGCAGAATTCACCTGAATAAGAAGTTATCTCTATCTTTGTGTTTTATTCAATGAGCTTGTTGGGTTAACACAACCAAGTCTATTCCTGCAAGCTGGGATGATGCAAAATTCTTTTTTTTTGTTTGTTTGGGTTTTTTTGTTTGTTTGTTTCAGCAGGAACCATAGATTTCTTCTTGGAACTAGATCTTCAAGGAAACTGCATTTTTCCAAAACTTCAGAACTGGCAACATTGTTCAGAATTATTAGCTGTAAAATCTAGTAAAAAGAAAGGGCCTAATCCTCAGTAACAGGTATAATTAGCTTTAATGCTTAATTACTCTGAGTCAACTAATTGGTTTCATTGGGACTACTCACAGTAATTCTCACAGCTAGGCGTGTAAGTGTCTTCAGAATCAGTCTTATAGTTTGTAAGTTTTTGCAATATGACAAAAGTCGTTAGTCCAGAAAGAATGTCCTGGGCTGTCTGTTTTCAAATATAAAATGTCAGTGTTAATGAAATATTGTGTTATTAGAAGTTACTTCTTGTACTTCTACTTTAGACCATAAAGTCAGTGTGAAATATTATACTTACATAGCAAAATAAAACTTGGCTGCCTTCACACTTTCTTGGTGATGAATATTCGTGACAATGTATCTCTTGTGGATAAGGTGCAAAGAATGTCACTTTTAACATTTTAATCATATTAAAGTGATGTATTTTACATGGTAATATGACTTCTTGATATAGTCCACTAAAATGTTTTCTTCATTCAGAATACTATTAGGGTAAAATTATTTATAGTCATGCAATTTTTAATCATGCAATTCTGTTGCCTTCATTTACAAAGCATTGGTGGTCTTATTTTATATTGATATGCTGAAGCTATAGCTAGACCCTCAGTATATGGTCACCTTCCCTAGGGTTCGTTGTAGAGACAATGTTCCTGAATATTTAAAAGAAGCTAATTAGTGCCTTTACGGCAGACTTTGTAATAGTTTTCATATCTTGAAATTCCAGTTCAGTGTATAAGAATGTGAAGATGACGTCCAAAGAAGAATTTAATGAGTAGCAAATTCAGCAAGAACGTAGGGAGGCAGAGTTGAAAAATTGAACGCTCATGTTTCTTCTGCATTCTAGATTCAGTGTGGTTATGAAGTACATAAGACTGGGGAAGTATGTGACAAGAGTTTGCATATACTTGTATTTTTATATACTGCATGAACACATGCCATTTTAACTATGATGGATAACAACTGCAGTGCATATTTTGGTTAATCAGAAGAGTCTTGCTATGCATAATTTATGTTGCAATATCATTTTTACGGTTAGTGGATACAGCGCTTGGACAGACAGATATCTGGTTAATAGTTTATAAGCAAATTAAATACTCGATGTATTATTAAAATGAAAGAGAAATTTCATCGGGGCTGAATCTAATTCTGTGCTAGAATTTTGGAAAGTTGTTTAAAGCCTGACTCAAGCTTGATGCCCCAAATTTGGGAGGACCTGTTTTGACTGTGGCAATTGTCTGGCAGTGTGTGCTTACTTCTGTTCTGTGGGTAAAAGGATGAGGAGTCTACGACAGATTTGAGAACTGGCTGGGGTGCATGTCCTTGGGAAAAATGTTCCTATGTTCCCTCAGTCAGTCAAGTGTTACAATAGTGTTAAGCCATCAGAAACAGCATTAAAAGACTCTCTTTCAAGCTAGTTCCATTTTGCTACAGCTTTGCTTTAAGCCGTAGGAATCTCTCTCAGAACAGAAAATATGCCCCCAGTTGAAACGAAATGGGAAGTTAATAGTTAAATTACAATATTCCTTGAGAAAGAGACTACTCCCATCTGACATCTGTAATGGTTCTTTGTTTTCCTGCACTGATAGTGCAGTTTTCATACATAATTTTTTCCTTCTATTTTCTCTGTTTTCTTGCACTAGAGAAGTGCTAGAAACGAATGTGGAGACCTTGATGTGTCTGTGCTTGATGCACGAGGCATCTGTAACGTTTGGAGGAGAATGGCTCTTCCCCATGCCCAGCCTCAGTTGCAGGAGCATATGGGTGTAAAGGTCATGTTGTGCAGTGTGCTGGTGAAGAGATCTGTAGCCGACTATGTCATGTGAGCTCTCAGCTCCTGGCTTCTGTGGGGTTTTGTCATTGTTGGCATCTCTCTTTTTCCATCGCCTTTTCCATTCTCCGGTGTTTATCGGAGATAAACTATGCCCACTATGTATGTGGGCATATGTGCAATGTGTTGGCCTGCAGCTTCTTGAAAGCTGTGCCTGCTGTCTTGGAAGAGATGCCATACCAGCATTTAAAACTGTAGGTTGGGAACTATGACTTTAAATGGTCACCCTGCATCCTTGGAAGCTCTGATAAAGAGCTATTAATTTACATGGTGCTTCTATGAACCCAGTTAAGGCAGTCATTCCCCAGAGCGATGATCATTCCTGCTCTCTGCATAGAGATTGCTCTTCTGGTTATGGGTAGAGGTGGTTTATTGAAAATACTGAGGTGGAGAGTTAGCAATAAACTGCATTAAGCTGCTAATGAGTAATCATTGTTTATATTTAAAGCAGTTTAGCATGTTCATCCAGTCATGAACAATTTAATTTTGTCTTAACACTTTCTTTATTCATCATCTTTTATGACTTACACTGCACATCAAGGCTCTTTTTGATGTGCTGAATGTTTTTCCAAAAATTATTAAAGGTTTTTGTCAAAAATTACTTTTCTCAAAAATTTTTTTTTCACAATTACTTACTAGGTTGAAATAGCCAAAAATAAATGAAAAGCAATTGATTGTTTTAATTTTCTGTGTGTGGAAGAACAGCAAAGTCTTTCAAAGCTAATAATAAAAAATTAACCGGGGCTAACTAATTACATATAAAATGATAGCCTATAATTATACGGCAAGAAGAAATCAATAAAGCTCAATTTGTAATTTAGTCTTACCTGAAGGCCCAGAAGAACAAACCATTCTGTGAGATAAATTTTTTAAGATTGCTTCAAATAGTATTTTTTTGAACTAATTAGTTGATAATTTTATTTATTGTTTAAAGGAAACAAGATAGGCATCACTGAATAACCTTGGGGTTTAACCTTGCAAGCTTTTCCCTCTGGAAGCAGTTGGTCTAACAGCTTTGTCAATGTTAAAGGAGACCCAGGGGGAGAGTGGTAAAAATATTTGGTTGAGAAGTATCATTACACAGATGGAATACAGCTTTTTGTTAACATGCTTCATGACATAATAGTAGGAAACCAGGGAAAGAACCACCAAAATTAAGGCAACACAGGACATGTGTTGTCATTAAATCATGTCAGGGCTTACTAAACTTAACTGCTCTCAGTTAGTGCTGCCCTAGGCAGCAGAAACACGATGTTAGCAGGTACCCACCAAAGTGGCTGTACATATACCTAGAGGTGTGTGTCAGCAGCCTGAGGAGCGTGCAGGGACCATCGTTAACCAGCATGAGTCTAAAAGGCTTAAAGTGGGCAGCAGAGGGATTGCTCTCGAAGTTGTGCAACTTGCTCTTTCAATTATGCAAGTCAGTGGCAAGTAGACAGGTCCCAAGCAGTGATAGGTGTTCCTTCCTGCATTGTAGCTGTTTCAGGATATGTTTCTTCAGTGGCTTTTGGCAAGGTGTACTGACATTTGTATCCAGTTGGGATTTAAAATAGAGCCTAGTGCTGAGAGGGAGGAAAATGCAGGGCCTGCTTCCTTATAATTTTGGAGATACATCCAGCTTTTAAACTTCATTGTTCCCTCTGTTGCTAAAATAAAACATTGTATCAGCTATATATCAGTGTGTCTAATAAGGCAGCACTTAGCTTTCATTACAGTTTACAACAGAAAGAAAAAGAATGTTATCAGCAAGAGACAGAGGGATATACAGAGGAAGTGAATGTGGTGGCAGTATTAGCCATACCTGAAATCCAGAGCTGTTTTTGCAGAACATCATTCAAAACATCTGACCTCCCATGTAACACTCTGTTTCTGTGTTAGAGCACATTTGGTCTTGTTGGTTCACTTATGTGGTACTATGGGATTACGTGTATGTGTGCAATAGAGCTTTAGTGTACTGCAGCTGCTCATGTATGGCCAACTTCCCTGGTTGAATGGTACATTGTGGGTGGTTTGCCTGTGGGAACTGGCTGTTTTACCCCTTTTAGAAGTTTACACTGAATTTAATACAGAATTTGAAAGTGGATTAAGCAAGGAAATGTTGGTTGGATCTTGAAGAAGGTATTCTCGGTAGTTTAGACCAACTTTCATAGTTTGGTTTAGCTGGTTTGCTATCTTAGAAAAAGATCCAGGACTGTTTATAAAGGTGGCCCTCATCTATTTGTTTTATTAGGTGGGAGGGATAATATTCCTGCTGCTCACAGCATGACCCCTTAGCATGACCCCATCATTCAGTGAATACACGAACATATCTGTTGTCCTTCCCCTGTCTTTAAATGTGCCCTGAGGACTCCAGGATGTCATCTCCAACCTCCATGTACATTCTTTCCATGAGGAGGAAGCTCAGAAGACCTAGAAAGGATACAGAAGGAAAGGATTAGGATGGTGAAGAGGACCTGTGTTGTGTCTTTCTTCAATCACAGGGGCTTTAATAAGTAAGCTTAATAATTGTATTTGCTAATGATTTTTCTTTTCCAAATTTTGATCAAGACATTTTCTGGGAAGAATGGGTATTTACAGTGTAAGAGAGAGAATGGCCAAAGTGGTTTCAACCATTCAGATATGTTTTTTTCCCTGCAATGGATTTTTGGACTGAACAAAGATGTTCCTCTGTGCTAGAATCGAATGTGCTGTTTTTCAGTTTTAACTGCCTACTGGGATTTAGAGGACTGTATTTTTTAAATGCACTATCTCACATTGCTTCCCATAGGACATTACCAAACCAGTTTCTATAAATCTCTATGCACAGAGTGTTTTATGTGAGACAAAGATATTTTTTCTTGATATATTTTTTGTACCTTGCTGTCCAGCTGCACGGGTATTTATGTATATCCTTAGAAGTTTTTATTCTCATCCACAAATGAAAACCTTGAGCGCTAATCTCTTTTTTCTAACAAAGTCCTCTGATGCTTTTCCCTTAGGAATCCCCTTCCTTAATTCTGTGCCATTCTGTGTGGTAAGGGGGATGCTTTCTCTGAAGGACTTATCCTCCCTTTTGAAGTCTGCGTCACAGTCATATTTCTTTTGAGATTGGAGAACTAACATGTTTGTAACAGAGTTTCTCTGTACTGGTATTCATACTGGATGAAGAAGTGACTACAAAATCCAGTAAAGCTTCCTTTTCAACCCTTTATGTACTGGCTCAACAGTACCCTGAAATTCCATTGGCCTAAGAGCAAAGGATGAAGCATACGTCTCGTGCACAGCAGTTTCTTATGTCATTGGCATATCTTGTTGCTGCACTTTGATGATTTATCCTGTGAAGATTTGTGTTGTGTTTGCTATTACATGCACCTCACCTTAGAAACCTTTTCTGGTAGCTTCAAAATGAAATGATGTATTTAAAAATGATGTATTTGAAAATTTTTTCAGGCTTCTTTCTCCTCCCTCTCCCCTCAGGAAAAGAATACGAAATATGAGCAGGTAAGTTTCCTTTTAAAGAAGTTTTCAAGTGGTTCACAGTGGCTTGAAAACAAATGAAAAATGTTCAGAAAAGTATGTCTGACTGTTTTCCTGTTCTTTTAAATAATGTGTCTATCCTAAGGCCCTTGTATATAATAAGATTTTTAGTCCCAGATGGGTAGGGAATAGTTATCTGCAGCTCTGCTTACGTTTTGCAGTCTATCAGAATGAGTCTCCCAAAACAACTCTTAAATGGTTGCAGGGTAATTAAGGTTCACTGGTACAACGGTAACTAGATTCCATATTTAATTAGTCTCTCTGCAAAGCAGAATTGCTGCATCATATTTGAAATACTCTTTGATGATATTAATGAAATGTCTTACAGGAACTTCAGCTTGATGATCAGTGCGGTTAGTATTTAAATTTTCTGCAAATTGAACTTCTATTACACAGATAATATAGCTTCTGATAGATCAGCATTATAGCATCCTTGTTCAAATAGATACATATTCTATTACAGTTCTGTAGCCATGGGAAAGAACTGCTGCTTCACAAATGGCTTACTGGGACTCTGGAAGGACTCAGTTCAGGGAAACACTGATGCATCAAGATTCATCATTAATAAACATTAGAAGTACGTTCTGAATTGTTCTCTAAGTTGCAGAGGAAAATCTGCTCTGTGGAGACCGCCATAGAATCATAGAATGGTTTGGGTTGGAAGGGACCTTTAAATATCAATTAGTCTAACCCCTGGCAATGAACACGGAAATCTTCAACTAGATCAGATTGCTCAGAGCCCCGTCCAATCTTATCTTGAATGTTTTGAGGGATGGACCACCTCTCTGGTCAACCTGCTCCAGTGTTTCACCACCCTTATTGTAAAGAATTTCTTCCTTTTATCAAGTCTAAATCAACTCTCTTTTAGTATAAAACCATTGCTCCTTGTCCTACCACAACAGGCTCTGCTGAAAAGTCTGTCCCCACCTTTCTTGTAAGCCCTCTTTAAGTACTGAAAGGCTGCAGTAAGATTTCCCCAGAGCTGTCTCTTCTCCAGGCTGAACAACCCCATCTGTCTCTGTCTTTCCTCACAGGAGAGGCATTCCATCCCTCTGACCAATTTTGTGGGCTGTCTCTGGACACACTCTAACATATCTATGTCTTTCTTGTACTGAGGACCCCAGAGCTGGATGCAGTACTCCAGGTGGGGTCCCATGAGAGTGGAGCAGAGAGGGAAAATCATCTTCCTTGGCCTGCTGGCCACGCTGCTTTGATGCAGCTCAGGACGCTGTTGGCTTTCTCGGCTGCGAGTACACATTGCTGGGTCATGCCCAGCTTTTCATCCATCCGTACCCCCAAGTCCTTCTCCCTGCATCCCCCAGCCTGTATTGATATTTTGGGATTGCCCTGACCCAAGCGCAGCACTTTACACTGGGCCTTGTTGTACCTCATGAGGTTCCCATGAACCCACTTTTCAAGCTTGTCTAGGTGCCTAATAATTTCAGCACCTTCTTACTTTGTATGTTTCAGAAAACAGTAAACCAGCACCAGTCTCAGTAAAAGTGCTGGCAGGATGCGGAGCAGATGAGGTTCTTCTCATACATTGCTCTTCGGACTTCTGCATTGTCCTGGGAGGCACAGACCCTGGGGTGCTGGCACACCTCTTCAGAACTGTTTGTGATTCTACAAAGTATCATATTTAGAACCATGCTGTGTCCATGCACAGAAGCCTGTAGGGATCAGACTTGGAGAGAAAGGGGAAGACTTCATCATGTCAACTCAAATAGTGGTTCCTACTGCTCTTACTCTTAACTATTCTTCAGAGCCTCATGCTTTCCCTGCTTGCACAATTAGTTACAGTTGGGTCAAATTGGGTTTACTAAACCAGCTTCCTGGAAATCAGGGTCACAGATGTGTGTGTCTGATGTGCACCCTAATATCTGGCTGGGTTGTAGCAGTTTTAGGAGTGCAGGAGTGTTCCCCAGGTCCCTCATCACAGTATGCCACTGATTTTGCTTGGTGTCTTCTACCTGCCTTGGGCTGCTGGCCCACACAGCCTCATAACAGCTCTCATGTTAGACAGACTTGTGGTTGCCAGATGTGCTGGGCTGCTTGTGGTTTCTGCCCATCTACAGTTTCTCTATGGGGAAGTAATCCAAATCTGCCAAATACTTGCCAGATCTTTCCAGATCTGAAGCAACCCAGTCAGAGCAGTATTATAAGCCTGCCCCTGGATATCTGTAAGTCTGTATACTTTTATTTGCATTCAATGAGCAAATTCATCTCTACAGAGCATGCATGGCCAATCTGGCACATCCTAGAAATGTCTGTTTCTATCTAGGAAGAACTATATGCCAAGGAAAGCTACCCACCTCAGCCTTACTACTGCCCTTGGATGCCCTCTTGGAAGTAATTTGCAGCTGATCTCATGGTGTATGCACTAGAATGAGACTTTTCTGGGCTGATAAGGGTGCTGATGTGCTATATACTTCATTGTATTATCACACTAGTGCACCAGCAAGGTGAAAAATTCACTTTCTAGTGTTTCTCATCCTAGAAGTGCTAGCAAATAATAATTGACTATATTGAAATATTAGTAGACACTGCTGAGTTAGATGGATCCTCTGTTGATACTGAGGAATGATGCACTGAATGAGTTCTGAGGTACTGTTCTGAGGCCTTGAGATCTTGTTCTTTTGTAGTGTGTTAGGGACAGACAATTCAGGGTGTTGTTACTGTTGCAACTCTTAATTGTTGCAGAAGATATTGGTCATACTCATTGGAAGGTCAGCAAAATAATAGAACAACAGAATCTCTGTGGGTCATTGAAACAGTGTCGTTGTTGTCTTTTGGAGTGCAGAATGATTACTTCATTGCTGATCAACATCTTTAAAACTTTGGGTCTTTTGAATTTGTGGAGGGGAGCAAAAGAAATGGATGTAACAGCTAGTAGGTTCTGTTTCATTGGGCAAATCAAGAGCCTGGAAGCTTAAACTTGTACAGCAGTGAGAACTGGGTCTGGATTCTCCTAGATCTGGCTTACCAGTGAGTAGTAGCAGTGATGGATTCAGTTTTCACTGCTTCTGTATTTTTTAGAATAATGTGGCCCACATGATGCCCAAAAATCAAAAAGCTCCTAGCAAGAAGCTTATTTGAAATACATGCAGAGGTGAATTGTTCTGCTGATACATGGTTGGTTGCTTCAATTTGGGCTTGGTACCCAGTACTTAGAAACTCCATTGTAGCCTTAATGTGTCAGAGAGCTTACTTTGGTGTATGGTGGCTTTTCAAAATCTAGTGAAAGAGCCTAGCCTGCTCCCTACTTCAACATTGCTCTTCACTGGGTGACCTGCATGTAGTTTTATTAATTGCATGCTTTCATGGAAGCATGCTAATGTCTTGGGGTTTTTGGCATGGCCACTGTTGGTTCGTTTGGCAGAATTTGATAGAAAATCAGCAGAAAGTGTGACAGTCGTGCTTGTTCACATTTGCTTCTTGTATGTTTGGTGCCATGGATGCGAATTGGGGTGGCTGCTGGGAAGTGGACTTTGTGGCTAGAAGGACTTGGAGGAATGAGGGAGGAATCTAACACAAATGGTTTGTCACTGAAGTATTTAATGAAAAAGCCAGTCTATGAAGTATGGAATATCTTCTGTCTTAAGCCTCTTCACTTTTAAAGACACATTCTCAAAGCTTTTAAGCTCCAAATATTAAGGCACATACTATAACTGTAAACTATAAGAAAATAATAGTGGAGGTCAGAATTCCAGCAGGGTTCCTTTAATATAGTAATGACTGTCAGATGATGCATTATCTGGTAGTTAATGGAGTAGCAGGGGGCCTAGTACTAGAATCTTAAATGCCAAGAAATGAAAAAGCTGAATGTTGTCATAAATACTCTGCATGCTGGTAAAAGATGAAGGTGAAACTGGAGATCCAAGCTTTGCCTTTGTACTCAGGATCTCCTTTTTCACAGAGAGACTAGAGTTAGTGGTGGGGCGCGAAGGGTAAGGTAATGTTCCATCTAAAGAAGTATGACAGATACTAAACTTAAGTAATTCTGAGTAATCAAGAAATTACAAGATTCATTTTAATTCTTTGTTTCTTTTTGTCTACCTTTTAAATTTTTAATGTGCTCGTGCTCTGGTGTTCATAAAACAACTTGGGATCTAAAGATGCAGAACAGTAATGAAAAGAAGAAAATAACCACCTCTAATCATCAGATTCATAATTTACAGTTATCTTCATGTAATGCAACGTAAACATTGAAAAAAACCAAAACCATTTGTGGGGAGGAAGAGAGGGAAGAAAGCTCCCACCTAAAGCTAAAGCTGAGATTGTATGCTGAGGGCTTTTGGCTTTTTGCTTTAATGTTGTTTTTATTTAAAAAAAAAAAAAAGAGCTCAAGCAGAATTTTTGTATCACTACTGCACATAACTGGTTGTTATGTGAATCATCACGAAACTGGTAACCCTCAAAATCTGAGGCTTTATGCTGAGTCCAAAGGTAACACACTCCAAGTAGCAGGTAGTGGCTGGAGCAGCCCCATTTATGTCATTGCAACTGCACAAATGAGGAGGGGCTGCAGAACCAAACTCTGCCTTGAAACCCAGCTCTGATGTGCTGCTGGTCTGTCTTGGGGAAGGTGGGAGGGAAAGGCACTCAGCAGCATGCCTCCCAGAGCAGAAGGTCACTGTTTCACCTTTCTGCTTCACAGGATGAGAAGACCTGTTTTGCCCATGTGTTCAGTCTGGACCTTGCTGAGCAGTTGTCCTCCTGCTGGGATGTGTGTCCGGCTGGGATAGATGTTCAGTCCAAGGACCACTGAGGTCACTTACATGTCTCAGCGCCAACCGTGTTCTACTCATGTGTCAGGGAAGAAGTCTGCCCTTCAGGGCTTCACTGCTGTGATGCCATTCTGTGCTGCTGCCAACATGGAGCTATCCCTTGAAGACACAAGAATATTTGTCCCTCAATATTTGTCTGAAAAGCACCAATACTTCCTTTCCTGTTTAGATCTGTGTCAATGAAAAGGAACGCCTGTGAGCTAAGCTGCAGTAAACCCAGTGTGAAGGAGATGTAAATAATGCAAGCCCTCATGTTAAAATTATTTGGTTTTTTCCACCCTCTGCCTTGCTGGTCTGTAGGTAGGATTTCTTAGTGGATGAGGGGATTGATAGATCTGGTTGGTCTTTTACTGAGTAATCCAGAATGGGGGATAGCAGTGCATCAGTTCTACACAAAGGTGAAAGAGAATGAAGTTCATGCATTTTTCAGCCTGGTGTAAATACTGTCTAGTAAATATTAGTGGTCCTGAGCCCTGCAGACTTTGACATCAGCAGGAGCCTGCTCTGGCTTTCTTCTCTTTCTTCTCTTCAGTGCAGTTTTTAAGCTGTCTCCAGGGAGTTGTTTACTCTTAGCAAGTAAAGTGGCTGAAAATCCAATAAGTGATCTTTATGAGCATCATTTAAATTCTCTGTATTGTATTTGAATACTAATCCCTGGCCAGGCTGCTGTTCTTTCTACTTCCTAGTTCTCAGCTAGTGCATACATAGTTTCATGTTACTCTGCCACCTTTCAACTCGTTTGCTGGGAGGCTGAAAGCTGAAGTTATGAAGACCCCAATCACAGCCATTCAGCTGCTGCTCTGCTGGAAGAGGTCAGTGTAACAACAGTGAACATGTCAGAACAACATGTTCATTCTCCTTATTGCAGAAGTAAGTGACCTCATAGGAGAGCCCTAGTGTGCACACATAGAATTAAGTTTTGATGATTTAGTCAAGGATAATCTGAAGTGAGAAGAGAGAAGATGGAGTTTTAGACCAGTCATAGTTCACCATCTCTCAGGCCAGTAGGGTTGCAAATTAAGAGAGCTACCTTTATTTATATTTCAACAGCCTTGTGAATGAAATATAAGTATTTACCCTAAGGATAAGGTTAAAATATCCTCGAAGGATTAGGCTTATGATGCATTCATTTGTAGGTAAAGCAATGTTCGTTTTAGGGTTTCTTTTGGTCTTGGTGGTGTATAGTTCAGCTAAAACAGAAACATTGTGCTGTTTCCTATGGGTCTTTACTACTTGGTAAAGTATAATGTAATTATCCTTGTACTTTATTAATTTCATGCTTTTCTTTTGATGCTGCTTCGTAAGATAGCTAATGTTGGCTTCCACTCCATTGCCATGGAAAAGTAGTATTCAACCAGACAAAAGAAACACAGAATCTCTTAGATTTAATCTGCTGTTTTGCTGTAGTAATGTATCTTGAATATGTGAAAAAAACATACCCTCGTTCATACATTCACAGACATCCCCAAATCCTTCCCAATCTATGATCCTGTTTCTGAAATGCCATTCCTAGCCCTAATTGTAGTTTTTAAGAGAGCCAGAGTCTTTGAGACATTGCTCCAGCTGGTCAGGGTTTCTGCTGAAAGCCCCTTGCTACATAAGGGTTCATTTCAGCTTGCTGCAGTGTTTCAGCCTTGCACTGCAGCTGAAGCTCTAGAACCTGTGTAGTGGGGAAAGGTTTCCTCCCTTTTTGTTATTCTGGGGTTTGGTTCATTATAGAGTGCCATAAGAACATGAACTTCCAGGAAATTATTTTTCTTTCTAAGGGAGAGATTCTGGAAATTAATACTCAACCAGATACCCCCTATTTCATTATTTCAATTGTGTAGATTTAATCAGACCTGGATATGACTGCAGTGGAAGAGAGTGTCATTTTTGGAGAACCACTCTAGAGATCGAAAGGGGAAACATACTTCTCTTCACAAAACCTCTTTTTAGAAAAGAAACACTTTCCTGTTACCAAATGCAAACAACTTAAGTACCACCATCTGCTCTCAGTGTAGCAGATCCTATATTAAGGAAAGCCTGTGTGGCCATTCAATCAAATAAGAAATAAGTCATATATTTAGTGTAATTGAACATTTGTGGTAATGCGTATTGCTGATAATTCATACTGACAGTAAGCTCTGAAAATATCAACCTGAATATTTTCTGACAAAACTTTCCATGTGGCAAAACATACATTTGCCTGTAGTCATTTAAAAATTGATGTGGTGTCCTTGTGTGGTTTCCTGAAGCATAGTGCTGATTTATGAGCCAGTCATCTAAAGAAAAAATAAATGCATCTCTTGTGAAATGAGTGTTGAATACCTTCCATATACTTATATTTCTTTGTATAGATATTTTTAGTGCTTGTTGAACCTCCAAGGGTGTCTTTGAATCCTTTCATTAATTTTTTTTCTTAATCTAAAAGAATAGAGAATACAGCTGGTTTCCATGCCTCCCTCACTTTTCTCCTTTCAAGTGGCTTTTAGACTTTAGTTTTCAAGGTAATTCCATATATAGGTAATCTTGAGGTAGCCTACAGAATCACAGAGTGGTTGGGGTTGGAAGGGACCTCTGGAGATCATCCAGTCCAACTGCTCTGTCATGGCAGGATCACCTAGAGCAGGTGACCCAGGAACACGTCCAGGTGGGTTTTGAATGTCTCCAGAGAGGGAGACTCCAGGATCTCCCTGGGCAGCCTATTCCAGTGCTCTGCCACCCTCAATGTAAAGTTTTTCCTCATGTTGAGGTGGAACTTCTCGTGTTTCAGTTTATGGCCATTCCTCATCCTGTCACTGGGCAGCACTGAAAAGAGTCGGGCACCATCCTCTCGGCACCCACCCCTGAGATATTTATGTGCATTAATGAGATCGCCTCTCAGAATTCTCTTCTCCAGACTAAACAGGCCCAGCTCCCGCAGTCTCTCCTCGTAAGAGAGATGCTCCAGACCTCAAATCATCTTTGTGACTCTCTGTTGAACACTCTCCAGGAGCTCCATGTCTCTCTTGTACTGAGGAGCCCAGAACTGGACACAGCAGTCTAGATGCAGCCTCACTGGGGATGACTAGAGATTCATAGAGGTTGATAGAGGGGAAAGGAGATGGTATCAACCAACACATAAAACAAAAAAAGCCCAACACCACCAAAAGAAAACTCCAAGAAATAGTGGCCACCCTGTCAATTAAAAACCTTTCCATGTGGAAGCTCAAATAAAAAGTATTCAAATGCTGACTAGAGCTTGCATTTTGCCTAATATCTCAGTTGCTACAAATCAGCTGTGCTATAGTTATATTTGTGGGTCTTCCTATCAGATAGGTTTCCTCTTGCCTAAGAGAACACACTTAAATCTAAACTTAAATCTGTTTGTTTCTTTCTGAGACAATAAATTTTGAAATTATTTTATAGACTGTGCTCCAACTTTTAGTTTAACCAGCTTGCTTTTCTCTTTTTATTTTAAACAAATAAGGCTGTTTCCTACGGATCTTTACTACTTGGTAAAGTATCATCTAATTATCCTTGTACTTTTCTGAACAAACCAAGGAGGTTTATTTGTATTTGCTAGCAAATGCAGCAGACAGTTGTAATTTCAGTACATTTCCAAACAAGCCAGAGAAACAACCTTTGAACAAGAGTTAATAGAATGGGCAGGCAGAAAGTTTGAACTGATTCACAAACAGCTTTTTTCTTTCTTTTTTTTTCCCTGTTTTTTTTCTTTGCACAAATCTGGATCTATCACTATGTGCATTTATGTCTTATCTGTCAGACAGCACATTTTTAGATGCAAAAGAAATCAATTCTTTTTTAAATGGACGAATAGGAATGAAGTAGTGTTCCTGATGTCTCAGAAAAAGATTCAGAAATGGAAGCTAAAAAACAATACTGAGGCTGCTTCCATGGTCAGTGGAGAGCTCACTTTTCCCCAAACGGTCCATTGGACTTCTTCCTGCAGAATCTCAACCTCTGTGCAGAGAAACTCCTTGATCTTCTGTTGAAGTGGCGGGAAATGCTTTGGAAATGTATTTGATCAAAGAAGATTGCTTAGACAGTTAAAGCTGTTAAATCTCTTCAGTCAGCTTGTGTTTTGCAGGCCTTGGGCAGCTCTGGATTCATCAAAACAATATGCTTTGCAGTTTAGTGTTATCAGTTTCTGGACATTATCTCTTCTCCCTCTACCCACTGTCTGAATTCCAGATATTTTGAAAGCTTCTTGGTGATGAAAGTGTCTACTCTTGTGATGTTTTTTTCCATCATGGTATTATACAAGGACTTTGCTGCACTCCATCACTGGGCATGAGACATCTGTTATTTTAATTGACATAGAAAGCTCAAAGTTGGCTAGCTTTAAAAATTATTTTTCTATACTTGCAGCAAGTGATCTTTGGTTTGCCATACTGCTTCTAAATCTGGGAAAATACTGTTTTGTTCTTTCACAGCTTGATTAAAATTGATGAAAACTTTAGAAGTGTGAGACCTTCCAGAACCACATGGGGGAAAAAGCAGAATAGCCAAAACTGGAGGAGGCTGTAATGAAAAGCTTTTGGCTGATGAACTGAAAATGCATGCTCTTTATACTCTGACCAAAAACTTGTATCTGATAAAGGCTGTCATTTGAGAGAGGGTGCTGGCTGTGGAAGAGAGCCTTCAAGATTGTGGAAGGAAAGTTTCAGGAATATGATTGCCTTCTGTGGTCAGACACCATTTGTTTCATGCATTAAGTCCACCTATTTCCTCACTCCAGCTGGAACTAGCGCTTGCCCAGAAAACCGTCTAGTAAAAGAATAGGTCCCAACTGTTTTTGCCGCATCAGTTGTCTGGACCAGATAGGGAGGGTACACATGTTTACAGCTAGGAGGGAAAAATCCTATATCATCTTGTATTTAAATTGGATTACCTTACTGTGGAACCACACCTAAAGCCACAGCAAGAGCAACATGAGGATGGCTGCTCTGATACCTAATTTCAAAGAGTTGTCAGCATCAACAAAGTTCACGCTTGTGTTCGTCAACAAAGGGTCATTATTCAGGACTAGGAAGAGCTTTGAAAGAGATCATTGTATCCAACTCTCTGCTCATGTAGCCTGTCTGATGTTTGACCTATGCATTCTCTGCTTGGTTCAAGAGCATTGAGCTCTTCTATACTTCAGAAGTGCTACTGGCAGCATTACATTGGATAAAGGTATATGAGTTTTTTTGTTTGTGTGTATTTGTTTTGCCAAACATATGTAAAAGCATGAATCATGCATCAGGACACTGTTACTGCTGTACAAACATTGTTTCCCAAAACTGAAACAAGCTGTACTTGCAGCTTTTACACATTTTTTTGTACATCCATATCCTCACTCAAGAGAATATTGTTGCTTTTATCCATTGACCCTGTCCCAGTTAAAGCTACTAAAGTCATAAATGTCAGCTTAAAAGCTTGTCTATACTTAAGTATTTCAGTGAACTGGGACCCAAGGAATGTTCTTGCAACTGTTCCCGCTTCAGTTAATTGTGGCTGTTCTTGCCTGTGAAAGCAACTTGGTTTAAGATTTCAGCAGCTGGATTTCAACCATCATAGCAATTTCTCTTGCACAAGTACAAGTTAGAACAGTAACCAGACAATGGAAATCCTGAAAATCAGCTCTTCAGGCATTCAGCATTTCATTTGCTTGCTAAACTGCCACTTCCCTATGCTTTACAATAGCCATTCAACCATAATTTTTGCCTCTGGGTATTCGTTATTGTAGCAATGTGCTGTTGAATGTATACTGTTACTTTTTTGTTATTGCTTAAGGGATAGGTTTTCAAATTAATGTTTTTCAATGGTAGGCTTGAGCCTAACAAATAAAACTTCTATTCACTTAACTAGTATCAGCTAAGTCTATGATTAGTGCTTTAGAAAATCCTCAAAAGAAGCTGTAATAGGAACTATTTCTCAGTATGTCAGAGTTTTAAGGTTAGAGGATTTTAAAAGAATTTCCAATTAAGTTTTTATTAAAATAGTCTTTTTATTCATGTGGATTTGTAATTGGCAAAGTTGACTTGATGTTGAGAAAATATGCTGCAGACATGCTGTTCAGAATAGAAGTAATTGATCAGCCTGGCTCCTTTTCATGTGCTCCCAGTGCTTCTAAAAACTGTCTCTGTGAGCATTGCTCTTTTGCTCCACCCGGACAAGGTGCCTCCTGAAGACAGGTCACTTGCCTGAGTGAACTTTAAGGTTGTTCTGGTCTCTGTATACATTCCCTGGCCTGCAAAGTTATTTAACTTGAAAACCTGTTCAGAGAAAAATATCATAGTATAAACTTTTCTAACAATTTTTAATAATCATTAACAAGCCAGACATTACTCAGGTTGTGACCTCAGGAAGCTGAAGACAAAGAGGTCTGGCTATTTTGTCTTCCCATGTGGCTCAGCATTGAGAATTTAGCTGGTAGTGAAGCTTCAGTACTTAAAAGATGATGTGGGGCTTTTTGTGACTATCATGGTGTGGAGACTGAGCAGAAGACCAAAGACTGTGCTTGAGGGGCCTCCTACAATGCTCCATGTGAGGAGGGGATACAGGTGATTCTCCCTCTCTTCTCCACACTCATCAGACCCACCTGGAGTACCATGTTCAACTTTGGGATCCCCAACATAGTAAGGATATGGACCTGTTGGATTGAATCCAACCAAAAGGGATCCTTCAGGATGGCTGGAGAGGGGCATTGTTACATTTACATGGGTATGTAGTGATAAGACATGGGGGAATGGCTTAAAACTGTCAGAGAGTGGGTTTAGATGACATACAAGGAAGAAATTCTTCACTATGCAGCTGGTGAGGCACTGGAACAGAGAAGGTGTGGGTGCCCCATCCCTGGAAGTGTTCAAGGCCAAGTTGGATGGGACTTTTAGCAACCTGGTCTAGTGGAAATTGCCCCTGCAGTGAAGGGAGGTTGGAACTGAATGATTCTTTAGGTCCATTACAACACAAATCATTCTTAAAAAGAAAAGGATAAGAGAGGTCTACTCCTTTCACTCTTGGCAGAGTTCCCTAAACTCAGTTTGCCCAGTTATTGCCAGTGATGAGAGTAATGGCTTCTAACTATCCACACAATATTGCAATATTCTGCAATTTTAGAGCCATTGAAGTAGTCCTGTGAAGTAATTAGTGCTCTGTTAATGATATGGGAACTGTTGGTTTGATAATTGTGGCTATAAACTATTCCTCTCTCCTCCTTCCACACCTCTCTCTTTTTCTTTCTCTGGACCCATTTCTTCATTCTTACACATGCCCATAGGTATGTCCTTACCCTTGGCAATATTTGAGAGGGATAATATCTTGCCAAGTCTCTTTTTTGGTTATAAAGCTAAACACTGTCTCATTGTGTGTTTTTTATTCCTTGCACATGCAAGTGTTAGCCTTGCATAATGGTCCAGGTTGCACTTAAATTTTTCTTTAAACACCATACTGAAAACAACCATGAGAGGATTATGGGAAATTTTTGAAAGTTCTCATTGTTTAATAAGGCTAATAACGTAAAAATAGGAACTATTAGCTCTCCAGTCCCCAAATATGACCATCACTATTTAGATTTGGGCAGCAAGAGAACAGAAATACCTAGGGTTACTGTATTCTTATGACAATCTTTAGCTAGCTTAAATTTATCCAGTTTATTCCTGGAAAGGATAAACTGTCCATTGAAATCAGTGCTTGTTCATTTTTGTTGAGGGGGAAGACCACAGGACAAAAGGCAGACACATTCTCCATCTACTGAAAGTCTCATCTTGCTACCCTGTTTTGAAATATATCACAAAATGTGCCCAATGGGATTGAAATACAGTCTGTAGTGCCAGCTACCAAACCAAACCAAGTGGTTCCTCAGTGTTTCATTTAAGTATTTATGTGGGTTTTTTGAAATTCCAGAAATCCTGAGTCAAACCGCGAGATTGTAGAAGCTGAAAATTATGATTTAGCAAGGAATGTCTAACTGAGGAGTGACACTGGCCATTTGTCAGGAACGGGAAGGCTATTGCTGAGTTGCTGATAGCAGTTGCTCGTACCTCTGACAATTAAGTACTGCTCCTGAAGACTATGTAATGTGTTTGCATGTTGTATTCTTGAGGCACTGTATGCAGGGGACAATGGTCTACTTCTGTGCACTATGTAAGTTATTCTCACAGAAGAGTTGAGGTGGGAAGGGCCGTCTGGAGATCATCTCACCTTGTTTGAAGGAGAGTCAACAACAGCAGGTTGCTCAGGGCTGTGTTGAGTTGGGGTTTGAACATCTCTGTGGATAGAGACTCCACAGCCTCTCGTGGATGTATTATCAAGTGACCACAAAGATGCATGGCAGTAGGTTTCAGGCTACTAAAAGCACACACATCACCTGACTATTCATAGCTGCCCCTCCACCTACTTCATTCACTGCTTGTTTCTGGGTGGCCATCTGGCCTGGCAGCTGGCTCCCCAAGCCAGCCCATCTGGGCTGACCTAAGCCCCCACTGCTGCCATTACACCGGGCACGTGTACTCATGCTTTCCTCAAAAAGAGGTAGATGGAAGCAGATGGATGCCTGGTTCCACCTCCCAGATACTTTGATGCAACTTTCAGCCTCTACAGGTTAAAGAATCCTTCTCTCTACCATCAGAGAAGGATTAATTAATTTGCTTATTTTGGTCTCAGATAGTGTCACCAAAGACAAACCTGTGGTATGTGCTTAAATTTGGGAAGAGACTCCTGTCTCCCTATTGTGAAAGCAAAGGAGCTTAGATGTCATTTCTGCATATTTACTTCTGTCCCTCTTTTGCCCTGAAGATATGAAACAAGGAGGCAGTAGGCCTTGTCATAAGTGAGGCACTTACAGTGTTCCTCTACAATGTTTTAAAGTGCCACTCTAGGGCTTAGGTTATCGTCAGTTTCTGTTTGCAAGCATCAGCTTTACATCCCTTATGGTGGCAATGAGAACTTCTCATGACCATTTCTGCAGTGCTTTGATACAATCAGGTGGAAAGGCACTTTTTTTTTCTGTATGCATGTAAAGGATCTGGATTTTTTTGTTATGTTAATAGAAATTACTTTTTTAAATTACTTTTTTTGTATAGTGAAGACATGTGAGCACTAAGAAGGGCTAAGAAGAGAAATTTAATGATGCAGAAGCCAGAAAATCATAGGGCTGCTGCTGGCTGTCACTCAGATGGTTTTGTGTGACTTAAAATTAAAGTGATGTATATCGAGTGGCAGGAGTGAGTCACCGGAATGGCGATGACTCAAGTTATTGCTATGAATTCTGTGAGGAATGTTAAATGATGGGCTCCCACAGTGGCAGTGCTGCAAGTCTCTAGGTGACAAGAAAGGAGTTTAAATATTAGCAGTAAGATGAAATTAAATTTAAGATTACATTGTGATACACTGAGAATAGTAAGACTTTTGCCATTTGTCCGGTTTCATTGCCTTGGAACATCATGTAGGAATGTTTACATCTTCTCATGTAATGCTGTCAGTAAGGATAAGAGTAAGGAGAGTGATGTTTAATATGGTACTTTTGATTGTGGTTAGTTGTTTATATAAATGATTTAACTCTAAACATCAGACTTTCTACAATGAAGACTTTTATGAATATACTGGAGAACTAGCCTGGAACTCAGGGTATTGAGGGCATGAAATGAGAGCTGCTTAGTGGAGCATCATGGTTCCTGCACCTAAAAATCCTTTTATGTTTTTGGAGCTGAAGGTCTGAGCATTATCCATGGTACCATCATGCTTTCAAGTAACCACAGTTAGAGCAGAAATACAGCTGGAAAGTCTACAAGCCTGTTGAGTTCTTGCAATATTTTATTTATCATGGACAGGGGAATCAGTTGTTTAAATAAAGGAAAGGTGAGGGCATGAAAAGGAAAGAAAACAGTCCTTCTGACGTAGCATTTTCAATAGAATACCAGAAGGCAATTTGCACTAGTGTACAAAAGCAAAGCTGCAGAAAGCTGTAAACTAGTGACCCAGAATGAAAAGAAAGTGAAATCCCCACCTACTCCGGCTTTTGTTATTGCCAATCTAAAATAATAATCCTCACAAAATTACGTTTCTTATGTTCTATTGACACTTCTGAGCAGGTGAACAGGCTCTGTTCAGCAGTCAGCTGTATGGCATGCAGGCTCAGGGTCCCTTCATGTGGTATTGTGGGTGCCTTCATTCCTGGATTTTGAGAAACAGGATTATGTAGAAAATGCATTTGCTGGTCTTCAGGGTGGTGTTGATGTGTGACAGTCCTAGGGTGCTGCAGCTTCACAAAGTTCTTCAAGTTGTAGCCATAATATTATAACATATTTAGCTCCAAGTGCAAATTTTTGCTGCAGAAAATGATATAAGAGGAGGATATCTATTCCAGATGGAAAATCAGCGGTGTTGAGAACAAGGGTAACAGTCTTAAAATAAAACAATTTTATGCTTTTCTAAAGTTAATGGCTACCAAGTGATTAGTCTCAGTTATCTAAGAGCTGTTCAAGACCACAGTGTTAATACAGCTACATAAACTGCCCTTGCGAGTTTATTTTTGCAGTACTTGCATATACAAACACCCTTTTCTTCCAAAGCACAAGTGATTCCCTAGTATTCTTACCTATTCCGTTGCTGTGATCCTTATGTCAAGTCCATTTTGTTTGTTTGTTTTCACCCCAAATCTCCTGTCAACGTGGAATCCCAGCTTCTTTTTATATGTGCAAAAGCAAGTCTTATGCATGGGTCAGGTAACAATGTACCTTCTCAAAAAGAGTTAGGCACTGGTCTTTAGGTGGTGTCAGAGTCCTTGTGCCATGGTGTTAGTGTTGGCTTGTCTTTGGAAAGGCTAAGAGTTTGAAGCTCTGCTGTAGTTCTTTCTGACCTAGTAAGTTCTTAGGGCCAGTTCTAGATCTGTGCACTCCAGAGTTTCATCAAAAATTTTATTGGTGACTTTCTTATGTCAAGGATTTGACGGACTGTGAAAAGCAGCTTCTGGAATAATACATATATTCTTCTGGAGAACAGAGATTCATGTTGAGCTGTGTCAGAATAGGTTTTGACTCATCTAACCAAGCCTTCTTTTTTCACCTGCCTAGTAAAGGTTGAGTTTTTTGTGGGGTTGAGGTTTCTTTAATCCTTCTGTTATGCACCTCTCTAACTCTGCATTTCTGTGCGTGGGGAGAGAGACACTTCACAGGAGTCTTTTGGCCTTGGCTCTAACATTTCACCATGTCTCTTTGTTACAATAATTCCTATAGCCAGAACAATTCTCTGTTGACCAATTCTCTTTGTTGACCAATCCAAGAAACTTGCTGTTCTTACCGATGTTTGGCTATCCAGTGAATGGTGTGCAAGCCAGAACTAGTTGTTTCCCAACTACCTTTCAAGACATTGAAGCTCCACAGGAGATTTAACCTTCTCACATGAGAGGTAGCCTGATTAAGAGATTCATGAAGAAATTGGCAATCAAAACACTTTAGAAACTTTTCAGCCTTGACTACTCCTACTCATTCGCTATTCTTAGTGCACTCTCTATTGCCGTCAAGAATCTAGCTCAAAGCTCTGAGATTCTTCTCACTTCATCAGTATCGTAAGACTCCCTTTTTGTGTCTTTATTTTTAGGCATACAGTTCCTGGCAATTAATGTGCAACCTCCTTTCCTGGGGACGAATGTGTTTGTTAAGTACTGTGAAAACAGACCGTTTTGCGGATGTTCAAGGGTAGAAATGAACTTTTTTCTTCATTCTTATTCTGCATTGGGGGCAGATGTTGACCATGCAGCTGATTCTGCTTCAGTTCTTTCAATAGGATTATCCACACTCCTAAAATTCTGTCCTGCACTTGCTTAAATGTTTTACTGGCCTGGAGCTTAGTCTAAAACAATGACTAGGAAGGCTGTTCTGAAGTAATGAAATATTCATCAATGAGCATGTGAATAAACACAACAGATTGCAGAGTCAGAAACATGCTGTTTAAGGAAATGAACTTTGCTCATTTATTAAATGCTGTTTGTTTTTTGTTATAACTTGTGATTATAGTCATGTAAGGTACTACTACAGAGTGATCCTGTGTAGGACAGAAAAAGAGCTGCATGTATGAGCAGAAGATGAAAGAAGCAGAGAGTTGAACAAGGGAACCCCAGGGAACTTGATCCTGCCTGAATAAAAGAAGTGCTGCTGGCTGCCAAGTTCCCTTTCCTCAGCATCCAGAGCAGGTCTGAAGAGGGTACAAAGACATTTATTATTGGTTAGCGTGTGGTCATTACTGAACAAGATATAAAGAACTTGTGATTTGAATAGTAGCTAGAGAATACCACAGACCCTGAGGAAGGAATCATTCATATGCTTGCATTTTAGCTTTTGCAGCAGCAGAATATTTTTTGAACTCTTGAGAAGTAGTAATGGTTACTCAGAAAGATAAATCAGAGAGGAATTTTTGTATGGGGATAGCAATGGTGATAGTTCAATGCATCATGTTTGCTAAGGAGCTGACTATTTCCAGGAGACATAGAGTTCCTCCCTCTCTTTTTTTCCTTCCTCCCTCCCACTAACAAGTAGTGGTAAAATTATTGTATATTAAAGGATCAGTTTATAAATATGTTCTGACCTCAGCACCTTTAAAGGTTCCTTCTTGACCTTTAAAGGTCCCTTCCAACTCAAACTATTGTGATTCAGTGCCACTGGAATAGTGCAGAGAAGCAGCCAATCTTTGATTGCAAATGCTCAGTTAAAATTTTCACCTACAGAAGACACAATTTTGCTGTGCCAAGTCCCAGTTAGTGCAAGTTTTCAAGGTATTTATGCTGATGTCCTCCCTGCAGGAGCAAAAGATTGCTAAAATGACTTCCAGATGGAGGGTGCATCCCTGATCATGCATAACTACAAGCAGACCGAGTCAGGGCAATCCTGCGGCTGCTTTTGCTTGAACCAAGGGAGGAACAATCATCTTGGCACTCAAAGTGGAGGAAGAAGGCTAAGTGAGAATCACCTACTTGAATTGAAAAGTAATTAGCAAGAACACCAGCAAATTGCCGTGATAACTGAGAAGCCATAGAACAAATTGTTGCTGTGAACTTGATTGAGTCCCTTCCAACTCAGGATATTTTATGATTCTATGAATTTTTACTTTTTGCAAAGTGTTGCACAGAAAACACCAGGTACAAGCATAACATCTGCTGTTCTTCTGACAGTCTAAGTGTTTCCTCCTGGATTGCTGTTTTACCTTGAAGTGTCAGTAAATATGATTAAAAATAGGAATGAGGAAATGTGGGTGTCATCCATCTGATGCTACAGAGTAAACACATTCTGTGAAAATGAGATGAGTGGTAGGACAATACCCCATCTGATGATAAAAGGTTTCAGTTGTGTAGGAAGCAGGGGCCTTTCAACTGGGTAACCATCATCTGAGACTGTCAGTACAAAATGAAGGAAATGCAATGGTGGAAGGAGAGTAGATTCATCCTTTGGATTTATTCAACATATTTCTGTAGTTTTGAGGGATAATTGAAAGTCTGGGATAAGTCTCTGTTCTTCTCAAAGTGGTATAAAGCTTAACTGAGGAGCCCTATCTAGAGCCATAGCCTGCATACTGCATGTAGGTCAGCCTGTTTGAAAATCATCTTTGCATGTGTCTTTAACTGATGTGCTGGGAAGCCATGCAGAAAAGCACAGACTGATTACAAAAATGCTAGAATTAAGCTGAGAGGAGAAAAGCCAGACTAACCTGCTGGAGTCCTTTGAAGATCTTACTACAAAGATACAGTGCGTGTCAATGTGCTTAGCAATTTGTCTCCAGCTGCTAAAATCAAAGGACTCAGTGCTTTGGTATAGAAACCAAATGATCACATCTGTACTGCACAAATATTTAGCATATCACCCATCAGACCCTTCCGAGCTCGAGCCTCTATGACTACAGCCAGGCATAAAAAACTATGGGTCAGGCCGTCATTTTTGTTGTCTTTGCTATCATCATTATTATTAATATAATCATACTTTTAGTCCTTCTCACAGGGAATATGACAGTGCTAGTTCACTTAAAAACACATCTGAGAGCCTTCCCCCTCCATGTGTGATTCAACAAACAGAGACTTCAGAGAATCAGGAATGCTTTTGTTGTCTGCTCCTACAATCACCTCTGCTAGAAAATGTGCATATAATTGTTACTTAAAATTAATATTCCAGCCATGTTCTTCCCAGAAGATTTTCATATACTTAAAAATACTGCATCCGATCCCACTGAATAACTTTTATGCCTGGAAGAAATCAGGAAGCAGCATACAGCATGTGCTTTATTTAAAACAACAAAAAAAACCCAACTCAAACCAGAGTGGTTGTTCAAAGACACAGACCTAGAAAAGGAGACTTTCTTTCTCAGCAGACCAGTGAAGTGATGGTCTAATTCCTGCTGGGATGCCTCAGTTCCAATGAGAAGAAATTGCCTGTAGTGTTATTTCATGCCTTTGCCTGTTCAGTTTGTGGCATCTCTCATGGATTTCATGATGCAGCATCCCTCAGGCAAAGTAATACCTGTTAGTCACCACCACCAAAGTGCTCTGTATCTGGTTTGGATACCCAGAGCTCAAACGCTCCATACAGTGTTCACTGAACAAGATGTTAATCTCTTCACACAACCTTGCCATCAAGAACACAACAAAAAAAGTCCAGCTAGATTATCAGTTTTAAAACTGAACAATCTCCTGTCTCTTAGCTCTGGCCAGGAGCTTTGATAAAACACTGAGTTTTCTCACTGCACTGAAAAAGCAGGAGGAGCTTCAGAACACTGGCTGTGTGCATCTTAAGTTGCATTTTGCATGTGTACAAATACACACACAGATGTCCTATATTTGTGTGTAAAATGGCACCTTTCTTAGAAATTACATCTGTCTGAGACATCAAGTGTGTGCAGGCACCTTAATGATCTAACAGTCTGAGACACATTGAATAGAAATATTTGCCTGCTTTGCTTTATGACAAGTAAAGTAAGAGTGTGGAATAATTCAACTACCACCAGAAGGCATGGTGCTGCCCCAGCAGCACTATTTTTGGGTTGATGGTAGCTGTCATCGCTGGTTTTCCAAGCGGCACAGCAGCTACTGACCTACCTGTGCTCCAGCCCTGCCTAAGCTGCAAGAGCTATTTCATGCAAAATTGCTCTCTAATTAAGTTGCACAGTGGTAGAGCTAGCACAAACTGTACTGAAAAGGGGATGCCACTTTCCAGTAGGTACCACAAGCTCAGCATGTCGTTAAGCAAGTAGAATAAATGGCTCTTCACAGCCCAGTGCTTACTTTATTTGACCTTGCACTGCCAGCTATTGTATGTTGGCTAACAGTGCCCTGGCTATACTATTAACAGGACCCTGATAGTGACCCCAGTTACAGTAGACTAATGACCCAGCCATATTAAAAAGTGAGTTTTGTTTTGAATGGTAGGATGGGATGTACAGTGATGTTTCATACCTGGTGCTGGTCTGTCAGGGTATTATTACCTGAAGAATCCTGAGGAGCTGGAAGGAAAATAAACAAGAAGTTTGTAGATACATGCATCCCTTTGCCTTCACTGTTACTAGCAGGTGTTAGATAATTTCCATTAGAAAAATGTAATCTTTTGCTGCTGATCGTGACATTCTGAAATGCAGGCTATTACATGTAAATTAAAATAATGTTTCATAAGAAATTGTGGATGGAAAATGTCTTAAATCTTCCGTAAATGAAGTAAAAATTATATTAGGGAGACAGATCATCCAACTGCAGAAACTATTCACCTCAAATTGAAAGACAGTGAAAGCCATTAATCTGGTAGACTGCATGAATTATCTGGGCTGGTTACAAACCAAAAGCAATTCGATATGGTTGGTTACTTGAGGTTACTTTAGGCATCAAAGAAAGGGAAGCGGGAAGAACAGAGTGGTTACTGAAGTAGGGGTCGGGAAGAGCTTCCTCAGACCCAGTGACTATATGAGCATTGCCTTGGCGTTCTGTGCACCTAGGAGTTGATATTTGTAATGAAAACTAAAAGCTTTTGGGGTCCTTCTCTTAGGAAAAGAAAATAGTGTGACACTCACAGAAGATGTGGAAGTAGATCCAAAAAGATTCATGCAAGTACAGAATATGTACATGTGGACAAGTGATGGGTGGCTTGGCGTTTTGCTGTGGGAGAAGGTGTAGTGGTCATGGAGCCGCTGTACAGGCATCCCTGGAGAATGATACCCTCTTTGTCTGTACAGGTCAAAGCAACCAGGAGATGAGCATCAGCCTCCCAGAAAAAGTCGTGTTCATTTTTTAGAGCTGTGTTTCATATTTATTTCTTAGTGGAACGTGACTTGCATTGCTTCCATTGAAAGCCTGTTGCTGCTTAGTCTCTATATAGATGACTCGCTTTGAAGGGGTAACCATTTGCTGTGGCCTTAGGTGCTTCTCTCTTGTGTGTTTGCTTTTTTTTATTGTAAATCCCTATTGTAAATACTTGTAAGTATATCCTTATTGAAGGCTTCATCTGCTGCAATCATTTTTTTTCCTTATTTTAACAGTTAGGAAATTCAGTCTCCCTTAAGTAATAAAGTATAAAATATGACTGGTAACACTAGTCTGGTCTCTTAAAATTAACTGGAATTGCAGCTTCTCACACTGCTCCAGCCAGGGCCAGCAATCCCACCATGCTACATCAGGAGCAGAGGAAACTCTCTCCTTTGTTTCAAACCATTGTTTCACATCTACTATTTGTTCAGGGATGGGCTTAAGTAATTTTTGTCATGTTTTATGGGGCTGGCACGTAGGGTGTTACTTTAGTCAGACAACATGGACCTGGAGTTGAGACACTGCGATCTTCTTTTACATGTTTCACTTTGCCTGTTTACCCATCCCTAGGGAGATACAAGAAGGCCAGTGAATGTTCACAGATTTCCCATTTCCCTCTCATCCTGTTGCCAGAGTCAGAATGTGAGAAGAGATGGGTAAGCCAGCTCTTTCATAGGATTTCCCTGCTTTATACAGGTAATAAATAACCTCTGCTAACACAGTCATGACTTTACTCACGACTTGTACATTAAAGACTGACTTCTTTCTTTAAAGGCCCCAAGTCACAGCCTACTTCCATCATAGCTTCTTGTAGGGAAGCAGAGGGATCTATGACCTCAGTGTTCGTGCCTAGCAAAATCCTTAGGGTTTGCTCAGTCTCAAGGTTTCTATTTTTTTCCCCTTTAGAGTTGAAAGGAAGAGGGAGAAAGTGAGAGGGAATGTACCTGCAGCAGGTGCAGAGATAGAATCAAGATACTGGCTGTCATCATTGTGTTTAGACTGCCAAATAAAATAATGATTAAAAATTTAGATTAAAATTGGAAATCTTCTTTCATACCTAATGAAAATCAGTAATCTTGGCATAACATATGGTGCTGCGTTCAACTCCTAGTGCCGTAGGAGTAGTTTGCAGCTGACAGCGCATATGTCCGTACCGTATGCTTCAGAATCCCCAAATTTAGATATTTGATTGAATCAGTAATTTTTAAGCTTGAAACGTAAGCATATTCCTCATCCCCTTTATTCTCCTGCTCCACCCCCTACACCTCCAGAAAGCATCTTGAAAAGTTAAGCATTTCCTAATGCTTTGGAATTACCTTCTGTGGTCATTGGGAGCAATCTCTGCTCATTTGGAGTGATCCTTGCTCTCATGCTTCCAGTATTCTTTCAGGGAAAAAAAAGTCTTGCATTTCCGTTAAGGAGAGCAAAAGTCTCCAGAGACTCCCAGGTGCCATCTCAGAGTTCATATATATTACCTGCCAGGAAAGCCTACTGCTGCGACTGCCAATATGGGTTTGAGCATAGAGAGTATGAATTACAAGTACAGTGTGATATTGTGTGTCTTCCCTGACTGACATGGTAAAACTTTCAGGATCTCTGAGCTTTCCCTTTGCAGAACATTTATTAATCCTGTTTCCACATTCATCTCCATACATTCACTATGCATTAACTCTCACTAATTCATCAAAGTGTGCAGAGGATTGTATTCTCCAAGAAGAAAGAATACAGAGTTCTCTCATTAACTCAATCTCTCTTGCTTTGCTTGGATCCCTTCAGGGTAAAATGTCAGATTTTTTTTTTCTTGTGGCATTTGATTTTGTTTGTGTTTCATTACCAGTAGCACTTGTAACAAAATTTTGGTAAATTTATATTCTGGCATTTGGAATCCAAAGCAGAAGACCATGTGTACATAAATTAAAATTTATTAAAAAAAAAAAAAAAGTGTTTTAATGAACACAGAAGTAACACCTCCTTACTCTGAATCAGAAGCTGGGGATAGCACGCCTTTGCAATTTCATGTATGTTAGCCCACTCTTCTTAAAGGCAAAAATCTACTGAGTAATGAAGAAAAGAGAATGGTTCAGCATGAAGTCAAGCTAGGGATGAGGTCTCATGACTACTAAGGTGAATGAGATAGGGGGAAATATTGGAAGAAATATTTGGCTGCAAACATCTGCATTTTAAAAGAGAGCCTGTATCAAGATAGGGGAGTGCAAACTTGAATATATTGCCAAAGTACAACCTAGGTGCACTTTCTAGCTTATGCATTTTGATACTTAAAATTGAGATTTTCTCTTTGAATATGCAATCAGACTGCAGGAGGTTGGGATTCATTTGCTGTATTCATTTGCCTTCACCCATCCATTGCAGAGCTGTGGCATACAGGCAGTGTGCAGTTGTGTACCAGCATGTGAGATGGCCCCCTTTCAATCTGTTTTATCCCTACTGAGGGCTCTTTGGCTCCCATTACCTTGCCCTGTGTATTTAACTCCCATTTACTTCCAGTCTCTCACTGACCTGCAAGCCATTCTCAGTGTCCCCACATGTACCCAGCTTAAAAATCCTCTGCACTGGATCTGCAAGCCTTTCGGCAAAGGGGCTTTTACCCTGCTTCATCAAATGGATTTTATCTCTCAGCTCGTCTTCCTTAAAGAGGGATCCTGGGCTGTGAAAGCCAAAGCACAGCTTGCAACACTGGCTGCAGAGTTCATTGTTAATTCTCAATGTGCAGCCACACCTGTCCAGGCTTTTCCCATCAATGAGGTCATCCCCTGGGCTCTCATGTTCTCTGCCTTTGCTCTCAAAGCTCTATAGTCATTCTTGTTCTAGTTATTCACACTAGTCGCACACCAAAATAAGAGGTAAAAAGCTATTTCAGAAACTGTGTTTCCTTGATATTTCACTGCTTCACAATATCTGTTCTATGATTTTTCTTAGAAGACTGAACAGACTGTACTAATAGTACTAATTATTTCAAGTAAATAACTTGAAGTATGATACTGCATCATGGATTATTGGCTTGAATAAGACTTTCTGGAAATGTAAGATTTGCTTTCCAGCAGAGCTGTCTACATATATTCACTTTTTTTTGAGAAAAAAAGATTATATCTATAAAACTGTATGGACTGCTATCAGTCAGAAAAGATTTGGTGAAACAAGATTGAATCTGGAATGGAACATGTAAAAAATCATCACAAAAACAGGAGCCAGAACACTTTGATGGTATTCATGAACTCCTTCATTCATTTTTCATGAGCAGTGACAGAAGTGATGTTTTCTTAGCAAGAATGTTTGCAGAACTCCACCTTCTCTGGCAATTCTTCAATAGTCTTTTCAATATAATAAAAATATATAATATAAATAAATCTTCAGATTTTCCATCTGATTTTATAAAAAGTTTCAGCAGGGAAGCAGAGAAATACCACAAAAAACTAAATCACATAGGTAAGCAGCTTTTGGACAATTTATACGATGAAAGTTGTTTGCTCAGGATATTGGATAAACTTAAGCAAATTAGGAAATATCAGTGGAAAGTGGAAAGAACTTCTTGGCAATACATCTGTGGTTTAGTTCATGCTGGGTTTATTTTTGGATCTTAATAGTTCCATCTTCTGCTCCTCTGCCCCTGAGAGTTAATGTTTTTGCTACCTGTAGCAAAAATTACTTGCTCCTCATAATGTCATGTTCTGAGAGAGCTGGCTGCTGTAATCCGTCTTCCTTTCAGCATTCATCTGCTCATCTTGGATTCTCATCCTGATCCACCGTATCAGGGTCTTAGTATAGTCCAGGAACATATGATGTATCACGAAGAAAGCATTTATATTCCTGGTGCAACCTACAGCAAAGGTGATTAAAAACTAAATAGAGCTCAGATGATATTTAATAACCAAGAGTTTTTACGTTTTGCATGGCATTTTCTTGCCAGCTTTTAGGAGTGTGTGTATGTGCTGCCCTCTAGCAGGACATCCTATCGCATAGCTATTGTTTCTGTCACTTAATTTTGTACCTGTTGCCACTGTCACTTTAGAAATACTGGTCTCCAGCTCCTCATTAGCGTGTTGTTCTTTGATGGGTGTTGCACACAGATGAGTAGTTGAGAGGAAATTTCCATGCACCCCTTGTCCCGGAGTTGGGCAGTTTTGTCTGAATGTCATGACAATTGTTTGTGCTGCCTTTTCTGAAGAGCTCAAGAGCTGCCCCAAGGGCTGTCCTTGAAGAGAAAGGCTGAGTTCTTTAAAAAGAAACTAACCACAGCTGGACACCAACATATTTCTGCTGGGAGCAGTCCTTTACTGCTTTGAAGTCTGCTACAAATTGTGTCAGGGGAAGTTTAGGTTGGGTATTAGGAAAAGGTTTTTCCCGCAGAGGATGGTTGGGCACTGGAACAGGCTCCCCAGGGAAGTGGTCACAGCACCAAGCCTGACAGAGTTCAAGAAGCTTTTGGACAATGCTTTCACATTGTCCACACGTGAGAATCACATGATGTGATTCTTGGGAATGATGCTGTGCAGGGCTAAGGGTTAGACTCAATGATCCTTGTGGGTCCCTTCCATCCGAGCATATTCTGTGATTCTGTGAAGTGTGGACGGAATCATCATCAATATGTGTTTTATCAAAAGGCAAATGATCACTTGAGCCAAAATACCAGAGTAGAAATGCCAGCCTGGCTCTTCTCAGAGACTGACGTGTTCTCTGCATGTCTTGAATAATATGGGAGAACTGAAACATCATGTGAATGTCATTAAAAATGCCGGGGAAATATGCGATTGCCTCTATATAGTTTTAAGGATGATGTAATACAGCTTTCATTAGGGAAAGGTTAGAGGCTCAAACACTGTCATTTTTTTCACATGCAAAGTTGTAATTTAATGCCAAATTTTAATTTATTTCTCTCTGGAATATGAAAAAAATGCTGTTTAATTACATCTAATTTTGACAGGGTACATCTTGGAAAATGAACCTTCACTGAGGAAAACTTGTAATTTATGCCATTTATAATTGCACAGATAAACTTTGTTTAAAGTCTCATAGAGAGGAACCAATCACTAACTTTTTTCCCCTTTTTCTGAATTTGTTTTAGATTTATAAGAGTGCTTTTAAGTGAAAGTAAAAAAATCATCCTCAAGCTGTTAGCACAAGTACCCCTCCCCACCATTAACATTCATTTCAGGTTTTCATAAGGATATGATAATTTATGAAAATAAATATTTCTCTCCTGGTTTCGGGTTTTTGGGTTTTTTTGATTAGTACAGGGAGACTACCCCTTGTTTTCTTTAACACCATACAGATGGTATGAATGTTGGGAACAAATACATGAAGAGGCTAGGATCATTCAGCCGAGAGAGAGGGGCCAAGTGGCAGGTCACTCAGGTTTGTAGGCAGGTGTAGGGGGACAGAAAAAAACCTTTTTTCGCTTAACTGCATCTGCTCAGAAAGCAACCATCGTCAGGTGCAGGGTATGTAGCTAATGCTGCAAGCCATCAAGTTACTAGGGGATCCTAATGCTCCTTCCTAGTACTGCTTCTCTTTAGGGTGCACCAAGAGGGCCTGTTGCTCTGGTTTTGGGCTTATCCCCCTACAGTATTTTGGGAGGGGGAAGAGAGAGAGAGAGAGAGGACATTTTAATCTCTGCAGCTGCTGTTCTGACACATCTCAGCTTCTACAGAGACATAATGGCATACTAAGCCTTCAGAGATACTGTAAAGTGTAACTCAGTCTTTTGACAGACTATTTCTATGGCTGGCAGTTGTCTTCATTTATTCCTATTACTTTGTCAGTTATTTGGGTTTTTTTCCCTTGTCTTGATGTCTTGAAGCGGGGGGGGGGGGGGGGGGGGGGGGGGGGGGGCGCTGGTTGGTTGGTTGATTGATTGATTTTTCTTCTTTTATTGTTTTTTCCTTCCCTCTGATCTGATTTTATGTACAGAAATGGAGAGTAAGGTGTCTGTTTACCAGCCAATGCTTTCTGGATGTGATACTGGGGGGCCCTACCCAGGAGGAACAGTGTATTTCTGCTGTCAATATCCTGCATGCACTTAGCAAGACTGGGGGGGACCAAATGAGATAAGTGCTAACTCCACATAAAACAAGCAAAACAAAATGTGAGTTCTGAATGCTGTGAAGACATTGTGTTTGAGTAAACCTCATTTGTTCAGAGAGAGGCTTAACAGTGTATTTAGAGTGAACTTCTAGGTAAGTTGCCCTGTGGCAGGATTTGGTAATGTTTTTCTAAATGTCTTTAAACACACTCAGGAAAATTTTATTTTTAATAATTGTAGTGCTAAAATGAGTGTATCCTGCATCTGCAAGACTTGACAGATTAATCTTTGAATTTTGTTTCTCTTCTTTATCCTAAGTACCTTGCCACTACCATGGAGAATAGGGAAGGAAAACTGGCTCAATTCCTGAAGCAGTTCACAATTTTCAAATCCATGATAACTTTGTTTAAAAATTTAATTCAGAGTGAAATGGAAAGCATCTAGTTCAGGTCTACAAAGAATTACAGCATGCTCCCAGATAAACTTTGAGGCCTTTAGTGTGAAAGGCAAAAGGTTTTAGACTTCAACAATGTATAGGGGAAGGTTCACAGAAATAAGAGTAAAATTATGTCTTGATAAAGCCATTTAGTGCTGCATAGGTATTGGAGCTCTTGCTGAAACTTTTCCAAATGCATGTTTTATGCAATCTGCTTTGAACAGGAGTTCTAGTACTTGAATCTTGTTGCATGGACTCATTGTATAGTGGAGTGGACAAGAATATTATTCACACAGAGCTACTAACTGGCCTGAAAGCAGCCTAAGCAAACTGCAGGAGGTGCTGAAGAAGGGGTTGGGGCCAGTTAAATGGTTATCTCTGCTGTCACGGTTTACAATATTTTTCCTCTCCTACAGCTGTAAAACATAGCAGTCCTCCTGGGAACAGTAAGAATGTGCACGAAATGGTAATCAGAATAAAAATGTGAATAATTTGGAACATTAATTCGATTACATAGCAACTGAATTCAGTGTAGGTCTTTTATTTCCAGCAGTTTGTATCCAAGTCGAAATATTAATGGAGACGTATACCTGCACCCTACTTTAATAAATGTTGCATAGTTATTCCACTAGTGTTAGAAAACTTTTAAGTGTCCTTATCATAAAACCCATTCTTGAACAGCCTGAGGAACTGTAGGTTTCTTGATAGCTGTGGTATTATTGCTGTTGATTGAGGTGTGTGATAGTCACATAATTGTGGTTTTGTGTGCCGCCACTATTGTTGTGCACAGACCTGACTGAGCCAAAGCTGAGATCAGCGGGCTCAGTTGAAATAACCGATTCTATGAATTTGGCATGAAATGTTTTCCTGAAACACAATACATAATTTAACTTACTTAAGATTTTAGTATAGCTACTTACCTTTTCCAGGATCATATTGCCATTTGACCACGATCCCTATGAGCAGGGCAATGGGAGGTGATATATACACTAGAGTTTATTTCAGGGCTACTGCCCGAGGGGATGCACAGCAAGAAGCAAATTGTCTTGCACTCAAGGTCATGTGCCAGGAGGATCCTTAGGTATGCTGCAGTTCCTGTGTCTAAAAATGCACCTTCTGGCAGGAAGTCCCATCATGGTGGTGTTCTTGTTGCTTTTCTTTGGGGGGACCCCCTATGCCACGTATAGTCGGAGTGGGAGAAAACTGTGAAGATGCAGCGTGTCTGTGTGGGGTAGAGCCAAACAAGGGCCATGCGGAGGAACCGTCACGCTCTGAGCATAGAGCGTGACATATTTTTTTTTTATTGAGAAAGTATGTGCCCTCTATTCTGCCTGATATGTGAAAGAGGGGAGAAAGAAAACACTCTTCTGAGCTTGTCCCCATGCCCCTGCCCAGGTAGCTAGTAAGGTGTACTGGCCTCCTCATTTTCCAGTCAAAATAAGAACAAGGTGTCATTTAGCTCTGTAATTCCCCATTGTAGCAATCAAGTTACCACTAGATTAGCTAAAAAGGAATAATTTGTATATTAGTAATTTTCTCTTTTTTCTAGGAACCTTCTACAAATGTCTTCTAGGTCAGCCTAGCAAGGTCACTTGCCTGTGGTGACAGGTAGGCAGATTCAGAAGGTACCACTTGGTATCTGATAGCTGCTTCTCTTAATTTTTCTCCCAGTCAATGAATAGCACTTTTTTCTTTACAGGGGAAAAATAATAGAAATTAACATATTCTGGTCAGAGGAAAATTCTGTGGGTTTTTTCTGTTATTTGGAGTCTTCCAGCATTTTTGTGAGCAGCTACTGCTTGGGGTTCATTCTCAGCCTGCTCAAATGAGCTGTAATGTATGCTGTATTTCAATTTAAAAAAGCTTGTCTCCCTACATAATCCTTCTTAGGGATCATGTACATTATGTTCACTTTTAGTTTGCTAGTTTGGTTGGTTTTTTGCCAATATGGATAAGCAAAAAAGTGCTAAACTTTATTTGCAGTGGTGAAAAACTTACTTATAAGTCACATACGGGGAGGACTGGCCTGGAATAGGATTGGGGTTGTATTATGCATGTGCAAAAGTTGCATTCTCTACGCTTTCACTTCTGCAAGCTTGTTCTTGCTCAATGGAAGTACCTTTTTTGTTTGTTTTTAGTGAGTAGTAAACATTCTTGTGTCTTAAGTCCACCTCCAACAATTCTCCAACTCACGAGTAACCTTAAATGTGAGAAATCAGAGGAGATTTCTAAGCCTGTTTTCCAGCGTTCAGTTACAGATGGTTCTGGTTTCATACACTGTTGCAAAAACCTTCCTTGCAGTGCTGTCACAGCGGGCATGGCCTAGGAACAGAGGCTTGGGAGCAAAGGACTCGGTCTGTAGCTTAAAAAATTTGCCATTAGCTGTAAAACAACTGTTCCTTTTTTGAGCAAATGAAATACCATATCGGCTTCTCTTTTACTTTTTTTCTTTTCCTGCTATTTGATATGCCATAAATGAAACTGAAGCACAAGAGTTGTGTGCTGAGGAGCTTACCATTGATAACTGCACCCATGTTTCTTTGCCCTGAGACATGAATGTTGGTCCACAATTCAGATAGTTGGTGATGCTCTGCCTGGTTGCTCCTGTGCAGAAATGAGATCTAGATACAGCTGAAATTTGGCTGGAGTCAAGGGGGCCTCCAGACCTGCATGGCTGTGTAATCTGACTGGAAGCAAGTAAACCATGTTTAGATTTTGTGATAAGGGGCACATGCACTGGTAATATCAGAAATTGAATAAGATGCATTTCCCAGAGCATTACTAATTCAAACATGCACATTTATTTTATTAAATAAGGAGAAAGCATGGCAAAATGAACTCAAAAAAAAAAAAGGAAAAAAGCTGCCTGATTCTTAGATACTGCTGTGAAAAGATGCCAAAGAAATTAGATACAGATACTGAATTTGATGTAATATGGTCCTTTGTGATCTAATTACACAAGAATTGCTAGGGTTTGTTTTGTAAATGGAACTACTGGGGAACTTTAAAAAAAAAAGTATTTAAGTCAGCATAAGATATAAAAGCAATTTCCTTTAAACTGGAAAAACAAGAAATCGCAGCACTGTGCTTTCAGTCCGCATAATAAATCATATCATATTGAATGCTCCAGATCTGAGAGGTGACATTGAGCACTGGAGACTTTCCAGGAATCAGCAGTAGCTAAATGGTGCAAGTAGGCAAGATATCAGTCTTTTGTTTCTTGTTCAGTTTAAGGGTAGTCCCTTGGAAATAAAAAAAAAACAACCAGGATTTCCCTGACCTATATTTGATCCATGTAAACACAAAGAATACAGATTTTTTTTTTTCAGTTAAACTCTCCAAAAGGGAAAGAAAAATTGCGACTGGAAACTGTATTGCTCAAATTCTGTAGAATTTGATTGTAGATCTTAATTGTACATTTTAATGTACAGATTGTACATTTTAATTGTAGAAGGCCTGTTTTGAAGTAGTATGATGTGAAGCAAAGGGATGAACTCAGTGGATATGAGGGCTTTGAGTCTGTGGTTTTTGAAGCACATGGCTGTCTGTTACTGTTGTATTTCACCTTCTAACTGGTGCTCCCTGTCCAGCTTGAATTTTGTACCTTTCCTAAATCAATCAGTGTTTCCTATTCTTTTCTCCAGTGCATGCCTATGGTCCATGTGAAGCATGTGACTGCTTCTTCTTGGAAACTCATTGGAGCAAGCTCTAACAAGCACAGGAGGGGGTCTCAGGGCATTCTTCAGCCTCGGGTGGGAGGTGTACAGAGCCAGCCACGCTTGCTGGTTTTTCCCATATTCCCCTCAAAGCATAACCTCTTTTTTTCTGGAGTGCTCTTTAGGTCACACAAAAGTGCTGATATTTAAACCTGTTTAAAGCCTTCTGCATGAGTATATCATCTCGTTTTAGAACAGAGTGTGTCCTGTAAACTAGCAAGCATAGGCCAATCTGAAAAATATCTGAACTCAACTGGGTATCCTAGCAGGATTTACAACTAGTTTAATTCTACTGATACAAAATTATACCATTTAATTCCTCCAGTGTAATGTCTATACAGGTGTAAAGTCACACCCATAATTAGGCTGTAATTAGCAGGTGTTCCAATGCTGGTGTAGATAACTAAGGCAGTTTTGAAACAGTTCTCCGTCTGGTCCCTGCTTTCCATGAGTTGGCTGGTGTCATATGGGAGCCTTGGAAAGTCCAGAAGGGAGGTTATGGAGAAGGCAGAGCCAGGGTCTGTCTGAGGAGCACAGAGGCAGGACAAGTGACAATGGTCTTGAACTGAGCAGGGAAGGTCCTGATTTGCCAAAGGGAAGAAAAAAAATAAAAATAAAAATCTGTCACCATAACAGCAATAAGGCCTGGACCAGACTCCCTAGAAAAGCTGTGCAGCCTCCATTGTTGGAGGATTTCAAGACCCAGTCGTACAAAACTCTGAGCATTCTGGTCTGTGATCCTGGGTCCTGGGCTCATCTCAGATTAAATTAAACCAAGTGGTGTAGTCTGGGAGTAACTAACATGCACCATGCACTGGGGGCTCTTCTTACTGGGGTCTTTAGAGGAGATTTGAAAGAAGTCAGAGGAGCATGGATGGAGTGTGAGAGCATTGAAAGTTGTCTGGGTATGGAGAGCAGAACAGGAGGGAACGCTAACTTATTTGTGAAGGGCAGACATGGAGCTCACTGAAGGGTAACACAATGAAGGACACTTTACACTTCATGCCTGTGACACTATTTGATCACCAGGGTATATTACTTTGCTAAACTGAACATTTCTATTCAAACACATTAAAAGAACTCTTAAAATTGTTCCTTCATCACCTTCCTTGTCATGCCCACTTAATTATGTTGGGCACCTGTCTCCAAAATTAGAAAAGTCATCATCTTATATGATCTGCCTTACTTAAAGGGATACTCTAGGGTATGCAGAATACTTTATTGGCAAGCAGTTCTTCACAACATAAGCACGTTTACTCAGATTTATCTGACCTTTCCCTATTGGGCCCCAATAGGCATGTAATTTCTATTTGCTTTCAGGAGCACATACTACATCTGTCATGGTCCTGTCCTGGATTTAGTGTGAACGGTTACAGAAAGAGACAGTATATGTATTTCTGTGGTGCTTGTTGGAGAGTTCTGCATTGGTACCTTTTGTAGTCACATTATGGAGATTTAGAGTGCAGAACATCTCTACAAAGCATGCTGACTCTGGCACCTGAATGACATTTAGCACAAGTCACAGAAAAACTTCCACTTATATATGGGATGAGGTATCTCATCTGGTGTTATCAAGCTTGTTCCCAAAATAACAGATACCTGAATTTCTAGCCATGTGCTTTTTCCATTTCACTGACCAGTATTGTCCTTGGTGAGTTTCTCCCCACTGTGTACTCACTTCAGCATTTTCTAGAGCAGATAAATATCAGAGGCTAAAAAAAATAATTACTGTTGTTCATGGAGGATCATAATTAGATTTTGCAAGTGTTTTGAGAGGAACATGGTGGGAGCTCTCCTTTTCTCAAAATGGCTGCCCTATATACAAGATTCCTAGTCCAAGAGACAGTTAACAAAATGTAGCTTTTCAGGTTTCCAAATCAGATTTTACATGTACACATCATTACTTCTGTGAAATGCTTTCAAATTGCCCTGATTACAAAATACTTCTTGTAATCAGATCAAGTTGAACAGGAAATCCCAACTAAGTGCAGTATCTCGTGAGTAATTGCTGTACAAATACTTTAAATAAATTGTGAGCAATTTCTTATGCAGTGGCTTTAGCTAATGTTATTAGGATGCTTAATTGACTTTCCTCTGTGTCAGGTTTAGCCATAATGCTGAAATGTGAAGAGAAGAAAACATCTGAAACTAAGGCACAGTACCTCATTTGCATTGAGGCATGAGTGGCAATTTTTTCTTTCACAGATCTGTAGGCATTGATTAAAAACAAAGAAGAAAACACATGGGGAAAAAAAAAGCTGGAAGCAAAATTTGAGGCCTGTTTGGAAATACCTGTTTGTATATGTGAAGAAGTAGAAAAATATTCATGGGGTGGAATGCGGGAGCATGTGCAAGAGAAGGGGATTATCTGTAGACATGGAATTTTTATTGTTTGTTTTTTTTTAATTGTGTATGTCAGCTCCACACAACTGGCAAAACCATTCCTGATATACGGAGATGAGCATTCAAGCTGGTCCTGAGTGCCCAGTAACAAATTCTTAAGTAATGATCTCTGTCCTGAAGTAGATACCATTATATGGTGAGAAGAGTCTATTTTTTTAAGTTATTTTTCTTTTCCTCTGATAAAGCCTTTACAAATTTTGATTTTGTCTTCACATGGCATAGGGAAATTTTACAGGTGGCTTCCACCCTACCTCCGAGCATTTGTACAACACAGGCTTGTTTCCTTACAGGTTTTACCAAAGTGGCCTGAAGATTTCTGTTGAATTGGCTTTGGGTTGGAGGATTAGAGGGATTGGGGAGATTGTGGGTTTTTTACTACACTCCAAGCTGAGTGAAAATGTTTGGTTGATAGGAAAGTCAGCTTTTTTGGTTTGTGTTTAAGGGTTCTTGTACTACATCATAGATGACATTGTCAGCACCTGGAGTCAATGTTGCACACAAAGAAGTTGATTAAATGTCATTGTGCTTTCTTTTGTAGTTTTGATTTAGTTGTTGAATTTACATCTAACTCGCCACTTGAATGTTTAGTTACACGGACTGATTCATATCAGTTATATATTTTCTTAACAAACTAGATTGCTTTGTTCTGGTGTAATACAGGAGTATTTGTCCAAAGATAAGGGCAAAGACACAAGCCAGTACACATTGCTATAGCTATGCGAAGATGATGTATTTCTATGAAATGAAAGTGAAATCAGTAATATCATTCTGTGGGTTTTTTAATGTCAGCATTAATGTATGTTCAAAGACTATCTTAATTTAAAACACTACGATATTCACATAAAAGGGAGGCACTTTGATTCAGTTATCGGTGTTTAGAGAGAAGAAAGCTGTAGAATTTTGCAAGCTTTTAATCGAATCAAGTTAGTTTAAAATAAACTTCAAATTATGTGTTTTATTTTTATATCATCGCAATGTGAATCTTTCACATAATATTAATAGGCACTGCAACTTGTTCTACAAGATAGCACAGCAGTTATTTACATTAAACATTAGGATAAAAAGATAAAACCCGGGAACTTCTCTTACGTTTGCTGTTCTGTTTTAAATTATTTCCACTTTATAAGCAAAAGCAAAATATATGCTGAGACTTGCTGTGAGGAGAAAAAACCTCTTTTTAACACCCCCCACTGCATCTCCCCTGTCTCCTCCCCATTAAGATTATTGATGATAAACTATTTGGAATATGCATGAGTATTGCTAAGGAGCTGCAGCAGGAATAGATTTAATAATTAATGCACAGGAATTATTTATTTCCCCAATATATTGCAAAGCTTCATCATTTCAGTAATGATAAACAGTCTTGATGGTGCTGGAGCATTGAAAACACAAAGGAAAATGAAAACAATCTCTGAGACTTGTTTATCATTTGAATATGTGGCTTTAATATTTTTAAATTAAATGCTAAAGCTTTTTTTATATATTTGATACCTACATATTGTTTATTAGCGGCCATTTGTTAGATTTCAGTGGGACCTTACAGAAATAGTGATCAAAGTGAGATCTTTCTTTTATCAGGAGCTGATTCCTTTAATTAAAAGAATGTGTTGGAGAACACTGTCCCTGATTTGGCATGCATTATTGTGTAGCTCATGCTCACAAGTATATGACATGTTCCAATATAAATATTATTTCAATTGTCTATTAGATATTTATTTTTCACAATTTAGCCATTTATTCCAGTGTTCATGTTCTGCTTTTGGGTTTCTCTTTCTGCAGTGCTTTTGCTTCTCTTCATTTTGTGTTATTGATATGGGGCTGCATCATAAATTTATCAGACTCATTTCTAATTTTAATCTCATTCTCTAAACTGCTTGCTGCTCTTCCAGTCCAAAGCAATCCACAAATTGTAGGTGCCTTCTCAATTCTGATATCAGAGTAACTGCTGAAAATATTGAATGCACCCAAGCCTAGAAACACTTCTCCTCAGGGATCCTGCTTAAAACATGTCATTGGTTTGTGCTGCATGTTTAGTAGATACTTATGTAGATAGATGTTCCCAACAAATTGATCAATCCAACAGTGATTTAAGGGAAAAAAGTTAACAGGCTAATGAAATGCAACACTTGACGTCACCTCTTTTGCTTCCATTCTCCTTTCTTTCTGCCATTCCCTCCAACCCATGAGGTCAAGAAGGACATTAAATTGATTAAACTTAACCTTGTTCTTGACAAGTCTGTGACATTTGGGGGTTGGGGTGACGGAAGATGGCATAGAGCTGTTTATTTAATAATTTAATATAATTCCTGCAGGCAATCAAGTTGACTTGCCTGTAACTCTTTTTCTTCCCCCTTTTTTTTGAAGACTAAACACTCTTTGGTTTTTACTCAGAAATAACACTTGCATTTTTTCCACAACTTTTTTCCATCTTGTTCCTAAATAATACTGAGGTAAATATTATCATCTCGGTGACGTGAATAAAACTGACTTAACTAAATATTTCTTGACCTGTTCTTTCTGTATTTTGACCTGTATTCCTCCTTCATTGTTAAAGCAAATTTAAGTACATAATTATAACTAACTTTTTTATGATGAGGAGGCTTTGAATACTTTAGTCTCATTGTAGGCTCTCCTTCCCCCTTGATTAATGGACCTGTTAATTAATTGAGATAACAGTCTTCCTCTTGTTCCTGGTGTACTTAGAGACTATTCACTACTTGTAAACTGTTTTGCCTCTTTACCTTTCTTATTTTACCCTTTTTTTCCTTCATATGAATGGTGAGGTATGTGTTTTTAACTCCATGTTTTCTGTTAGTTCCTCCTATTCTCTAAGTCTTTCAAGTGTCTCATTGCTCCTTATTAGTGTAGTTGTTAGTTTGCTACAGCTTTTGAAAGAATAAAATATATTATCCTTATTTTGTATTTATTTTCTTGTTGATAAATCCTGGAGCACCGGTTCATGCTTCCTTTTAGGATACTACTTGGTTTCTAGCTTTACAGATCTTTTCCTACTGGACAATGCATTAAAGGCTTGATGTGGCGGTGAATGACTGTGAAAGAGACATGGACATACTGGAGGCAGGCCAATGAAGGGCCTTGCAAATGATTAAAAAGACTAGAGCATCCCTCCACTGGGGAAAGGCTGAGAGAGCTGGGAAAGCTCTCTTGAGCTTGAAGAAGAGAGCTCAGGGGGAATCTCATCAATGTGTACAAATACCTGAATGGAGGGCATAAAGATGGAGCCTGGATGTTTTCTGTGGTGCCCAGCGACAGGACCAAAGACAGTAGCACAAACTGATACATAGGAGGTTCCCTCTGAACATGAGGAAACAATTTTTGACTATGAGGATGACCAGAAAGATTGCAAAGTCTCCATACATGGAGATGTTCAAAACTCAGCCGGACATGGTCCTAGACAACCAGCTCTAGGTGGCCCTGTTTGTGCTGGGGTGTTGGACCAAAAGGACTCCAGAGGTCATTTGTAACCTCAGTCCTTCTGCAATTCTTTGATGGCTTGACACATCAGCACTGTGGCATGTTCTTGTTCTCTTAGTGCTGTGGCTGTCACTCACTGCAAACACTTCTGAAGTGTTATGGCTTAGTATAATACTTCAGAGGCTAATACGGGATTAAACTACAGCAATTTTGGAGATTAACAGGCATATTTGGGGTAGAGATAAGATGATGGGGAGCACTGATACTGCCACCTAAATGATTATGTCTACACTTTTTTCCTCAGAGAATTTTATTGTTGGGTTTTTGGTATTTTGTGGTTTTGGTTTTTGGTGGTTTTTGTGTGTTATTCTTTGTTCATTTTGGTTTTTTTTTTTAATTGCCACAAAAAAATACCTGCATGGTTTGAGTCTAAGCTCAGCAGACTTGGCCAGACTTCTTTCAGGAACACAGGCTTAAAAGGGCACATTTGTTCATCAAGTCCAACCACTATCCTGGACATCACATCCAAGATCTCTCCTAATAAGCAGTCGTCTTCCCTCCGTATCCCTTCAGTTGGAGAGAGAAACAGCAGGCAACTGTTTCACTGACAACTGTTAGTGACAAAAACAGTGTTCCTGGTTTACTCTAATTTCAGTTATTTATAGAAGATCGAAATTATTCATTTGGAGTGGCATTAAATGTGACTGTCATTAGTGAGAATTTTTGTATAGTGCAGTTCCAAGACCAATTTTCTCTCCTCTTTTGCTCACTGTGTGCAGCATCCCAATATGTAAAAATGCTTTTTGGTGATATCCCTTCTAAGTGTAGTGTGTTGTCTCTTATCTCAGGGATCCTAGGATTCATTTGGTTTATCTTTTTTGGTCTATCCAATTGACAGTCAATCACAGAAACTTCATTGTAAGTACCAGAAATCTTTGCTTTTCAGGACTTCAGGCTAATGTTTCTCAGGGAACAAGTATTTTCTGTTTTCTGATGAACTGGCAACAAGTTCACTTGGAAGGCTGACATTAGGTCAGTAGTTTCTTCCTTTGTAGCTCTGTTTCAATTGAACTGATGTAAAGACTGATCATACATGCTCAAAACATGGGGGTTTGTAGGTAGCTTAGATGGCCTGTTGTGGTTTTCAGAGCACCCCCTCTAGCAGACATGATTTTATAGTTCTGTTCATGGGTTTGTATAAATGAAGCTCATATAGACTTCAAACAACTTGTGTTTAATTTTCCCTTTGAATATTCTCTTAGGCAATCCATAATATCCTTGAAAATGCAGGTCATCATGATGAGGGAAGCTGTGCCTGGCGGCATTCCAAGAAGCCCCATGGTGTATTTACTATTCTCTTTATCTTGTTTTGGGTGAAGCAGTGAATTACTGGGTGAGACCTCCTTGCTCAAGGATCTGAAGGATGCATGTGCTCACGTGCCATCTACCTTCTCGTGATTACACTGTAGTGCCTTGGGGCAGCAAGTGACAAGGTTTTTGCTGTCGTGGCCTCAGTACATCTGTGCTCTTCTCCACTCTTTCAACTTTAGGATTCTCTTTGGTGGGAACACCAAAGGCCACACTTGCTGCCTTTTTTATTCTGTCATCAGCTGTTGTCCTTCTGCAGACTTTAAAGGGTTTATTTTTTTATTTCATTTTTTTGTTCCAGGTGTGAAGGAGTTGCAAGGAGAGAGTGAGAAATATCTCCTTAATGTGATATTAAGGTAGCCTGTCATAAAACACAAGTTTAGGAAATGCAAAGCTTCCCATTATGAAGGTGTTTTGACAACATTGGATGTGAAATATGACCACTTTGTCTCCTGTAATTGAAATGGGTTAAATTTTCTTAATAAATTTTTACCTTTTCTTATTTTTGTAAGCACAGGCTTCCACAGATTTTACTCAGCTTGAACAGTGCAAGTGGTTTTGAGCTCAATATTGCTGCAAGGCATGTGTTGCTGTTGTATTACTTGCCCAAGATGTCCAAACATTGATAGCTACAGTTGGAGACCCACACCAAAGGCCCCACAGTGCCACCTTGCCAGGAGGGGCAGTCCCCACTTTTGCCCTAATGTAGCAGTTAGTTTCTTCTCTTTCCTCTTTCTATTACTGTGCTGGCTGCTGAAGGCCCTTGGTGCAGTCTGACACAGAGTGGGGCAGACCCTGCTGGCTCTGTGGAGAGGGATGGACATCTCATCTGCTGCAGCTTGGGATGGGATCCAGATTTCTGCAGGAAAAGGGTGAGGAATAAGCTCCTTGCCTTCCATCAAGACAGGAGCATTTTCAGCTCAGCTGCAGATGCTCCAAGCCAGATCAGAAAGGAGGAGGCGTTCAGCCATTTGGGTTGTTTCCTCCTCAGGCATGGTTGCCTGCTTCTGGGACAAAGGCAGCGGACTGGATGGAAGCAAGCTGCCTGCCGATCTGGCTCCAGGCCTCCCACTGGACTGCACTAATATACAGACTTGTTGGCTTATTTTAAAAGTAAATTTGCATGTTTGGAGTTTGTGTGTTGTGTGCACGTATGAGTGGCTTTCTTTTCCACTGAGATATTTGTTGAGTCGCATCTTCAGGTTGGTCCAAGCATGCAGAACATGAGCCCAGCTACGGACTTCAGGGACTACACTGCAGTAAAGTTTTAGGTCATCCTTTTTGCTTAGAAAGAGCTTATTTTAGTTTTTAATCTCGATTTAATTTTTTTCTTGTTTTCAAAGTTTAACTAACAAGGTCTACTGCTCTAGTTTTTGCTGCATGGGTGAACAGCCCACACTGCTTGCCACAGTAGGTGTTCTGGACCAACTGCGTATCACATTAGCCTGAACTGCATGGAACTGCTTGAGGGTTTACTGAAAAGTAAACAAGCCTAAAACTTCACATTTCTCAGCCATTTACCCTGAAAAGTTTGAAAACTGAGAGAAAATGCCTATTCAGGAGCAGATACTTTTTGAAAGGGCTTACAACTGTGAGTTGATGATTCTAGAACCAATTGATTGATTGAATCATAATAGATGGCCTCTATAATTCTACCTTATCTCTCCTTGAAGAATTTCTATGCCATAGACCATCATCAGTGTTTTCTCTCACACTGTGTATTGGCCAAATGAGATTGTCTCCACTGTAGAGGGGCACTGAAACAGAATCAGCTGTTAAATGAATGAAGCCTCTGTCAAAGCTAATAGAAGAAATCGCTACTTTAAGAAAAGGGGGGACTTTTCATCTAAATATTTTATGATAAAAGTACCACTCTCCTAGCTTCAGTGCTGAGATGACTAAGGTTTAGAGAAGCAGCATGGCTTGCCAAGATTACACAGTGGGTTAATGGCAGGGCAAGAAGTAAAACCAAGTCTCTGACTCACAGCATGGCTATTTGATATTTTGAACCCTATTGTCTTAAGTGCCTTCTTGGAGGCCATTGAGGAAGTATTTTGCAGAGCAAGAAATAGCTCCCATTTATGCATATTTTTAAGATCATTTCCTTAGGAGTGTTTTCTTATCCTCTCTTATTCTATAGTCTCATTTGTTTTCCCCTAGTTCTAATGAGCTTAATCTTTTCCTTGAATCATGTGCTTGGCTGCTGTCTTTGCCAGCTAAGGTTTCTGACAACAGATTTTTTTTTTTCCTTCTTTTCCTTCTTTACCTGAAAAAGCCATTGGAGTAAAAGTTGCCTTATTTTTCTTGCTTATTAAATCTGAAAACTGGTGAGACCCTAAGTTACTCTCCTAGGTCTATTAGCACAATGTGTGCAAAGGAAGAGGGCTTCTTCAGGTTCATAAGGAAAGATTTATTAAGCCTAAAACTTGATGTAGAGAACAGATTATTTTCATCTATCCAATGGAAATACATGTACCCTCTGTGGTGGAGTTTTAATGTCAAAAAAAACCCCAAAACCCCAACCAAACACTCCATCCTCCAAACAACCCCAGGTGTAGATTGGTTTTTACTTGGCTCCTTGACAGTGTCCAGATTCTTATCTGTGATCAATATTAGCAGAATTGACTCTCTGTTCTGTGGTTTCTCAGATTTATGGTGTGAGTAAAAATAATGTTTCATGTGTCAAGTTCCCTGGTGTATCTATTAATATCCCCAGTCATTCATGTTATACAAGTAAGGAGATGTTAAAAAAGTTTCTTCTGTGTTAGATACATCTATTTACACCCTCCTTGGCTCTGTAACAGAGAAGGTGTTATCCTGTCTCTCTGTGAGATTGTTCAAATTTAGTCTGTTATGAAAACAAGTTTGAGACAGCCACTGGGGTTTTCATGGTGAGCAAATGCTTCATATAAAGGAATGAAAAATGCACTTCATTGCTATTTGAGTTCTTAGTATTCCTGAAGCTTTATTATCAGTGTCTGTAATTCTTTGGTTTTAATTTAATAAAGTGGAAAACTTGAAATGCTCTTAGAGAAACTGGCTTTGTAAACAGGCAGAGTTTATAACACATACATCTTCATCTGGGAGGCTCAAGAACTGTGTAAATTTGTCCTACAGCTTGTGGCTGTTGGAGGGTTGGCACCGTTTGCATAGTGTAGTAGGTAAAGCATGTTCTGGTTTGTGTTTGTAGCAGCTGGATGGGAATGACAGGTTAAGAAAAGTGTTCAAGCCCCTTCCAGAAGTTTCAATCCTAAGCATGAACGGTGAACCTTGAGCTGTGAAATACAGGGGGTCACTTCAAGGTTCATCTGTATTTCTATCCATGTCTATAATTTGTTTTAGGAAATTTCAGAAGGGGTAGGAGGGAATCTTTTGCATAGGAAACAAATGCTTTCCTGAGTTCTGTCTAGTATGAAGGAGAACCTAGACTTCTAGGTTATCAGACACTTAAAGGGAACTTGCAGTGGTCTGACATTTGTCCAGTGGCAGAGAATTATTTAATCTGATAAATAATTAGTACAAACAGAAGAAGCTTTGTGAATAGCAAAAGCTCTAAGAAAAGAAATTAAACAGCCACAGGGAAGCCACCTGATTAAAACTATCTGCCAGCTGTTCCTTTTTTCTGATTTAAAAACAGTTTTATTTAGAATGTAACAAGAAGAAATTTTTGAGTCTGAGCACATATAGTCCAAGTGATTATTGGCTATCGGATTTTAGTACCTTGTATAACAGCATGTGGGAACTGCTTAACAGCTCCTTAATGGGCCAATATCTTGTTCTCATTTGTGTCTACAATTGTCGTGTACTCTCCATATTTTGTCATAGGTCTCTGTGCACGTGGCTTTCCCTGGTCTGAGACAGGCCTAAACCACAGAGACTAGGTATATTCTCAAACAAAAGAATGAGGAATCAAGGAGTTTCTCTCTTTTAATTTGCTATTTAGACCAAAACTCTTTATTGAATAAAGTGATGAATAGGAGATGATTTTGCAGTGCAAATTGTGAAACAGAATGTGAATGCCAAACTTTATGGTTTTGAAGTTCCATTTTCAGAACAGTAAAATGATATAAGTACTATATAGTAAGATGAAGCCCAGAAACAACCAATTTTGTGGAAAAGCCTGTAGGGGCATAAAAAATTTGGGCTTGCTTCCAGCAGGAACCCTGTAATCCAGCTAAACATGGATGCTTGAGAGGATTTCTCTGCCACAGAGGGAGCTCTCTTGCTCATGCTTCCTCTTTTTTGCCAGTGCTGTCAGCCTGACTCTTTGTGTGGCCTCCCTGACAGATGGAAATCACTTAGGAAGGAACAGATTGAATGATTGCAATTTAGTGCATTTCTCTCTTCCAAACAAAAAATCAGTTACATTTTTAAAATACAATATTAATAACTCAAGATGATGAAGAAAAATATTAACTAGGAACAGTTGTCTCTTCACTTCTGCTAGCAAATTCTTAGGAAGCCCACAGAAGTGTCTCCTATTGCTCCGGAGGCAGTAGTACTTCTCTTCCCAGTGATGTTACTGACTTGACCGGGACCTATAATGGATCCTGAAACTGCCATCTTGGTGATGAACAGATATTGTTACCCCATCATCTTTTATTTTCTGAATATTCCCTGTGCTTTTGTACTCGTTACAGTTAATGATGTTGCATTTTGGTTTTGTTACCCCTACAGACTGCAGACTTACATCCTATACTTACAATTCTTAAGTAAAATTTGAAAAAAATTAGCAATATAATATAAATCCTACACTCTGACCTGATGGATCCCAGCTGATGTCCTGATCATATTAGTCAGTCCTGTTGCTAACTATATTGTTCACCTGATGTCCTAAATGAGTGTTTTAAGGTTGAAGGGACCTTAAAAAAACTCATTTGGGACACCTGAGTACTCTTTACATCAATATTAATCAGCTCATTCCCTTTTCAAAGAGACGTAGCTTCAGCCTGCTCTGTATTGCCACATTCTCACTTGAGTGTCCCTTCTTGAGGTGACAAGAGACTGGTTTACTTTGGTGCTTTTTTTAAATTCCTTTTTGCTTCTTAGCCACATTAAGTCTCATGATACCAAAACAAAAAAAACATCTGGGTTTTGACTTAACCTGGAGGCTGATGTTTGGATTTGATTTATCAATGGTTTTGTTCAAGCAAGATATATATAACTGGTCCATTTAGAAAGAATTGCAAATGGTATAACAAATGGAAATTTTTGTCTTGCATAACATTTGTGTCAATGCCCTAGAATTGGAATTAATGTAAATATTATAAATGAACTTGTCTACTGAGTTCTCAGTGTAGAAGACTCTTTTCCTTAGATTAATGCTTCTGTTGCAAAGACTGAATATTCAAGTTTCTGCATTTTTTTTCAGAATCCGATGTCACTTTGCATAATAGAACTTTTGTGACAGGCATATTTCTTAATAACATGTTTTTAGGTAACCACAGTGAAACTGATACCTCTCCAAATGCTATGTAATTTCAAGTTGTGTAAAGAAACTAATATATTTTGGAACTAAATCCAGGAATCTAAACACTGCAAGAATACCTTTCATTTTTTAATCCATAGCCATGTCTGTTACAAACATGTTTTTATATCTCATGAGCATTTATATGTTATTTTCCCATTTTCCAATCACAACCAGATTCTTTTTAAAATATATTTGGCACTGGCCTGCCTTTAAGGGTGATAAGATAATAATAATGTATAAATTGTTCTCACTATTTATCAAGGGCTTTTAAGCTTTTGTAAAAGAACTGGATTTCCCAGTGCAGTTAGTGAGTGCTATAGCCACTCAGGCAACATAAAACGAGGTACTGGAAATCTGGAGTGGGTTGCCTGGATCAGGCCACATACCAGTGTGAGTGGAAGACTTTCCCTCCTGGATGGGCTGTTCCAATGCACCAAATCCCTCATGTGGAAGCTGCAAATGCAAATCCGGCTCTAGATTTAAAGACGTTAAATTGAGAATTAATATCGGGGAAGAAAGGCTTAAGGGGGATTTTTTTCATTCATGTGAAATAAATCCTCCATGCAGTGGCTGATCCAGCTTGATACCCTTAGCAGAAGGGCTGTTGAACAAGTACACTCACTGCTGAGGCATCTCTAAAGCTGTTTAATTTTATCACCAGGCCCTTGGAATTAAAGGCCAGGAGACAACTGTTAGCTGCTGCTTGTCTGAGTCCAAGCATCATGAGGAATTATATCCTGCCACAGCCTGTCTGAGCTCTGTAAAGATATGCCAACTTACAGGTGAAAATAATTTTATCCTGAAGTATGATGATGTAGAATTTGGTGACTTATTATTTTTTTGTAATCCTTCAGGACTGGAAAGGGAAGAAGGGCTGCTTTTTGATGGCATCAGGGCATTGACAAGCCATCACCAGCAGGAACAATAGTTAGCACTTTTGCTATGCTTTTCAGCATTCAAGTACCTTACACGCATCAGTTAATGTTATTCACCTCTCTTGATTCAGCAGCCATTAATTTTCCTCTCCTTCTGAAACGGGAACAATTGCCGGATGTGATTGACAGTTTATTCAGAGCTAGAATTATCTGCACAAAGAGGGAGCTGTGGGTTGGGGTTACTTAACTAAACCTCTCCAATCGCGGTGGGCTGAGTGGGCTGTGGGTGCCAAGGCAGCTCTCTGGCACCTGCAACCAGACGTGACAGAACTGCGGCAGAGGCACAAGAGAACTTTATTTGTCAGTGGCTGGTGAAGAGAGATTTCAATGCTGTGCTTGACTTTCAAAGTTCAAATGGAAATTTGCCAACGCAATTATATTTCAAGTAGGCAACACGAGCCGACCACATGTCTTTACATACGGAGTTCAACTCTGGGTATGAACTTATTTTGGATGTGGCACTCCTGAAGATAATTGTGGGCTTTAGCGAGATTTAAGTGCTGTCTGGAGGCCAAGTGTGCATCCATCAATCTATATGAGTAGTGATAGAGGAGACTGCAGGAGAATTGAAATGTGTGGCGTTCTTTGCTAATAAAACTCTTGGAAAATTCAGGAGAGGGAAAACATTTCTATAGGGTTGTGCTGTTCTGGTTTTTGTTGTTTAAACCATCCAATACAGTTACATCCAATATTCTGCTGAGTGCAGAATAATAGTCCTTCTACCAAATGTGGGAAGTTGAGAATTTAATGAGTCTTTTGTGTTAAATTATCTGAATAGATAACTGGTTGTTTTATTGGGTTCGGGGTTTTTTTGGTTGGATGTTTTGGTTTTATTTATTTGGCGTTTTTCAAGGCATAAGCTGAATTTATGTTCAGCTATACTATTAGACCATCATTTATCATTCAAACAAGTGAATTTTTAGACCAATTTTTCACTTTTCCTACAGTAGTTTCACTCTGTCCCTTTCTTTCATTTTTCCTTGTGGGTCTTATCCATAAAAGTACCTGCAGGAAAAATTATGAAAAGCATGGCAAAAATGTTTTTTGGCAGCATTCTCCTCCCTCCCCAGTTTTGCAAGAGGCGGTATTTTTCTACCATGTCATGAAAATGCAGGTCACCTGATGATTTCATCTCTTAAACAACTTGAATTCTGCTTGATCAGCATGAGGAAGAGAAGATGGTATGGCAGAGCATTTCCTTATATATGTTCAGAGCTCCTAAGAGAAACAGAAGTTAACTTGGGTTGGCACAATCCTTTGCCACAGTTCTTTCTTTGTAGTGAAAGTTTTTCTCCCTGGAGGTTTGACTTTACAGATTTGACTCTTGACTTTTATGGGCCCAGAGAAGAGAGAAGGAAATTCTTGCAGTATAAGGAAATATGTGTAGCAGCTATGTAACCATTAAAAATCGATTTTTGCTCTCAATATTTAACACATAATTGGAAAGCAGTCTGCCTCAGAGACTCTGGTTCCCAAGTGGGTAAACTGAATCAGTGAAGACTAATCAGTTTATTCCAATAAGAAAATCAAGGTACTCTGCAGAGCCAGATGGAACGTGCTTCCTGATATAGTGATAACTAATTAATATTTCACACTTTCTTTTCCCTTCACTTTAATTTATCATGTAGTTCCATTCATTAAAAAGACTAGATAGCTATCTGAACCATATAACACCCTCGGTGGGATTACTAACCTAATTTTGCAATTAGAAAATTTAGATTTTTAGGAATAGTCAACAGCTAGCGAAAATCACAGTAACAGCTATGACCACGAAGTATTAATATTGTTGTTTTTCTAGTTTACTTTGCTCTTGGCCTCCTTAAACTTGCTTAACAGTTTCCTGAAAAGCAAGCAGGTGTGAGTGGAGTTCATTCTTTCAGAAATGTGCCGGACCTGAGAGTTTATTTGCTTTCTAAAAATTTTGCATTTAAACCCGCTCATCAGAAGGCTTTTTATCAAAAGACATAGTACTCTGCATTTCACCACTTCCATTTCCATCAAAACTTTCTGTTTTGATATGAGTTTATAAAATCATCTGCTGCTTTCCTCTCTCCACTCAGTTCAGTTTATCTTTGTGGTTTCTCATGTAGCATCTTGGAATAAAGTCAATAAATAGTGTGCCAATAAATTAGCCATGACACCTGTTAGTTTCAAACCTTTTATTGGCAGAAGTCCCTTGAAGTTCAGGGAGATAGGGAGCAACTTGCTCCCTTCTGTTAGGTGCTTTCTTTTTCAGCAAGGTTTAACTGTGCTAGGCCAAGGTTTCTCCACCCTGTGACCTCTGAAGTCTGAGGCAAGTCCTGTCCAACTCCCACTGATGTCCACTGTCTCTCCTGCATCAAAACATCTGCTGACTTAGTGTTGCTTTCTCTGGCTTGTTTCCAGGCTCCTTCAGCATCCTTTCTCCTGGGAGCTGTCAGTCTGTGCCTGGCATCTGTCCCTTTTTCATTTGTGTAGCAGCAAAGCAAAACACAATTTTTTTTTTTTTTTGGAGGGGTATTAATTATTATTTCATCAGTGCCTGCCATTTGTCAACAAATGGTCCTTACTGGGTTTTAAAGGCATTATTGTGGCCTTGAAATTGTAGTCCCTTTCTCTTAAGGAAGGGACTATTTGCTTTAGAGGTCCTAATACTGTTCAGTAAAATTCACCTACTGTGTGGCAGTTGTACCTCTGGGCAGGAGTGATTGTTCTCCCTGCAGGAAGTGCGCTGTCGCTTTCAGAAGTTGTTCTTTATTGATATATCTGGCTGTGGTTCCTCTGACAGCTTAGATGGGCATCTGAGCTTACAACCACAAACCAGAAGTGGCACTAATCAGGTAATGCTTTTTAAGACAGCAGTCTGGCTTTGCCAAAAAAGTAACCTGGTGATCCATCTAGGTTTATGCTAGATAGGAAAAGCCTAGGAGGAGGCCTCTTATATTTCTTTTCATTACTGCTTTGAACTCTTTGTCTAACTGGTTTTGACCTCGCACGCATCTTTGTTTTACTCATGTTTTCTTGGCTCTTCATCCTTTGAAGGTTGTTCATAACATAGTGACCAAGTTGTGTGCTGGCTGGAATCTCTTTAAGTTGCATGTTTGCAAAATTGAAACTGACTTTGCTCTCGCATGACTCTTTTCCAAAGCCAGATCCTGGCACTGTAGCACTCCTCTCCTCCTCCTTGAGTCTTGTCCTGAAGCCTTTCTGCAGCCAAAACTCCCATCATTTGGAAGATGCTGAGAACATCGGTGTGCCTCTGATGTATGTTGCAGCTGCCTTATAAATGCTTTTTGTGGTTCTGGTGGGCCTATACTGGAAGAAATATAGTGCAGTGAAAATGTCACAGGAGTGGTAAGGGTGATCAAAACAAGGGAAAAAATTTTGAGAAAGAACTATTTACACTAGGAGTTTTCAGCCTGAAAATGATACAGCTGAGAGGAGGTACAGTGCAGGCATATAAAAGAGGTTGGGTGCAAAGCATAATTAGTGATCAGTTGTCCAGCACCCTTTCCAATATGAGGGCTGGAGATTTAAGTGACGTTTGCATGGTGCAGAGTTAAAGCAAATAAATGTAGATGGTTCTTCATACATTGTTCTGTTAAGTTGCAAATTCCATAACAGAGGATGTTGATGCTAAGGGAATGTTGATGTTTTTAAGGGAAGACTGGAGACATTCATGGAAAAGAAATCTACCAAAGGCTAAAACCACAAAACATTTCCTCTTGAATGAGGTAGTCCCTGAGCCTCCATGTATTCAAGCCTGGAAGAATAGACTGGAAAAGAGTTATTTCTTGCTTGCTCTGTTCTTAGCTGTCCTGTAGGCTTCTATTTTTGTCAATTATCAAAGCCAGGATATTGGGTGAGATTGCTCTTAGTTTTGTCCTGTTGTTTTTATGCTCTAAAGCATCTCAGCAATGATATTCAGGAATATAAAACAGAGAAAATAATTGTGGCATCTTTCTACAGGATTATGGCAAATGCATGGATGGTGTAGTTAAGTTTATAGTATTATAGTGTTTCAGTATCTCAAAAGTCCACTGGGTTGAGTGTTGTCCTGATAGACAGGAATGTGAAATCCTTCACAGTAGCAAGGGGAGCAAACCCAAATCTCTCAACACTCTTCCCGCTTCTGTACTATGTGAAAGGTGGGCAGCACCACCTCCTCTTTTTTTTTTTGAAGGGGTTAAATATTACAGTATTTTACTAGCTTGTTCAGGAAAAACCCACCAGACAGGAAGCTTTGGGGGGAAGATGCTTTTGATCAAGTGTCAGGTCAGTAAGAGTGGAGAGCTGTGGTATGTCTGGGTGTGCAGTTCACACCAGAAGGTTAAGGTTCAAAAACAAGTATAAGTTCCTGTGTAGTTCAGGTGACAGCTGAGTCTACTCTCACTTTTTACTTTCTTCTTATAGTTCTACTAACATACATGGTCCCTATCCATGCTTAACTTGCGTTTAGTTAAATTTTGTCTAGCTGTTTATTTCTTCTAATCCCATTTTACCTGTACTTTTATACATAGTTCATACAATTGTTTTAGCATAATAGCAGTTTTGCAGTGTTTGTAAAACTGCTTTGAAATCTGATGGAAATTTTCTACTATCTGATAAAAATTTTCTCCTTATGTTCAGAACATAATTTTTCAGTTAGTTGTTTATGTTATGAGGTTATTTTTGAATATCAGCCACTGTCCTGCTAACCTAAGAGGTTATGAGCTAAATATGAAGGGAAAAAAAATACCAAGAAAAAGGTGTCCTATGAGACAAATGCAAACCATTGACTGTTAAAAATACTTTGGTGTAGATGATATCCACTTAGAATCAATTTTAGGTGATGGAACTAATGTTAACATACTACTTTTCATTTTACAGTGTTCCTTTATGACAAGTTAGAGAAACCATTAGAGTTGTCTCAAATTATTATTTTATTGCTAGCTATTTAACTGTTCATTAATAATCTGGAACTTCCTGCCATAAAGAAATACTTTAATTTTAGAAAATGTCAAAGGATGGAAATTTGAAGCAAATTCTTTTACAGGAGATGGCTTTCTACATGGCAGTTGACAAATGATAATGTGGGGTAATTTTTTATATGTATCATGGAAGTTATAATCATTCATTAATATCTTGGGAGATGATTCTTGTTTAGGACATCTAATTTTTTCAGTCAAATTCAGAGTGCTCTTTTAAAATGCTATCTTGCACGGTAATACAGCTGAGGTTTTAAATATAATGTATCCTTTTATGTACTTCATATGAATATGCTCTTCTGTGTCTTAGCATTTAGAACTGCTGGCACAGAAAGGGACTGCAAAGGTCATTTATGTATAACCTTGTCATGATATACCTTGCTACAAGGTGTCAGTCTGGAATCCTGCCTCCGAAAATTTCACCTGGCACAGTTATAAGGAATCATTTGCCTGCCACTGTATCATAGGTGCTAAAGAAATTGCAGGGTGGTTGTGTTTGCTTCCAGTTAAGCCTGGATAACAGGAAATGTGCTGTGCCTCAAAACAAAAAAAATTAAAAAGTAAAAAATCCAACTATTGTTATCATCTAAATGCCTTAAGAAGTTTGTCATTATACTAGGACTAAACCCAAGACTTACTGAATCCCTTTTTCTCCCTTCTTCATGATGTCTATAAAGCTACCTGGTTTTGCAGAATCTCCATTGCTTCACTGATGCTGTTCTTTGTGTCTCTTAAACAGGATTAATAGACTAGTCCACAGTTTCTGAAGTCAGGTACTTTCCAACAGCAACAAGTATGTTTTTAAACAGAAGACAGCATTTAAATTTAAAGCAGAAGACAGCATTTAAAATAAGATGGAAAACTCGTTGATTTATAATCTGAATTTATTAGTTGAAAGGGTGAAAATTGCTTCATTTGGCACTAGTGACACAGATTATGTTGATTTAAGTAGAGTCTTCTAAAGAGATGGTTTAGGGGGCCTGGGGAGCTCGAAGCTTTTTGGTGTGGGGTTTTTTTTTTGGTTGGTTGGGGTTTGTTGGTTGGTTTGGGGTTTTTTGTGAGATTTGGTTTTGTTTCTTTCTTTCTTTTAACTGGAGCTAATCAGAAGACAGCAATTTTGTTCTGTGGCTATTATAAGACTTAGGAATTTTACCATTTTTCTGCAATGAGAAATCCATTTTAAGCATTCCTGCCTGTTTTGAAAATGTTATACACTTTCCCCCCTTCCATAAAATTAGCAGGAGAATGTGAACTACCAGTTTTAGTGGTGCTGTGTCTTCACTATATGGTCCAAAGACAGAATCATTTCATCTATAGTTTCTGATGGTCTCTAGTCTATAATTCTAAAACACTTGCGTGTGAAAAAAAGAAGATACACATAAGAAGGAATGGAAAGAGATGAAGTTTGGCTACCTGATTTTAGTATGGCCCTGCTAAACTGGGCACATTTTCCTTCTTTTAATGTGTGTTTCATTAAATACCTCATGGACTCTAGTCATTGTAGTCCATCGCTGATGGCACTGGGAGGCTTTTTTTTAAAGAAATTCTCAAGATGAGTGCATAATTACTCCGGAAAATAAAGATGTGCATGTGTAGAAAAGATGCAATGACACAACTGTCATTCCATGCTAAAATCTTGTAGATGTGGAATTGCACTAAGATGAAGAATACAGACTCTGTTGCAGAGAGCTCTAGTCACTTAAATGATTTCTTACCATCTCTATTAATACATCCTTTCCAGTCATACTAAAGCTGAGAGCACAAGTGTTTGTCATACAAGTGGGGAAATTTTATTCTTTTTACTTAGTGAAAATGTGCAAAGTTGAACTATTATGATGATGAATCTTGAATTCCTGTATTTCTGCAGTACTATCCAAAATAGACATATCTATAATTGCTGGAATCTAGCCTAAGAATGTCACGGCGGATTGAATTTAGGTATTTTGAAACATTAGTTGCAAGTTTCATTCTGGAAATAATTGGCCTCTTTTATACTGCTCTCTTATACCAGACTTGCTGATACCCTCCTCCTTCTGTCTTATATTGTTAAAATAAAAGCTTTAGAAGAGCAGAAGGTAAAAATTAATGTGTATGCGTGTTGCTCAGTAAATTACTCAGTAAAAGACTTGTCCAAAGCCACATAATTTTTGTTGTAAATATCTAGAAATCTGTGCCTTTTTCCTTAGAGTTGAACTAATTCCAAATCATACATTTGCAAAATGCCCATAATGCTATTTTCCAAGTTCAAAATCAAACCAAGATGTGGCAGAAGAAACCAGCTGGAATGTTGATAAGTGCAGCAAACATACCTACTCAACTAGCTGGTGCCTGATTTGTCATTCTGCCAGAAATTTCTCCAATATTAATGCTGATAGCCAGGTAAAATAAGAACATTTGTGACATGTATAGTCAAAATTTATACCCAACTGTCTCCTTTTTATTCTACATCTCTATCCCATATTGAGGATCACAGTTAGAACCTAAGAGGAGTTGAGGTTCCACTGGAGGAAATACTTACGTACTCATACAGTAGAAAAGAATTAATGCATCGTCTTTGCAGTGAATTTCATTCATAATCATACCATAATTTCATTGCATCAGTGCAATGAAAACAATAATTTTCCAGTTTAGGGGATAACCCAAAAATATTCAAAGGATCAAACAAGACCTTTCATGTGTTGCATTACTGTCTTTGCTCTTATCAAGTTTGTTCAGAGTTAAATTATGACATGAGAAGGAGAGAAGATGCATATTCAGCATAGAGTTGAAGATTACTTCAACTTCCCAAGAAAGTATTCTATTCCCAGGAATATCATGTAAGGCTAATGGTTGCCTGTCATTGAAGGCAATGTTGTCTGAAACAGTAGAGGAATTGCAATAGCTGCAGTATTTTCTGAACTTCAGGGCAGAATTCTTTTTTAGCCATTACTTACCACGAGCAGAAGTGAGCATCCTGCTTTCTCTTGGTTGGAGATGCCTATTAAACAATAAGCTGATAAGAATGATGATGAACAGACTGGCTTAGTGTTGGAGTGAGAGCCCCTCTGGACCCAGGCCCAGAGGAAAGCCAAAGCATAGGGGTTGAATTAAAACCTTTGGATAAACTGAGATACATGAAGTCACACCAAAGTGAAATACAAATATAGATTTTTAACTTTTAGTAGAAATATATGCTAAGTGCTTTAAACATTGAAAAGCTGCAGCAAAGAGACCTTAAACACAGTTTTTACTGCAGCAGTGTTACCTTTTCACAGAATTTCTTTACTTTAGACAAAACATAGATGTAACTGTACTGTTCACATTTGTTAGATAGAGTGGTCACATAAACAATAAGAGCTGATAGAAATATATGCAAATCTGTGTAATACCTATGTAAGACTTGTGTAAGATTTACAGTTGTTAGAATTAGACCAGGATAGGTTAAGAAAAGAAAAACTAGAATTGTGTGTTAATTTTATTAGTCAATTAATAAATATAATCCACACTTCTGTAAGTTTAGAGAAGAAGAAGCTGTTTACTACTTGTTGTTAGCCTGCTGCTGCTGCTGCTGTTGCTGTTGCTGCTTGGCCTTATCATGTAACCCCTTTGAACTCTGCCTTCAGAAAACTATGGAACTACGAAATAAAGAACTTTAGCAGGACTGCAGCCTCCTCTGCTCTTTCACCCTCGGCCAAAAAGGGAGAGTGTCCCATCAAAAGCTCAACAGCTTAGTTCCCCTTTTTGACTGTCACTGCAAAGAACTATCAGAGCCATGATGTCATGTCCTCTTGAGTTGTGTACGATGAAAGCAGGTACATTTAAAAAAATATTTTAAATATTGAAAAGAAAACCTAAATGGAAAGGAAAGACTTCCATAATAATTATTGAAAGTAGTACTTCTAAGATGCTTTTTGTTTTAAATCATGCCAGCCTTGAATTATGACATCTCAAACAGAATATTGCTGCTGTTTTTCTGGCCCAATGTATCAGAGCATATTCTGCCCATTCTTTGTGTATTTCTAAGACGCTTTCTATACACACACACTTCTTGTATGCAATTCATGGAGAAAGTTGCTGGCAAATCTTAAGTTTCGTTTTCAAGTCTGAAGAGATTAGTAAATCCATCTCCCATCTGGATATTATGTGGGGCTGAGAAGTGAAATCTGATAATACTAAACAATAGATACTATAATGAATATGAGGATTTTAAATTTCCCTAATCTTGAAAATTTGGAAAGGCTACAATTTCCCACATACCCAAGTGTTTAAAGACAGCATCAACAGCAGAGCTGAAGTCCTTGACAGCTGGGAAAATAATGTCCTCCTTGACAGGCTGGAAGCTGTCAAATGATGTATTTCCAATGTGGAGATTTCTGTGTGGAGCCTCTCCATGGGTTGCTCCTGCCTTGGCAGAGGGCTGTGTCAGAGAAACTATTCTCAGCATCTTGTATGACAAGAGGGAGGAAAAATCTAGCACCCATGTCTGGGGAGGGTAACTGAGCAGAGCTGTCTGTAGCATTTAATTACAAAATGAAATAAAAAAAGAAACAACTGAAAAAACCCACACCAGACCTAACAGTGGTTTCTATCTGTGCCTGCTTGAACTGTGAAATATAAAATAACAAGTGACAAGAAACATCATAACATATGATTTATAAAGTAACTCGAGAAGAATAAAGCATCTTTATACCTAGAATTACCTTCAGGTATGAAGTCTGTCTTTATAAATAAAACAGCGGTATTTTCCTAATACCAAGCCTAAATTTTAAACCCAAGATGGTGGGGAATCCTGCCAATATTTTCCATTTATGTTGTCTGAAGTTAGGTTTAAGAGCTGTATCTTGTGGCCTGCTTTCTGGAAGGTCTGAGCTCTGCAACTCTCATCGGATTGCTCAAATGTACAATTTCAGCATTCTGTGCCACTCAAACTTATTTTATTCAGAACTTGATGTGAAGAAATACTAGAGTGTAGCTTGCAGATGTGAGTTATTGAGGAGGAAAAATAGCATAAGGATCTGCTAGACATACTTAGAAATTACTGGGTATGTTTCTCATACATCTGTTTTAATATTCTGTGGGGACCTTCAGAACCAATGGTTGCATATATGTTGTCCATGAAACTTAGTTATTATTTAAGTGTCTTTCTAAGTAGACACATGATTAAACAAATAATGAGATGTCAAATAAAGCAAATATTGCTGTATAGACTTTGCTCAGTCATAGATTTACCTTGAAAGATACACAATTTTTAAATTGTGCTTCGCTTTTCATTCCCTTGTACAGATTTCTGGAAAACTTCATGTAGTAATCAGAGGTCAGTCAAATAAAACACTTGATCAAAAGATATGGTTAATTAGCCAGTTCTGTTATTTTCACTAGAACAATTCTAACTTCAGTTAAGGCTTAGAGATGCAAAGTATCTGAGAATAATATTGAAGCAGCAAGGCTTGTGTTTTAAATTAGTTCTGGATAATGCTGCATTCACTAACTATTGCTGTCGGCTTTCAGTTCCTCAGGGAATGGGTTTACACCAAGTATAGGGCAGAGCCCAAAAGTGTGGCATCCATCTACAGCACTCCCACCAGAAATGTATACAGACACAAAGTCTAAAACCTGAAGAGAATTCAGATTCTGTACTTGTCTGCATAATTAGAATATATTCTACACTCATAAATGCCTAATCTCGTAAGTGCCCTGTGTGGTCTTCCAAACCTTGGTCCTGCCTCCTGTGTTGCTTTCATGTCTTCTGTAAGCATCTGCGTGATGGTGAGCAGGGAGTTTGGGCTTGTTTGCATGGTCCTGATAAAACCTGGCCCAGAAAAGCATGAGATTAAAGGAGAGGCTTCTGTTTGCTGTTTCAAAATATGTAATAGCTGCTCTTTCCTATTTGTTTACACAGATCTATGGTCCCAAACCAGGGCTTGTTTGAGCTTGCTACTGTGTAGGTACAGAACAATTTAATGGGTGTAGCTGTCTTAGCAGAAGGGCTTTTTAAATGGAAAGAAAGCTTTTGCAGAGTTTAGCTCCAGGTTGTTCCTCACCACTTCAGCTCAACAGATGGGGAATAATCCAAAACAGCAAGGAAGCTGTTTACACAGGGGTTGATGCACTGATTCAACTAACTCACTTTTATGGAAGTTAATACAACTTTGCTGAGCCTTTGATTTCCCATTTAAAAAAACAACCATACAACCCAAAACCCCCCAAAAACAAAACAACAAAAAAACCCCAGCCTACTCTGATACACTGTATCCTTTGGGGATTTTGATATCCAGGGCAGTAAGTCATTGAATGGATCTCAGGCTGGGAAAGAAACAAATTTATCTGGAATGTGTCCAAATGTCAAGAGAAACATTTCTGGTTTGCATTGGTGTTTTGTTTGATAAATGATCTGCCTTATCTCCCCATTCTTCTATTGGTAGGAAATCATTGTCTAATGCAAATGTGTTCTTCCGCTGACATGGCTTCAGAAAGCTGGAATTAATTTCAGATGGCTTTGGCATTTATTGCCTTTTTTTACAGAAGTCAAAAAACTGTTTTAAAACCAGTTGTTTTGTTGAGATGCACTTGAAGTCTCAGCCTCTGAAAATAGATTGATTTAAACTGCCCCTGAAGCATTACGTCTAGATTTTTCTTCTTACTACTTCAGGAAACCTTCATATTTAAAATGGGGTAACTTAGACTTGCTTTGCACCAGCAGCCCACCTCATCCAGTGTCCTGCCTTGCAGTGTCTTTATCACATGCTTCATGAAGGTTTTCTAGAGTTCTCCTTCCCTAGCATATAGCTAAGGCATGTCCTGAAGAGGGACAATTCGCTGAAGAGGAATAAGCCTATGTGTTATCCTAAATTGGACTTTTTACTGAGAAAATGTATTTGTTTTTCAGACTGAAGGAAATAGCATAATCTTACTAGAAGTATTGGTCTCAGTGTGACATTTAGTAAGGGACTGTCTCTTAATGAAATGTACTGGACAGAGCTCATTTCCTGCAGTATTGCAATGATAGAAGCCTTGGCGATGTTTTCTTCACGTTGTACCCTAATTTGGGGAATGTTCACTGAGTTTCCTCTAAACCAGTTAAAAGCTAATCATCTTAAAGAATTTACAAGTCTGTATTGTAATGTGAGCCTACTTTGCTGGGTTCATTTCTGAGTCTCAACATGAAATAATTTTGTAATATTCCTGTTTATAAGTAGGACGTCAATTTTTTAAAAAATTTCTGTATAGACTTTTTTTACATTTACTCATTTATATTCTTGTTTAGTGAAGTGAGATGAGTTCTTTTCATGTAACAGCAAGAAATGCATGTGTTCAAGAAATGAACATTGTTGCTTCTTGTCTGTAGATAAAATGAGAAGCAGCAGCATGTTGTACTAGTTGGATGTAAAATAGTTTTTGCATCACGAAACCCAAAGCAGAGATTTTCTCACCCTATGTAAGAAAGTACAAGGCTAAATTCCACCCCTTCCTGCATTTAGGGAAAACTGTAGTACCTTAGCACAGCCTTTAATAACTACGCAAAAAGAGCAATACAGATGCTTGAATATGTAAGACCTAATTTTAACATAGACCCATGGAGACAAGCTTTCTACTCAGCCTTGCCAGCTGTACATATGCTTAGGTTTTCTGAGCACGAGGGAACTGAGTCTGCAGTAAAACCAATAAAAATCAATTCTCCTTGATTGTGCTGTGTTGATTCCAGAGCTGCCAAAGCCTTGAAAGGTGGTCTTTATGAATGCAAGAGTTTTCTGTTGGTTCCTAGAGGAATACCCAGGTGAGAATATAAAGGCTGTTATGCATTCTTCCCCAGTTATGAGCTGTTTTTCAAAGACTGTGGAGAAGCTGAGTGATAATTTACCTTTTGAAGAAGGGGAGAAAAAAGTACTTGTGTGGGCAAAAAAGGAATAGGGGCAGTAGGGCTTTGTTTTCTGATTGTAACTATGAGTTTCAGGTCAGATAAGAGCACTAGAAAATGTCCCAGTCATACCTGAAATGGTTTAAAATACTCTTGTTGCTTTCCTTTAGTGCATTTTTAGCCTTTCTGTCATTATGTAAGCCCCTAGAATGATTATGGGTAGGGTTTAGACCTCAGTCTGCCACCTGGGAATTCTGATCCAGCAGTCCAGGCCAGAGCCCTGGTGCTTCTTCCTATACTGTGGAGTGGTGAATAGCAGTCAGTTCCTGAGAGGGGCATCACTCCTCACAAACTATTCCACCAGCCATCCCCTTCCATGCTGCGCCTTTTTGTAAAAATAACTCAAGTCTGCAGCAGGGGTTCTGCTGTTTCACAGTTCTGATTGCTTTTAGCAGAACTGTTTGGGTGTTTTTCATCTTCACCATTGCATTTGCTGACAAGTATTCCACCCCAATCTGGCTGCTCAAAACAGAGTCCAAACATGCAAAGGATTTTATCTTTAAAAACCTTATTTCTATCAGCAGACCCATAAGGTCTTTGGTGAGCAGATTACTGGGGGTTTTTTCTCCGTGCCCTGTCACGTGAATTCACTGCTTGTGATGAAGGAAGACGAGAGTGTACCCTTCACTTCCTTAAAATACCCAGATGCCCAGCATGCTGGCTCCATCTCTATAAAAGAGTGATGTAATAACTGTCACAAGTAATAGAAGGTAAGGATGTTTCATGTGCTCTTAGTTTAAAAAGAAAAAAGGAAGTTTAAAACATTATTAGAAATTACTTGAAGGTTGGGGGAAACTGTCAGGGAATAGTTAATTGTGGAGAAGAAAAGTAATCCCATTTTAATATAGAAATAAGGTCAACAGGTGAGCCCTAGAGTATCACTACCCAAACAACCCTATACATGAATTTTGGGAGCAAAAGGGATGGACACAAAGCACCTATAAGTCTTCCAAGCACATGTGGTAAAGATGCTATCTGCGTTTCAGTGGTTCTGCAGAAATTCATCTTAAGTGGTAGAAATAAAAGCAATAAAAGAACAGGGACATATCAGTCAGACCTAAAGAAGAAAACAGTATGACAGATTGGCTTAAGTTTAATGAGTTATTGAGAATCCCCTATGGTAGTTACCACAGAGCTACAAAATTGGTGAAAATATAAATCCAATGCTGTATTTAACATTTCAGTCATTCTGACAGGGAACGGATGTTAGTTTTTCAGTGGTGCACTGGTGAAATAGCAAAATCTATTAAACCCTCACTTTTGTCAAATCCTGCCAGATAAAACCTAAAATACTTTTTGGAGAAATTGGCCTCTTAAATGTATTGCAAAAACCAGTCACAGGTAACTGGCCTCCCTAGTACCATTCACATTAACTGTGTTATGAATCAAAGTCACAAGCAGTTTCTTTCTGAAACATGAAGAATGCTGTTGTAATACTGTGCTTAATTTTATTTTTCTAAGTTGTAAAGATTCCTCCCTATGGGGAAGTAGCGTTGGAGGGAATGGTTTGCTGAGACAGGTTTTACATATCCTCACCTGGTCAGTAGTAATGGGTTGGGATGAACTCTGGAGGACTCCTGTGAGACACTCATAAAATACCATCAATTTTTAAAATAAATATTGGAAGTATTTCTTTCCCTGAGGTGTGGATGGACTTTGCTTCCATCTTAGCTGTAAAGTGCTGGAGCATCCTCAGCAGAGGTTACATCCTTGAATTTCAGTCTTTGCAGAGCAGCTGTTTACTTTCAATGACTTGTGCTCAGATACCATGAGTTGCAGTGGAAAATAGACCAGGCAATGAGTCCTCCAGGTTTATGCCTCCTGTTGAGAGTATCACAGAGAAATCATGACAGTCTAAGCCACTGCTTACATTAGGGTGTTAATTCCAAAGGATCAACAGAATGGAAAAACAAAACAACAAAAGAAAACAACGCCAGGCTTCCCCTCCTCCCCAAAAATGTGCATTGGTGCAGTACTTCACACGCCTGGCACATGGCTAGCATCTTTGAGTGGGATTTTGGGGAGGGGGGGTTTCTCTGTGTGGATATTTTGACTGCATAAACTGGGAAGGATGAGAAGAGCTTTGCAGCAACAGGCAGACAGATCAGGGGGAGGTTCAATAGCTTTCTCATTATTATGAATTTTTGAGACAGCCCACTGACACAGGATACCTGGTTGTCTTTCTGCTGCAGGTTTTAGGCAAAGAAAGTTAATAAGAAATATTTGTTTCGTGCACTGAAAATTGTTGGCACTTGCTGAAGTCTCTCACTGATACAAACTCTACAGTTCTTAAAAGTTCCTTCTCTTTTCAGTGATGTGAACCTCTTTGCAGTGACTCTTTCTTTACATTATTTTGTCCCCACGTAGTTTGTCCCAAACAAGAAATCCACAAGTGTCTTGGTTTGAAAGACAGGTGTCTGCTAAGGAAGGCAGGAGCCTCCCTTGGAATGGAAACTGTAACTCCCTTTCCTCCAAATTATTATAGTTTTTGAAATTAAGGGGCTTTCAGGCAATTATATGAGGAATAGGAATAACAGTCCTTTACTAATGTATATATATATATAACAAGGCAATAATACAGAAACACTGGCTTAACCTGGCAGAGTCAGGATATGACCTGACACCCTGTTGGTCAGGGTGGTGGTAGCAGTCCGATTAAGGGGTGGCTGCAGTCCTCTTTGAAGTGATAGATATGGTTCTGTCAAAGCAATGATCCTGTAGAAGGGTCTGGTCTTCCTCTGAAGGTCCAGTGGTGGTTATGTATCTCTTGTCCTCTGGGTATCCAGTAGGTAAGGACTGACTGTCGTGTTCCAAAGCTCAGATTATATCCAGGTAGGAATGCTTGGTTCCTCCCCCTGGGCAGAGCATCTCACAATGGGATGATGTAATTTTATGAGTCATGCAGTGAGGCTAGATGGCCCATTAACAGAAGACATCCCTCTGGAGGGCGTTATGAGGGATGTGTCACAGAAGAGATAAAGAACACTGCCCTACCTGGTTTTAACAGATGGTGATAGAATACATACTTTTGGTTACATCTTACATTGTAACCTAAGACAACAAATAAAGTAGATTTACCACCTCGGTGGTGACTGGTGAGGGGTCTTCTGTACGCTTGGGAGGAATTGGCTGGTTCTCTGCTTGAGGCCACCGTGTGCAGGAGGACCTGTGCTGCAATGACTGAAAAAAAACAAGCTTGAGAGGGTGAACCATAAGGGCCAAGTGTTCCTGCCTCCCAGAGCACCTGAGAAAAATGTAGCAAGGATTTCTCATTGCTGAGAACAGCTTGAAAAAGCTCCTCTTCCCCTCAAACCAACAGCCAGAAAAATTAAGACCAGATGATGTAAACCAGCATTGTTTCAGCTCAAATTGTTTTTACAGCTTGAATCTTTTTCCCCTTTCTTTCTTTAACACATTGTGTTTGCAGCCCCAGGAGTTACTTCTGATTTAGTATTTCTGTAACAGGGAATAGGATGAAATCCTCCAGATCAAATATTTCTGTTAAATAGCCTAGCAGAGGTGCAGAGCTCTTGGTTCTGCTTATTAGGATTTGCATTTCTTTTGCAGCAGCTCATGGGATAACATGAGAAGGAAGGCCCAGCAGATCTAGATGCATAACAAAAAGACAGTTTGGATAGGATTCATGTCCTTTAACAAGGAGTATGTTCAAGGGAGGTGTCTAAATCTGACCTAATCCTCTTAGGCCCTATATTCAGACAAAAGAACTAAAGAGACATTTCAAGGCTTTTAAGGAGAAATTAATTTTCCATATGATGATGGTTACTTTAAGGGTAGACAAGCTACTGTCATCTCTTTTCCACATTGACTTTAAAGAGAGTTTAGAGCAAGTACCTCAGATGTAGATGCTTATACTCTACAGTGGGTTCATGGGTGACATGAATACATGCAAAAGAATTTTTTTTTTTCTAATCTTGGTAACTCTACCGCTATTATGTTATTTGGGCTTCGTAGCACTTCAAGTGAGAGTATAATGTGGTTTTTTAGCTCAATTCTTAGTTTAAGAATTCTGTTCTTACTGCGCTTACCAAACCCAGTCCTAACCTGTGGCTTGAGACCCTGATTTTTCAGTGGTCTTACAACCATGTGATAAGAAAAACTTTCCAAAAATCTGACCAGCTTTATATGAAATCTCTTCAGTGTTTTGGGGTTTGTGATTTTTTTGAAACAAAAAGAAAACTGTAAGTTGGTTTTTTTATATTACTTAGTATAAGAGACTACAGAATTAAATGGGGTTTTTTTGTTTTTTAAGTTCCAAGTAGAAACTTTCAAGGATGTCTGTCTTGGATTTTCCTAGCTCTTTGTTTTGAATCAAATGATAACATTTTATTTTAAAAGTAATAGAAGGAAAAAAGTGTGTCTGTCAGAGTTCAGGCTGCTAATGAAGTGCTTGATTAAAGTCCCATTTTTTCTTCAGTCTGACACCCATGCAGCTGCATATGTCCCTGTGATGAAAAGAGAAACTATCAGCCCTCAGCTGGATTGCATAGGGTGCTTCTCCACCCTCTAACTGTCAAAATCTGAAGATGGAAAACAAAAAAGAGAGGTTTTATCATGGTTTTGAAGCACAGGCCTGCAGCTGTTTATATATGAAGAGATGGCTTTTACGGGTGTAAATGGAGTGTGAGAATTAAATGCATGCCCAACTGTGTGTGTTAGAGACAAAGACGTACATCAAGGGTCATCTCAGTTAGAAACCATTGTACCTGTTGTTTCCAGTTTTACTTGCTTGGAGATTATGCTGGGTAAGGATTTGTTGGATGTTACACACATATTTAACCTGATGTCCTAGTGAAGTGAGCAGATGATGATACTTGAAGGTGGATGAATATTGTTCCAATGTATAATCATCTTTAAGCTATGTGGATTATCTCAGAAGAGGTGCCGCAATGATCTGGCAATCAGTGGATTCACGTAGGTAGGTCCTTGCAGATGTGCGTGTATTGAGTATGTGCACAATGGTTTCAGGAGAGCCTCTTAACTGTAGCCACCTGAGTGCTTAAGATGTGGATTTATTCACATTACTACTGTGTAGCATTAAAGTCAGACACTGTAAATAGTAATTACGCCTCCCATGCATCTTTTCCTCACACTCTACTTTCCACTTCATCAATACACTCAAGTAATGATATCTCATGTAATCATTTCTTCATCGTCTCTGCCTGTTCAGCATGTCTTGATTCCATGTCTTGCATACAAAAGTCTGGTGAGAATCTATTGCATTTTCATCTAAGTTGTTTCATCTACATTATTAAATGACAAGGTGCCTGCAAACAGTAATTCACTGTAATGAAACTTCGGTTAAGTACCCTTCTTATAAGCAAACTGCTGTCTTGGAGGACTATTTTAAGCTGTCTCTGTTTCTTCCTGTGAAAATCTGCTTGACCTTTACTTGGAGACGACCCTTACCATAAAACCTAATGCAGTCAGGGGGAGTCCTGTGAGAAGTCACACTCCTCAGAACATGCATCTGTGGTGAGCAATTAATTCACAGCCTTTCTTCGGCAAACAAATCAGTTCGTGTTGAATGTGCCAGACCGATCCACAAATTTTGGGTGAATTTCTAGACATACTGAAATCAAAGGCTAAGTTTCTTCCTCTAACTTCTGTAGGGCCAGATTTTTATCCTTGTGTGTTCTTAAGAGATCGCTTTTTTTAGGTACACGATAACAGTGACATTTAAACACCTGATCTTAAGATTTCGTTCTGAGTTCTTTAGCCCAAGCAACTCCTTTCCCCAGCCAAAAAAAGTATGTCATAGAAGTTAATAAAATATTGAAAGAATAAATGACTGGAGCAACTTGTTCTGAAGTAAGTTTCAGACAGATTATGAATCCTAGTTCATAAGATGAGATACTGCTGTTATTTCTGATTTTCAAATGGAAGATGATTACATTCTGTGGTTCTTAAGAGCACTGAGAAATCCTGAAGTGTCTGAATAAATGAATGATGGAGTAGTGCAGTATTGTACTGTATTCATTACTCAGCTGTAACTCAAAACCAGCTTGATTATTTATTTTCCTACTTTATTCAAGGAGGGGAGAATATGAAATTACTGCTTATACCTTGGAAGTTACTAGTGATCCTGCTTGATCACTAGTAAGGGGTTCTGAGATTCAGCTGTGTCATTTATGTCAGACAAACTTCTTGCTTTTCTGTGACTTTAGCAAAATCAATGACTACAACATATTCCACTGTTTTTTCCACTGTATTTTTTTCTCCTGAAGTTCGTATGAAAGGATTTTCAGTTGACTAAAAGGCACACCAAGCTGCAGTTTTAAAGCAGTATTTAAACTGTCATTTGTCTTTCTTTGCTGATATCAAACCCAGGATAACAAGAGGGGTCAATCAAAAAGCTTCAAATTATAAAGCAACCTTTGTTCAGCTCATTGAGAAATCTTATGTCGGTTTAAGACACAGTTTTTCAGCAGAATTGTTTCTTCTGTAGAAATCTCTCTAGAAGTTGTTTATCAGTACTAATCAGGGAAGGTAATTTGGAATTTTCTTTTGTGAAGAGAAGTGTTGCTGCTGTCTAATGTGAAATTGGGTGTACTGTGATCTGCTGAAGATAAAAGGTCAGATGCATCACTAGTTTAGATCAGGGCAGTTGTACTCAGCCCAACGTGCATAAGCCGAAGGTACAACTGAAGCATTTGCTTGCCAAGGGACACTTCTTTCATCTGAACACCCACAAATAAGTTCCTTTTTGATGCTTTTTGGTTATGAATACACACACACACACACAAAAGAGAAATACTACATGTTCTTCTGTATTCTATATTAGCCAACAGTAAAAGTAACTGGCTAGAATGGCCCCAAACTGTAAATCCAAACAACAGTAATGACCAAGGTGAAGACATGAGTAGACATTACTTGCTAGCTAATTATCTCCTGAGGCATTCTAGTCATGGGAAACTTTGGTCTGGAGTCCTTCTGATGCCAGGGATGAATAGCTTATCCTGCAGGAACTTCTGTTTCAGTAGCAGGCACAATTTATGCCGGTCTGACAGCTTGCTTCATTAAATGTGTGGTTACTGATTTACCAACAAGGCGTGATTTCCTCCCCCTCACCCCAGCATCCTCCCTCTGTAAGCTTTGTAGATCTCATCAGAAATCATTATTTGGAGGCATCACAGAGGGTCAGCAGGGACAGATACTCAGTCAGGAAACTTGGATCATGCTAGCCTGGAAAATTTTATGTTCTTCTGATGGCATTTCAGTAGAAAATGTAGAGATGAAGGAGATGCTGAAGATATGTTTATTGCCACTAATTTTGGTTCTCAGCTTCTGACTTTTTGCTGTTATGGGAGACAGTTAATTTCAGTAGTTTTAAATTGCTCAGATAGACTTACCGAGGGTTTTGTATTAACTTGATTTGAAAGGCTGAGGGATACCCTACTGAAAATAAAAGCTAGCATAAATGACACAAGTCTGTGGTGTGTAGACAGCTGAAATTGACTTAAGAGTCCAGTCCCTGAACAATCCTTCTGTTGCTCAAGCAAATACATAATTGAAGGAGAGCCCAGCTTTGTTCCTAGGTGATACAGGAGTGCTGGGCAGCCAGTCATGAGAGAAAAAGGAGAACAGTTTGAGGAAACAAGGTCTGTGCTGACCTCAAATTAGTATGCTTACACTGAAGTGACTGGGGCTGTACTGATGTCCCATCAACATAAGCGGGCAAGTGCACCAAAGCCCATCAGGTGCTTTTTTTGCAGTGGTTTATTGCAAAATGCATTTCCTGATCTGGTCAAAACACACTGGCACATCTCCCTGATAGCATGGAGGAGGCTCCTTCAAGATTAAAGTGTAGTCTTTATACCTTGCAGAGTGGCTGAGAACATAGATAATGCTTTTGGAGAGCTTTTATCTCCTGGGCTCCTTATGACCAAATGTTTCATTTGCTTCTTCAAGGTACTGAAAAAACACAACCATTCATCTATATTTAATGTTCTGTCTGGATGCTTTGTCACTTAGTGTTCAAGAAAATGGCTCATTGCACTTACATGTCCCTTTCCAGATCCGTATTATTTAACACCTGGCTAACACTGCTCTGAACCTTCTTCCTCACATCTCTCTCTGATTTGAAAAAACTCCCACAGTGGAAGAGTAACTTTTGTTTCTTTTTTTTCTTTTGATTTAGAAATCTTTGTGACTATATTTATGCTTGTTTAGCTGTGTTCCCACTTTGTGCAAATGTTGCTGCTTGCAAGTGCATAGGCCATTGACTGCCTCCCTGTTTGTGCCCAGTGATTAGAGCAGTCCCAAAATAGATTTCTTCATGCTGGTGGAGCTGCATGTACATGGAATGCTTGTTTGAAAAATTGGAGTTAACAGCACACATGGGAAAAGACGGCAGCACACTTGACTCTATTTTTGTGATTGTGTGCAGATGCTGGTCTAAATAGTGGTGCTAATGAGACTAGGAGAAAAATAATGGTAATGACTGAAAATACAAGGCCGGTCCCTTGTGTGCTCCCCAGGGTAACACTCTTCATAAACACTCCAAGTGTCAGTCTCATTACAATACTGTCCCTTCAGAGCAGCAGCCTCATACCCTTTTGCTGCAAGAAAACACTAGTAGTTTATCATGATTAAGTCTTCATCTAGCAGGCATGTCAGGGTTTGCCTATTTTCTTCTACAAATATTCTCCAGAGAGGAATTTACTGCTGTCTCCACTGGGGTGCTGGTGCTCAGTAGCTAATAGTTGGGTCACAGTCTTTAGTGAGATTTAGTTTCTGAGCTCTTACTGAGCATCAGAGAGACCTGAACACCCCTTTGCCTCTTTTTTTCCTTGCAAATACTCCATCTTGTTATCTCCTCTTTATTCTTTTTGGTAGGTTATAATTTATAATGGATTTTCCTGCAGATGATAGCAATTGAAATAGGGCAGGGAATAAAGACAGAATGGATCCAATGTTAATTGTCCCATGTGGTCCCACAGCAGAAAAACGGTGAAGTCAAGTTTTCTGTAGACTTGCTTCCTGTCACTAAAGTCTTTGCTGTTGAAGCAGGAACATAGAGTGGAATCTTCCCTCATAGTTCTCTCACTCCTTGTGCTCTCTATGACTGTATCTATAGTGGTAGTTTAAAAAGGATCTGTTTCTGAGCACTTGACCCCAGTGGTCCTTGAAGGAATTCCCTTTTGTGTTTGTGACCAGGGCTGACAAAAGCTCTCGCAGACAACCTCTGGACTTTGTTTAGAAGTCAATGCAGTACAGGGATTGTTCCCACTAGGCTGTTCACTTGTGGGTACTCTTTATAAGGATAAGGGAGCTGAACAGAGCAAGTGAAGGCTGTCCCATGCCCACTGGGTTGGAGAAGAGACCCAGGCACTTCTTGCTTATGGTGGCTGTGGAGGGTAGGCTGCTCTCTTGCTCTGGAGAGCATTCACAGTGTCTCTGTGCTAGAGCCAAAGCCTTGCTCCCTTCAGCAGTGTTGCAGGAAGGGAGGGGGTCTGGTCGGGTTAGATGAACTTCAGCCACAGGGTCTGTGTTGTCCAGTATGACAGGAATGACAGCTGCTCATAGTGATGCCTCAAGGCCCATCAAAAGCTGAAGCCAAACAAATCCAAGTATTTTTTCCTTCCCTCTAGGAGCACTAATGCTACCAAGATTGTTAGCCAGTGGCATCTTTGGCCACCAGATTTTTAAGTTACTGAGAAGGACAAGGAGAAGGAAACACATAGAGAGTATATATCAAGTAAACTTCATTTTCTCAGGCCACTGGTATAACCAGTTGATTCTGCTGATTTATCTTTTAAAAGCTCCAATAACAGTTGCTGGTGAAAATGCGCTGACAACTCATGGTTTTTTGTCTATAATTAATCAGTACCTAAGAACATTGTATTATTTTTGACAGTCCAATGAAGTTCTTGAGTTGATATTTCTTGCAAATAGCTTCTAAGCAGAAGGAATGTATTTACAGCCAGAGTTGATGGATTTGAAATCATGATTAAAATAGATTTTTTAATCAGCCAGCAGAAATCCTTTACATAGATTGTTCATTTTTGTTTTCTGTTTCATTTGTACTTGCTAGTTATTTTCCAGGAGCAGCATGCATTCTTAGGGCACACATGACCATTCAAACCATGCTGATTTACAACATGATAAAGCTTTTGTACAAAAAGCCAGGGTTGCTTTGCTAAACTGGCAAATGCACAGTATATAACTGTCTACATACTTTAATTCCAAATGAATGCATACTAAGTGTTCTTAGCTTTTAGTATTTTTAATAGTTGAGATTTACTGGAATTTTTTGTATTTTCTAACCTCCTTCTCATGTCAGACAATCTGTGAATGGGAACTAATGAGAGTGCAGTTGAGATTCACGTCAGCATTTTAAATTGGTTTTATTTTATAAACTTAATAAAATGCATTCTGCTACAAAGTCCATTTAGCCTAGTCTCTTTTTAATACCACCTGATAGCTGATGCCTAGGAAAGAACACAATGAGGCAAGTATATAATAATACTTCCCCAGTGCACTATACTGGTCTCTGGAGATCTGTAGCTTATGGTCTATGTGAGCCAAATAAGCTTCTCCATGTTTATTAGCCCCGACAGATAGTTTTTCTCCCCCTTTACATTTATTTGTCTGAATGCTTTATGAAGCTGGTAGGATTTTTAGCATGTCTTCCCACAGCACGTAGTTTCACTGCTGAACTGTGTGTAGCATAAAAAAAAGCCTCCTTTTGCTGTTTTTATCCTGCCACATGCTGATCTTATTGATTTCATTTTATTTTTATTAGAAGAAACAGTGAATAGTCATTTCCTACTCACTTTCTGCAAGCTAATGAGGATTTTAGTCATCACTCATTACTCTAGATCGTGAAGAGTCCTGGTCTGTTTAAATGCTCTTTATGTGCAATCTGCTCTGTGTCTTTGATTGTCTCTTTGTCTTTTTCTGTATGGGAACATTCTGGTTGTCCTACATCTGTTAACATGTAGAGGGAAGCAGTTCAGCCCCTGTTCAAGGTGCGAGTGTAGCATGCAGTCATAAAGAAAGTATTCTCTCTAGTTCAAAGATAGCTTTATTTAATATTAGAGTGCTAGAATTATTGCAGTGCTTTACAGACTGAGGGGAAAAATAAGTTTGCCAAAACATATTTTGTGTTCAAAACTAACTGATCCATTCAAGAACTCAGTGAGTTCTTGTAGTTAGCAAACAGGTTTTGGCCATGCACTGCTCATATTTTTAGAACTAAAAGTTCAAGAAATGAAATTTCTGCTATGTTGTTTTTATAAAGTTAGGGATTTTTTAATTTCCTCAAATCCTGGTTGATTTTGTTCATAGCAGAATGAGTTAGCTTGACACCAGTAAAGATAGGTATCATTTAATTTGTGTCAGGATTCGTGTTGGATTTGTTAGGATGAACTGTTTTTCTCCTTTCTCCTTGTTCTTTCTGGGAAACAAATGATATCAAGTACCAATGGTGAGAAGATACCAGGATAGTAAGAATCTTACTATAAAATAAAATGGTACTTTTCTTACTCCTGGTTTCTTACAGGCACATTTTTCATAAGGGCTAATAGTGCAACAATTTATTCTAGCTCAACCCTGGTGAGTCTCTATAGACTTTCTTAACAGAACAGTGTTAACGTATGTTTTATTAATTTAGCTCCTTTTAATTTATTCTTCAAACCATTAAAATTTGATACACGTCAGTATTCCTAATATCCCATGTCATTACTTTTCCCTTTTTTATTACAGAAGTCATCATTGGCTGGACACTGTTTATATATAACAGTAGATACGTGAAATTTTTTTTGCTTTAATATTCAGTCTTACTAAAAAGGAAAAAAAAGCAGCATAAGGATTTTCCCCTTGGCAATGAAGTTTGATTCATCTGTATTGCCATAAAATATTTTGCAGAGGCTCACAATAGGTTCAGAAAACAAAATGTTGCTTTCTTAACGTTTTTGGCTTAGCAATGACATTAGTTTTGGTAGGACTTTGGACTTCCAGAGCTGTGGCCAGTGTATGATCTGTCACTAACAGCAACTGATCTCTTGCATGCTGAGTGGTGCAGTACTTATGGATCTGACACTTTCTGGTTTGGTTCCTTAAGGCAGCCGTGGCCCAAAGTGGTGTAATCAGAGATGGTGTGACAGTCTCTTCATCTAGGGAAGGTATTGTTTTTCAAATTATTGCTGTGGTTTAGTAATGATAGCCATGATAAAGCTATGATAAGGATACAAATTTTTTCGTACCATAACATTTCAATGGTGGGTTTGCACCAGTGATAGCAGCCTATGGCTTGACACCTAAGTCATAGATATAATAGTTTATTTCAGTGAAACTGTTTAATTTACATAGTTTCTGGGTTTTTTGCATTGGGCAGTGTTCCATCATGCACAGTTAACAGCCCAGACACCTGGTTTCTTAGGAGTACGTCCATTGCTTTAAACACAACAATTCAAATATGAATTTGCTACAGTCAGATGGTAGAAAACATAAAATCAACTCTCAATTTTGACTATAAGCAAGGTAATATTTTCACAGAGAAAAAATATTTTTATTAGTTGAATAGAAATAGTTGGAAGAAACGCAAAAGCTTTTTAGGCCCACAAAGTCTTCTCATCTCCTTTATCAATATAGGAACCTGTTGCTCCAAAAACCTCATCCAGAAAGACATATTACAAACTATGTTATCAATAGGCATGTTTAAAATGAAAAACAAGCAATCTGTTATGTTTTCTGATAAAAAATTTTAGTGATGCATTTCCTTTCCAAGGCAAAAACTGTGTAATGTCTGATGATGAATTTTCATCCCTGGGGCAAACCTTCACTGTACTGTATTTAACTAATAGTTTCTCTTTGAATGCTGGCCTTTCTTCCTGTTTAGGCTGTGTTGTGGATGTTAGTCTCAGCTGAGGATTTGAGCTTTGGTTGTAACTGTGGAGTGAACTGGGATCTACATTTCATCAGCTCTAGGTCACCCTGTGTAATGAGGGCATTTAGCTGGAGGGTGAATAGACAAGGGAAACAATGGAAGGCAGCTTCACTAACCTATTGAATCCTATTTATTGCAAATAAATATCAAATATTTTGCACTTGTTTTCTTAAGAAATGTTATTATAAGAACATGAAGTGTTTTATATCCTGAAGAAAAGGTTTTAAGGACAAAGACTGCTGATGCAATAACGGATGAAGTATCTGATTTTGTTTCAGTCCTTTCCCATTCTGGTCTTTGTAATTAGAACCCTGGGCTTTGTGTAGAGAAGCTGCCCATTTTCAGAACAAGGTGAGGCATCTTTTTAAGCATAATAGTGAAACTTGGTAGGGCATGAGAGATGGATATTAATAATAATATAGAGCTAGAAATTTTTAATAGTATGACTGCTTACAGTTGTCAAGAATGGCAGGCAAAGCTAAGTAAAGAAAGCTATAACCACTCAATTCTGAAATCTGTAGACATCTGCTTTGAAGTATCTTGCAGAAACATCTCAGACTTGTCAAACTTGCTATAATGAACCACATTTCAAGACTCCTCTGTTGAAGTAAGGGTCTGATCGATAGAGAGAGTGACATGAATCTTAGTGGTCCAAATAGGTCTTATGGTATTGTCCAAAACTGCCTGAAATACAAATCTCCCTTTTGGCTGTCCTTCCTCCTTAGGTTTTTCCCATTCTCGTTCGGCCATGGCCTAGGGAGCATAGTCAGCAGGATACTAGAGAGAATGGATAAGTATTTAAGATTAGTGAGGCTGTTTTCCTTCACTGTACCTGTTCTGCACCTTCCCACTTACACACTGAACACTGTTTCCCAAGAAGATGAGGCACTTCTGGCCACTTTGAGATCCTGTCCCACGACCAGGGTGTTGCTTTAGCCAGGGAGGTTAATCCATGTGTTACACAATACGGGAAATGAGCAGTGACGTGCTTCAAGCTACTCAGTGGGTCAGATTGATCCCAGCTGTTCCTCTGGGCTCAGAGGGAATGAATTCAGCCCTTCGCTTGCATTTAAAGTCATCAGCTGTTGCTCAGGGGCTGCCAATGTATCTACTCCTGGCCATTTCAGTGGTATTTTCTTCCCCTTACATCAGTCAAAGAATCATTAGCAAGTACTAAGAGACAGCCTGGTCCTCTTGCCCACGCAAAGGATGTCAGTAATTAATAAGCTTGTACCTTTAAAGTGAAAAGAAAAAATGAGCGGAAAGGACCACATTAATTAAGTACCTGAATGATCGCTGTTGTCAGAAAGTTGAATACTAAAGATTTATAATTTTGGCTAGCACCTTCAAGGCTTTCAGAACAAAGTGATGATGCTAAATGAGAGTGACTGTCACAGGGTACAGTTAAAGGGATGTAAAAGAATTGTGTTGAGTTTGTATGTGCAAAATATAAAGTTGTGATGCAGTAACAGGTCTCAGTGTGAATGTGGGTCTTTGCAGATGGAGTTCACTCTCAGTCAAGTTTTTTAGGAAAAATATGTAATAGGAGTCTGGACTTGCTACTGCAGCTTGCATGTGTTATGCTGCCAGGCAGAAATCACAGCCCCAACTTCGGTGTCTCTTTTCCATCTGCTCTGTACCAGGAGCTTCTTGGCACCTGAAAATGAGATGCACCAAAGTTCTTGTTTTATTAAATCTTTCACATAATATGCTTAAAGCTTAGCTAAGTGAGCGCTGTGACTGCTGGGTGATCTGCTTATTCTTCTATTTCCTCAACAGATATCTAATGATGCCATTGAAGTGGAGCAGTATCAATTGCAGTTCAGTAGTGCTGTTGCAGAATATAGTGTACCCTTTGTCCAAGACAGATCATGTGCTGTTATTTCCTACTGTTTCTATCTGCTAAAAGTTCATTTGAAATGTTGCTTTATCATCCTTCCTATTTAAAAAAAAAAAAAAATCAATTTAGTACTTTATACAGTTTAATTGATAGATGCTTTCACTCTGGTTTCCAGACCATTATGAATATGATAACATGTTCCAGGTGACTTCACACAGATCGTATCAGTTGGGTAGGAAAACTGTCAGTCTGCTCAGCTCAGTGCAGTTATATTAAATTTGGAATATAAAACCTGTGTTTCCTGTTTCTATATAAGAATATATATGAATATATACGAATATATAAGAAGAAGGTATTCTATATAAGTCTAAATTTTGCATCTTTTTTTCTGTATTTGTCCAGCTGAGCAGTATTAACCTATGACAGGCAGTAACATCAGGTTGCAGGTGCCCACTTTAAAAGGACTTTGATTGAAGTGTGGGTTTTTTCATATCCTCTTTGCAACAGTATGTGAAGAAAAGGAGCCACCAGAGGCCTGAGACTAAGGATACGGGCTACCAGCTAGCAGCTTGTTGGCTACAAGAGGGAGAGTTAGTGAAATAATTGCGAGGTTATGTTTCAGGTTCAGTTAAGACTGTAGTCTTTCTGAATCTTGCACATAGTCTTGTAAAAGCAATACCACAGAGATGTAATAAACTTGCAGAGTAAAGTCAGTAGATACGTACAACTTCCCACATCCTAAAAAAACCTACATCTGTAGGTTTGTGTATTATTTTTTCCCCCAAGGCATGCATTTCTCATACAGCCAAGGAGGAATATTAGACCACTGTAAAACTCAAGAAACTATGGGTGTAGCAGAAACAGGGAAGTCAAGCAAATTGCAGAGATAGAGAATTCACCTGAGAAACCCCATCACTGGCAGCTGATGGTGCTGTAGTTTAAGGGTCTCTCTCCCCTGACTCAGTAACTCTAGTAGTTACTGAGAAGGGTAGTTGTCATTTGTCAGTGTGGCACAAGGCCACACTCAAAAAAGTTAATTTATGGTCCCTTTCAACACACCTATGTTAGCTCATTACAGTTTTATATTTTAATTGTCACTCTTGCTGGTAGTTTTACCAGAGAAGCCAAACTAAGCGAACATGGACAACAACTCTTCACTCTCCTTTTCTCCTGGGAACATTTACTCATATTTTGGTCATAAGACAGCTTTAAATTTTGGGTTAAGATGTGATCACAAGCTGGACAGATGTTTACTTGTGAAGGATTTAGTGCATGTAGCACACATTATACTTGTGCATAGATGTTGGATGTCTTATCATGACTCCTTAGGCAGTTGTGAGCTGCACGAGATGGTGCATTAGTTACATTTAACTTTCCAAGCCTGCATTCTGCATGGTCTTTGTGCTATGTGTGGTAGTGCAAAGTCCCTTTCCTGTTTGCTGTAAGATGAGAAGTCCAGGCTCTCAGCAAACACTATTTGCTGAAGTTCTTCAAGTACTTAATTTCTTCCCTTTTCTTTCAAGTTTTGAGCTAGAGTGCAAATGTGTGAACACGTCAAGAGAAAGAAACTATTTTTGTGTAAGTTCACACCTAAGTAAAACTAGGAAGAACTAGCAAATCTCTCTCATGCACACACCCACATCCACGCTTTCCCTCATCCCTGTGCACACACTCCTCCTTCGTTCTTGCATAATGCTCTTGCACCAAGAAGGGCGGGTGGGCTAAAATAAACTGCTTGATGCTCATCTGGCCTAAAGAGCTGAATCTTTAGAAAATTTGCTTCCCCACTGCTTAATCACTTCATCATTGTCTATACTGCATGTGATCGTGTACACATCTGTTTTGTTCAAACTGTCCTTTTCTGAATGGTTTCATCAAATAATCAAGTCTTATCTGGTAAAGGAATGCAATAATCCTTCTGCAATAATACTGATCTCTTTTCTTTATATTATGAAGTCTTTCAAATTCCTCTCAAAACTGCTGAGGTATGGAGATTTTCTCCCTCTGGTTAGTATGTTTGCTCTCAGGTAAGCCCTTCAGGCTTAGCAGTTATCTTAAAGTTTGGAATACAGCAAGGTGAGAGCTTTCTCTTACCTTATCAGAACTTCTCAGCACTTAATAATACGGGCCTATTTAAGACCATCAGCCCAGGGTTTCATACTTTGCTAGCACTGTTGTCTCTTTGATACCATCATGAGGAACTAGAGCAACTGTGGGACATCAAAACTAGCATTCTGCATGACAGCTCCTTTTGCAGAATTTCAAAATTTTGTCCTCAGTGATGGATTCCCAGATCCATGTCCTAAATACCTTATTACATCTCCAACAGTCCCTTGCTCTCCATCTAATCCAGCACTGGGATGCGGCCAACATTGACAGGTGTAAGGAGATGCACAGAGCACTTCAGGATGTGTAATTAGAGATTTATTCTTCTCACAGTCTTTGAAAGAAACACCACTTTGCTGTGGCCTCCTAACAGAGAAGCTGCTCATTCTTCCTCTGTGTGCAAGTATCTGTCATTCTGATTGTCACAGCAGGAACTTGTTGCTTACCCTCAGCACGTTTGCCTGGCAATCTCGGGCAACTCCTATAAATGTCGGTATCCAGTTATTAGAGAGTTAAATCAACTCAACATATATTTGGCTGTCAAGTCTTGTGCTGACCAAAGGAAAACATGAATGAGCAGTCTGTGCGTACATAAACAGCTTAGAAGGTAATATTTTCACAGAAAGCATAATTGTTAGACTTCTGTGGCCTCCTAGCTCTAAAAAGCACTGTAGTGTTTCTGAGGTTTCCTCCTACTTGCTGCTATTTTTCAGTCAGAAGCCTAATTCGTATGATACCTGTAACATCTCAGGTTTCACTTCATCTTCCTTATTACACCTACTCTTCATCAGTCATGGGGCCCTCAACCATTCTGTTCTGTAACTTACTGCAAATACAGTGCAAATTTAAGGATACCTGGTTAAATAAAAGTAGGAAACGTAGTGGGCTTGCACTGAGCCTTGACAAACAAAATAGATGTGTTTCTTTCTAAAAAGAAAATGCATATAGCCTGTACAGAATCTTCAAAATGTGTTGAGAGCTATGGAACTTTCTCCTGTGTTAACAATGGAAAATATTTTTATCAAAATCATTAATAATTTTTGAGTGAATGTAGCCTGTGGAAAAGTTAATGGTGTCCCAGCTCTGGAAATCAAAAGCCTCTCTGGGAAACAGGAACACAGACTTTGGCTGTTTTCTGAGGTGCTCAAATGAAGGATTTCCTGAAGTTAAAAGTTGACTCTTCCTGGTTCTGAGTTTTAACTTCCTACTGAAACTGCTACTAAATCATGATAATCAGTCTTTTTTCATGATGGTTTGGGGCTTTTCATCCATATGAAGAGGAAAAAGGGGTAGGAGAGGGCTAGCATTTCTAGTACATGAGTGATTTAGATAAGTGCATGTTTGTATTTATAAATAAGGATGATGTGAAAACCAGAATTGAAATAGTAGTGGAAAGTAAATAGTGAATTGAAAATTACAGGCAAGGAAAGAAATACAAAGACGTAGTTAAAACAAATAAAAAACCCCTTAACTACACATTGACCATGCTTTTGTGGTTCAGAGCACACCATCACCTTGCAAGATGATAGCATCTTATAAATTTTCCTGTTAAAATAATGCCTTTTCAACCATGGCATTTCTCAGGTTTATGTTTAACTAGGCTATCAAGTGTATTGTGTGTGTGAAAAATTAAATTCCAAAGTTGAAAAATGTAATGATTGGATCTTACTTGTTTTCTTAGGAAGCCTGTATAGCAGAATGGCTGTTCATGAGAGCTGGAAGTGTGTAAAAATCAGTCATATCTAAAAGTGTGAAAGGCTGCTATTTTTACCTCCCATGCCTGGCATTCAAAGCCTGTTTCGTTTTCTCCCCTGCCATGCCCTGCATGGTGATCAGCCTTACAGGGAGGCTGGGACACTCTAGGTACAGGCATAAGCTTTTTGGGCTTATGCATGGTCACTAGGATTGGGTTTTTTCCTCTTTAAATGTTACAGGTTTTAAGAAATTCCAGTTTATGGAAGAAGCTGAAGCACAATGTCTGGTTTAAGGCAGGGACAATTGCAGAACTCTCTCTGACCAATTATTTTTCTTCAATGACAACACTCACTTGTCCACCCTGCTGTCCTTCCATAACACGATAATTGTCGAAGCGGCTCAGAAGACAGAGTATCCACTGCTTTTTCTGGAATCAAATTTTTCCTCTAGTTGGTGTTTTGTTGTAGTTATTTTGTTTTTAAGTATGTTTAATTCATTAGACCTGACAGAGCATGTTTAGTAGTAGAGTTTAGTTCAGACCGAATTGCAATAATCATACAGAAATTCTGCAGTGTTGACACAAAAAAAAAGTCTTTAAAAAAGTATTTAAAGGATTAAGTTGACTTGTGACAGATGTAACAGCCTCTTGTGGGCCTGGGATGCCTGCCAGGCACTCATCATAACAAATACCCTGACAGGTCACCATGGTTTTAGGTCACAAGTTTCAAATTACTCAAACTTGTCTGTCTCTGCTCAAGTCTCTGATTAATTCTTTTCCCTCTGTTATTTTCTCCCCAGTCTGGAGATGGGGAACAAACCAGCAAATTTTCATATGATTTAGCATACAGAAAGATTGTCTTCTCTTGAAAGAGAAGAGAAAATAGAAAAATTCAGCTATTAAAAATAAATTCATCCCAGAAAATCTTTTTTTACAGACATTCACAGAAACAATTTAAATATAGATTTCTTTGTCTATGTCATGATGAAAATGTCCCAAGAATACTTCTTCTACGGAGCTTTTAATTTTTGCACCAATAAAATTCTACTATGTCTTCTCTCCCATCTTTGCTACTGCACCTTCATCCTTTAAAATACTGTCTTGACCATCCACACTGCTTTCTTGTAACAAGGAAACAACGCTTTTTTTTCTAGATCAGGTTTCCAATGCTGCCACTGCACTCTTTGGAGCCTTTCTGCTCAGCAAGTTATGTATTACTTTGCAGCTACTTTTTATGTTCTATCAAGCCACTTACCTCTCTCAGGACATGTGTTATTAGCCATACTTATTACATGTGCCCAAAAGCCATGGAAATGTAGTCTTAAGTATGGTCAGGACTTGAAACAAGGACTAACCGAAGGAGCATCCGAGTTAAATGGTAATATGGATGCAGAGAGGAGTGGGTAAGCATATTGAACAATGGGATGGCGCTAATGGAGATGGTTTTGATGTGTTTTGTTTGAAGTAGAACTGCTTCGATTTAGTAGTCAGCTCTCCTGCTTTGAAGAAGCAAGGAAATGTGGGTAATGGAAGGAAGTGAAATGGAGAGGAACAAGGAGGCAGGAAGGAAGGAGCCAGCACCCACCAGAGGAAAGTAGGCAAACCTGGGGGAAGCACTTGGAATTTTCATCCTCCCTGCCTGGCTGCTTTTGCAATTGTGCTTCCGTTAGCTGTCATCTGCAGCCAGACGTCCTCCCTCATTTCTCCCCTCTCCTATCAAACGCCTCCCTGCTTTCTCCTCTCTCCATTGTGCTTAGGAATGCTTTCCACAAAGCTTTACAAAACTGTTAGTGCTCTCCTTCATATTTCTCTCTCAAGCTTAGCTTTTGTTTGGGGCTTACAAAATTCTTGCTGATTATCAGGCCTTTAGGGGTGGGCATGTGTGCACCCATGTGTGTGCACTGACGGAAAAGGGTCCCTTCTTGGCATGAAATTTATGGTGTTTATTTTGGGCATGTTATCTGCAATCACTTTCTATATCTGCACGTTGTGTCTGAGCTTTACAGTTGTACTGTGAACAGCTGTGTGCATGGACAGTGCTAAAATGCACCTCTGCAGCACTTGTCAGAAAGTTTCTCTAGGCACCAACATACTGCTGTTCCTTTAAAGGCTAACAATTGATACATTTTTTTTGTCTCCAGTAAAACAGCTAAGAAAGATCTCCAGTGCTTTTGTAGTTCTAATGTATTACACAAGGTAATCCCTGCAGGGTATGGTTTGAGCTCCTTTGTTATTCTGTGCAGAAGCAAATAATCCCTCAGTTTCCTGATTTTACTACACAGGTTTTTCTGTCTTTCCTTCTCCTTATTTTCTCTAATATTTCTCCCAGTTCATGCTTTGACCCTCTTTTCCCTCACTGCAGCCTTCTGGGTTTGAGGAAGAGATTTTTTTAGAGTAGTTGGGAGGCTCTTCTGTGATAAATCTGTTGTGTTTATCTTCATTTTAACTCTTCCATTCACACCAGCCCCCCTGCCTGCAGTGTCACAGGGCTCCATCATCACACTGAGGCCCATTTTGGTGGTCCCTGTGTGTAACTGATGCTACTGTGTTGGGTGTAGTGCTCTCTTTAGCCTGCACTCATTAAACAGGGAGTACCTTCCATACCATCTCTCACATCCAGAGAAGGAGGATAACTGAATAATCTCATCCCTCACTAGTGAGACCTTTCAGATGTATGTGTTGGGTTTTAAAGGCTTTATATGAGAATTCCCCTGTGGATTTTTTTCCTATCTATGAAAATCTCTTTCAAATCCCTCAATTGCTAATGAACGTTATTTGCTTAGGCCATCATTCCATGCTGTTTTCATTTTAACTAGATGCCTTCCTCAGCATTAGTCCGTGTATCTCTCCTTGATAAAAGAACCTGCATTATATGAAATGTTGCCATTAAATCACATTGTTTGCATTCAGAAGTTGACTCTATAAATCTTTCTTCACTGTGTGGCAGATGTCACTCACATCTTGCAAAAATTAAGTAAACAAGCCCTCCCTATTTATGGCAAAAAGCAAGGAAAATCAGTGACTACTCAGAATGCCCCTGGTTCAGGCTCTCCTTTAATTTCATCCCCATTGAACGGTGGCTTGACAGCAGAAGTTCACGAAACAGTATGTACTGCAAGCCTTTGTATGTGCCTGAGTTCTCTATTCTTCATTACTCCCACACAAAGCCAGATTTTCCCCCCTTGTAATTTTATACCATGATTCTGATGCTTTCACAGAATGTGACCCATTTTGTGGGAGAAGGGGGTAAATAACGGCATCAATTAGGTTGTATTCTTAATCAAGCAAAATGAACCAGAAATTTCAGGTGACCAAGTGAGTCTATTCTTGATGATTAAATCCTCCTTCGGTTGCTAATATTTCATACGGGATTTGAGGACAGCTTTCTTTTATTTTGAATGCAGTGTACAGCAATTCCCAGTGCTGGGTTTTTTCCTGGGAAATAAAACCAGGTAAAAGAGTCTTGTCGAAATGGATAGATTCAGCATTGACTCTCCCCTGTACAAAGTCTGTCTCTAGCTTCAGATACCTTCAAAAAGAAAAGGACGAGCCCTTCCTGACACAAGGACTGAAACTGAAGCTTGAGGGACAGGGAGCAGACCCAGGGCACTAAGCTATCTGTAATGAGCTATAGCATCTGTATCTAATAGGCGCTCTATATTTGTTATATGTTGAAAGAAATAGAAAGAAAGACATTCAAGTCTAAATTATCAAGACTTGACTTTATATGCATTTCTTTAGCACTCATATGTAGTCACTGAGAAGTCACATCAAGCCACACTGTTCGTCCTGTTACTGAGTTACAATAAATATTTCTAGGGGATTATGATAAAGAAAAGGAGTCTTAGCTTGCGCTATGTAACACTTCAATTTGCATATTCAGAAGTATACTGTACATCTTGATCAGATTAACTTTGTGCCCTGGTTCTGACCAGGACAGGCTTATATTTTGCAGTAGCCTGGAAGGGGCATGGCTAGGACTCAGAGATTATTCTATCAGCTCATTTTTCAGGGATGGGGGAAGGACTCTCTTCAGGGTGTCAGGGTAGCAGGGGGGGCTAGCATGTCGGTGGGAGCAGTTGGGTGTTGTCAGGCTTGCAGTGAAGGCTCACTGCATGTGAATCATTCCCCTCTTGTACACTTTTGTTACTGAAATTTTTTCTCTTACTGTTCATTTTCTTATCTCATTGGTGTTTTCAGTAAATTTTTCTTATCTCAACCCATGATCTTTACCTTTTGTACGTCCAATTCTTTTCCCCAGCCTACCCCAAGGGAGCAGGAAGGGAAGGAGGAAGGGAGGGAGTGGTTTTCTATTGAATGTCTGTTGGTTTGGTGGTTTTTTGGGGGTTGGTTTGGGGTTGTTTGGTTGTTTGGTTTTGTTTTTTTTTTTTTTTTTGCAATGATCTCTCCTGTGAAATTAAAGATGTATTTCTAAGATTCAGTGTAAGGAACTGCATTTGAAAATTCTTGAAATTTGAAGACATTCACAGCTGAATGGGAACCTTCTAGCTCAGAAGGTTGCCATCAAATTAGATCTTATGTTAGCTTTGAAGATACGCAACACCTTTTAGTTCTGAAAAGCTTCTATACTTTTATGTTGTTTGTAAAACCTAGACTACTGTATTTAGGGAATCCAACATTTTGTCATTAACTACTTATAAAAATTCACAAAAGTCTTGATGCTAACAATTTTATAAATTGCACATATGCCTGGCTTGCCTTAATGAAAACCTCATGTGCTTTTTTCCCTAGACTTTCAGTTCAGTAATGGCTGTATTTGACTACTGCTTACTTTTTCATCCATAAAAGTACCCCTGTTGCGTGAGTGTGAGCTGGCCTTGTCTCTCATAGAGAAACACAACCTCCATGTGAAACATGAGCTGTGACCTGGCAGGGAGATAATCTAAATGCAAAGAGAATTCTGATGATTTTGATTCTCCATTAAACTTGTAGATCAAATCCAGCATGATTTTCATAGTCCTGATTTTCAGACTCATCTTTTGGTTAAAAAAGATTAAATTTATCTTCTTCTTTCCTTCTCTCCTCCGCCCCCATCTCCCCTGCCCCTCCGCCCCACCTGTTGTCTGTTTCAGCACCTGGCTCTTAAATGCAGTACATCAAACATCTTTTGAAGGACTCAGAGATTAAAGATAGTAAGTTACAATTAGAACAGCTATAATGATGATCAACTCTTAGTTCCTGCATAATGAATAGGAAAATGAGTTACAGAAGACTCAAAGCTTTAGCCGAGATTTGAAGATTGTGATTTTAATTAAAAGGAAAAAAAAAAAAGAAGAAGAAGAAGAAGAAGGAAACAGCCTGTGGTCTATTTTTTGCATGCCTGAGGTTCAGATGATTCAGGCTTAGGTTTTCAGGTACTTGCTCAATGTGGAACATTTCAGAGCTTTGTGTATTATTACCTGAGACACCTTCAGAGCATTGTGTCAAGGCATAGTTGTTTCCAAGTGACTGAAATGCATTAATTAGGCATTCAGTTAGGGTCTGGGGTGGGGGGAAAGATGTACCTTTTTTTTCCCCACTGTGAGTGATGGCTGATTCAGACATGTCAAGTGAGGTGGTTATTGTGAAGTATGATTGATGTGTCTCTGTGATTATTTGCACCTATATGCAAAAACATGTATTTTGCTTTAAATAGCAAAGGAGAGCCTGCATTGTCACAGGAAGCATAATTTTAATCAAATGATGCAGCTGTGTGAGCTTTTAAAGTAATTTTTTTCTCAGAAAAGGGAGCATGCATTAGTGTTTTAATGTCATAGAGCAGCCAAGAGACTTCTTTAGCAAGAACTTCAGTTGGTGGCAGTGCTATGGTGTCCTTCTTCTCAGAAGGAAGGACACACAACAAATAAGCTTGCAAACAATTTAACTGTAGCTCTGCACATGGGCAGCAGTAGGTTGGTGTTTGCCAAAGGCTTGCAGAAGAATCAGCATCCCTGGAGGTGAGGCAGCAGAAAGTGCTGATGGAGGATCCAGCACCAGTTCAGAGTTCAGAAGTGATCCTCAACACTGAGCCAAGACATATCTGTAATGAAAGTAACCAGGGAGCTGTTGTCATCTCTCACCAGTAAAAATGAGCATCCTTTGCTCTCTGAGTGTGTGTCTAAGCCACCTGCGGGTTTGGTATCTCTTTTCCAGTGTCGGGACCTCTGTTTCTTACTTAGAACTACTTATGACTTGCGTGCTTGATCAGTGGTAGCATAAAAGGGCACTCCCTCTCTGCCCTCAGGAACTAAAATTATTCCAGAGCCTTCTGGATATGCTCTGTTGATTGTGCTGGTAGCTATCTTAGCCCATATTTATTAAGGAAAAAATGCAGACTGAGTGTTTAATATGAAAAAGGATTTTCCTCCTTTATGACTTGCCAGCTACTTGCTCATTATGTTTATTTCCAGCTACAGCAGGAATGAAATTATGTGAGGAAATTATTTACCAACTTTCTGTTAGCATCTCTATCACCTGACAGCCTAGAGAAATGTTTAGAGTAACAAGTCAGCAGTTCTGAAAGGACAAATTATGTGGGTCCAAAAGCAACTTTATCTGATCATTGTGCCACCCAGTTTCACCTGCAATGAGGAGAACAGTTCTCTGCATGGTTTCCAAAGCATATTGCAATTTTGGTCAGAGTTTTGATAAATGTAACCAGTTTATTGTGTATAGAGTTTTTAAAGTGTGAGCAGCAGGCTTCTTAATGGGTCCCTGCTCTGGGTTGTGTCCAGCCTCATATCTTTACACATTGTGAACCAAAATAATCTTGATCTTAGAATTGAAAGACAACCTTTATGTATTGTGCAGGGAAAGTTTCCACTTTGTTCCCTGCATTTCCATACTAGAAGAGGATTTGCCATGTCCTTAAGAAATTGCCTATTTCAGACATTTCTCCATTACTGAGTCCACATTTCCATTGATGTGTCCTAGTTTTTGTACATCTCAGTGATGGTTAGCAGGAAGGTAAACATGAGAACACATAAATGGTATACCTAGAAGGATACCTCTGAAAAGTAATTTGGGCTCAGGCACATAATGAATCAGTATGTGGTTCTCCATCGGCAAAAACTTGCAGCTACATCAGTGTTCTGTTTGAACACTCCATAAACAGCCTAAGGCAATTTAATACTTTTCATACCTCTGCCTGTTTATGCCCATGTAATCTAGTCTGATAGCCTCAGTCTTCACTGCATGTAATGAATGTGATTCAGCCTCACTTCTGAGCTGAATAGAAAGGATATTATAGTAAAAAAGCAGAGGGTTTTTTTGGTTTTGGGGGTTATTTTCAGATTCAAAATACCGTATCAGTACTTGTAATCACTAGGTGCTGCAAGTGTAGGTCAATGCCTAGGAAAGGCCTTGAAATCATCTCTTCTTATCTTTTTTGCTGGCACTAAATAGTGTGGTAGGACCCCATCATGGACCAGGCTCCCACCATGGAATTAGGGTATGTGCAACTGCAAACCCGACACCGAGCAACCACTTCCAGGGTGTGTGATTTTAGACACAGCCTGTATATCTTGGAAAATCACCTCAGTGCATTAGAGGGCCTGGGTCTTAACCCTTCTATGTCTCAGTTTTCCTTCCTGTTCACTATGTGCCCTACCACCTCTTTCCTGTGTGTTAGGGAACTATTTAGATTGTGGAGTCCTTAGTTCTCCATCTAAGAAGAAAACCTTGCAGTGTTTCTAAAGGAACTACCCACAGCACTGTGGGCCATTCCTGCTCTAACATTTAGCTTTTATCTTTCACCGAAAGGATACAAAAGAGGGGAAGCCTGTTTCCCCTGGAGATCTTTTCTGTTTGCTAAAGGTGCATCAGCATCCGCAGCTCTGCGGGGTTTTGCACAGCAATAATCTACATTGTGTTCAACTCCAGTTCTGTGCACAGCAACTTGTTGACTAATTACTCCTGCACTAGTTTGACATTTCTAGTGCACAATTTTAAACATTCAGGAATAAGGAGATCTTTGTTTTTCTTGTCTACCTATTAATTAGTTCAGGAATAATCATCCCCTGGAGCTGGAAGGGGGAAAACATAACGGATCACAGCTTGTGGTGCTGTATTGGTCGAGAATCCAAGGCAAGAATCAAAGGCTGTGTTTTATTCTACCCCAAATGAAATCCCACTGTGACATGTCAGTGCAATATTTACTTTGTACTGATTGCATCCCAGGCTGCCGAGCAGAGAGCAAGGAGCTAAGAAATCCCCATGCTGATAATAACCCTCACTTGTCAATTAGATGGCATTAGAGGTGACTGCACAGTCGCACAGTTTCGCTCTGGTCAGATTGTAGTTTAAAAATTAAACTTCACTTCCATCTCGTGGTCAGGTCAGGCATTGCATGCAAGAGGGATTGCTCGCTGTCTTGGCAGTTTTTAAGCCCTAATTTTTCAGGCCTTCTCATAGGGCAGCTTGTGTCATGGTGTAACTGTATCTATTGTAAACGCGTATCATTGGGTTTGGGTTTTCCTTCTTTTCCTAGAGGTGGCTGTATAGGGCTATTTTAGACAAAAGCTTGTCCCAGCATGATACAGCATTTTTCATCAAAGCTGGTTTTTTGTTGTTTTGCTTTGGAGGGAGTGGGGGGTGGGGGGGTGTGCGTTTGTTTTTTGGTAGGCTGGTTTATGGGTTTGGGGTTGTTTGTTTGTTTGTTTGTTTGGTTGTTTGTTTTTGGGGTTTCGTTTTGGGTTTTTTTCAGATAAAATGAGGCAAACCATCACAAAGCAGGGAGAGATTTAGTGGTGCAGCACAGCTAACCTATTAACTCTTTCCCACCCAAGCAGCATTCACAATCTTTCTTATTTCCAGCTCTAAGACAGAAAGCCTTGCCCTCTTCCTTTGTGGTACCTTGGCTATTCATAAGTTATTAATTTTTGTGATTGTAGCACTAATATTTTCTGGATTAATGAGCCATGCAAGGGAAGCAGCACAAGTTAGCTGCCATCAGAGAGAAGGGGGAGGAGAGAGATGGATGCCTTCTTAGGCAGTAGAAAGACATTGTACTAGTTCAGCTATTAAATGAGATCTCCATTTTCAAACCGTATCTCCTTGGGTCGCCACTGGGTGTTTGTTTTCCTCCAGCACAGCTCTCCACTTCTTAAGGCCTGTCAGCCTTCTAAGGGTTTCTGAAGGCAGAGGGAAACTCACTTCCACACGCTTAAGAACATCTATCCCTGTTCTACAATAATTCATGGCTTAACTATGGGTTAAGAAATAATGCAGGGAAAAAAAAGAGTTAAAAATTAAATTAATTTTGTGACTAGAGAGCCTTCATATTAAAGAACTACCTACAAGGCAGCCATGAAAAGCTACAAAGAGATGTATTTTTCCATTAAGAGATGAGTTAGTGTCAGTGAGAATCTAACTTCTGCTACCTTTCTGTTTGATTAAAATAAAAGTGTGCCTTTCCCTATAGTAAGAGGGTGTAGTCAGTAATTTGTGACTCAAGTTTAAAAAAGTTTAATTTCTCGTCAGAAGGCTTGATAATGTAGGAAAACATCAATTAGTTTCCTGATGCTTTAATGATCCAGAAAATAAAATTTAATCAGATCAATTTATCTTGTCCATGAGCCCTAATCCTGCACCATTAGAGTAAATAAGTCTTGTTATTGACTTAAAGATGTGCAAGTTAAAATGTAAATATGAAAACATGCCTTAGATATTAAAAATGTGGACAACTCAATGGAAAATTGTGGACAACTCATACCAAGTCAAGTCACAATTGTTAAACTTTTCTATTTTGTCTGTATTCTTTACTGGGGGATTGCAAGTCATGGCCCAGTAGGTCAGTTTATATCCTAGAAAATAAACTGTGTTAAAAAAAACAGTCCATGTGAAGATGCCTATGTGGGGTTGTATTGAACTTGGATTTATCTCCTCATTGCAGTCTGTGACTCCATCCTTCTTGTATCATCTGCATGTGCCTCCTGCAGTACCTGTTCTATGCTTTCACATGTCATGGTTTTAAGTCCCTTCAGTCTTCTTTGTCACAAATTTGAGGTGCTTGTCTCCCTTATAAGAGGCATTTCTATTTCTGGGAAAGGCCAGGCTTCTAGTAACAAAGTTCCAAAGAATGAACCACATACTCTGTTGCCTTTCTCTGTTAGTGTAGTAAAATGGACAAAGTAAGAGGAAAGAATCTGAAATGAGTTTCTGAAAATTATGACGTGTGGCGCAGAGGCCACAAATAATCACTTTTTCAGTACTGTTTCATGCATCATTCCGTCATGATATCTTTAACACTAGTTACAGAAGAAAACACTCTTCAACTTAATGTACTCAGCTTTTGCATTTGGTGGGGCTCCTTCACCTTAAACTTAGAAAAAGATTGCTCTAAGACTAAGCTCCAGTGCCCACATTATCCTTTAATTATCCTGAACTAACAGTTTTGTTACTAATTACATAAAAACACCATCCACCCTTTACTGCAATTAAATTTGCAGTGCCTGACTATTAGAAACCATGTTGTCATAATAAGGGTAGTTTCCTTTATTTGCTTATGCTGAGTTGCAGAATCTATAATTATATGCATGGATCATCAATTTTAGACTTGTTTGTATAATTATAAGTAATTGAACATGAAAGCAATTTAGAAATATCAGACTATAAACTACTCTGTCTATTGTGGAATTGAAATAATTAGTAGATTAAAGGGATGATCATCAATTAAGAAAGAGCTTCATAGTTTCATAGTAATTTGAATATAAATTTTAAAAAACCCAAGTTCAGTAGCAGCTTTCCTTGCTTACAATCAGGGATAGTCAGATTTTCAAAGTTATTTAGGTACGTACACATTCAGAATGATTTTGGTTTGGTCTAATGTGCTAATAAATTAGCACAGTAAATTCACCCACTAAGATTTTATGGACTGTATTCATTGTTGTGAATACAGGCATTATTAATAGAATTATTAAACTTACTGACAATACCTTTTATTGTTAAACAAATAAGAGGCCTATTAAATATAAAGTAAGCATTTGTCATTTCTCAGTATTCACCGTGCATAGAAAAAAGCTTCTTGGTGACTGCAAACAAACTTGCTGAAAAGCTGGGTGCAGAGGGAAACAACCATTCTTCACAGGTGTATCAAAAAAACACAGGTGTATGAGAGTACAGACACTGAAATGGTCTCAGATGAGGCCGCTGGGATTGATTTTCTGTTTCCTGAGAGAGCAGATGCTCTGAACTTGGAGCAGGCCCAGAAGGGTGGGAGCCGGGGCTTAGCTGGGAGTGTCAGAAAGCTGTGCTGGTGGATCTTGCTCCTCACGAGGGCTTCCACAGTGTAACCTCCAGGGTCCCGCAGCTGCCAGCCACTGGTGCTAATCCTGGCTGCAGAAAGGAATTTCACCAGAGCTGACTTCACCTCCCCACTGCTGAAGGCAGGGATGAAGGGAGAGGTGGTATCCTCTGCTGAGCTGTGAGAGGCAGGCAGGGACTCTGCCAGTGCCACCGCAGCTGAGTTGTGTGAGTGTTCAGATGTTTTTATGCATCTCTTCACAAGGATGCTTCTTGTCCCTCATGGTAGAGCGGTGATCAGCTCATTCCTCCTGATGAGGATCAGGGGAAAGAGACCTGCCTGCATGCTCTAGGCCCAGAACAGAAACTAAGCTCTACATTAAGGGACAGATCATCTTCTCTTTTTTTCTCTTTTTACTGATATTTCTGTGGCTGACAGTTGTGGTAGTTGGGTCTTCAGAATGCTTCACCACCAAAGGGTAGTGCTTGGAGCACTGTTGTCTCTCTCCCTCATATAAACTCAAGTCAGCTGGTTATTTTGGGGATCTCACAAATGTCTCTGATCACAGGAGACAGGTATTTGGGACCAGGTTACAAAACTGTTTGAAAAAATGGTGATTACTGTAATTCCCACCTCCAGGGGGTAGTAGCTGAGAACAAAGTATTTCATAGTATTTCTTGTTATTTTCCCCCAAAAGGAAACCGTCTTCTATAGTCTTACATCAGTTTTATTTTGCTTATGTTGTATTTCTCTTATCTCAACATAAAAGCAATAAGTGTTTAAAAAATAAGCAAATTTCCTTGGATCAATAGCATTTTCTACCAACCCTGAACTGAAAGTTGAAAGGAGCAAAGTGAGCCAAACTCGTCAAAACCCCTAGAACATGGGCAAGCATAGCACCACCTCCTCAGCACATGGAAGGAAATTATCTTGCAGTGTGATCCGTGGCTGTTTCTTGTGTTGATGCTGAGATTTCAAGCCTAGATAGGTTATTGCTCAGCTCTGCATGGTTTGGAAGTGCCACTATGTGCTGGTGTGCCACACATGCATAGATTTTGTAGCACTGACATCTGGTGGCAGGAGGCAATGTGAACTCCAAGTGGCAGTCTGGCAAACAGGGCTCCAATAGTCCACACACTCTTTTCATGCCTGTTGTTTTCCTGTGTTTTCCAATAAATGCAGCACTTGGTAAAACTAAATGATTGTGGGAGATTTGGGTCTTACTAATGCTGCTACAGTGTCATATTAAGTAATAATCAAAAGCTGATGATAACAAAAATCAAGTAGCAGCCGTTAAGTGGTAATTAAAGTTGAGGAGAAAGAAAAACAAAAAGCTGAAGATGCCAATTCAAGGTATTCCTTTCATTTTGAGAAAAAAGTGTTTTGTGTGGCCTAATAAAGTTATTAAACACTCACCAATACAAATTTTGGAAAGGCTGCAAAAGAGAATTCTCTTCTGCTCTCTCTTTCTTGTTGGGATTCAAAAGTGTTAAGTGGTTCATCATTTTTCTTTTCTATCCTTTTTTTTCTGCTCCTCTTTTCTACCACATTGCCTCCAGTGAGTCTCAGGCTTGCATCTGGCTGTGATCAGAGCACTCTGACAATTCCAACAGCAGTGCCACAAGCAGGAACTCAAAATCATGAGACATGCCCCAAAAGACAATGAAACTTCCTGAGGTATTTTTAAATTAAATTTGTACTGCTTTGTATTTGTGTTCTGCAGTTTGAGATATGAGGGATCACATTTTCAGGACTATCCTTACAATTCTTAGGACTGAGGCTTTGTTTTGTGCACTTTCTTTCTTTCCCGTTAATAAAATCTGGTCCTGGTGTGCTCGCCTGGTTCCAAGAGCTCGGACCTCCAGAGAGCTGCCAGCTCCTGGTAGAGTCACAGGAGAGCTGCAGCTTGGCTGCAGTAAGCATCTGTGAGTCTCCACACACCCAAACCCTCTCCACGTCTGTATCTCTGTATTTAACCAGACCTTGGATTCCCCTAGGAGACAGTCGCATGCCTCATGGCCCAAGGTAATAGTGACCCTTAATAGCATCTCTCTTTTCTTGAGCATATTCTTCAGAGAAATCGTTCTCAGGATAATGTTTCTTATTATTAGTCTCAATAAGCAATAGCTGAAATTCTCAGTTAACTCGCCAGATTTTTATAAGATAAAAGCTGTTTCCTGACAGGCAGCACTTGTAATTTTTCATTATCTGCTAGGGGGCAACATCTGTTAAGTAATGTTATCCTGCTCTGTGTGATTAATGCCAAGATCTGTAACAGCAATACAGTGAAGAGGATGCACACAAAAATTACATACAGAATTTCTGTGCTTGGAGGGGTTAAATAATAAGTAACACTAAGATGCAAAGAAAGCAAAGAACAGCAATGGCCAGAGATCCTGATTATGTTTAGATGAGAAGACTCTAGCTTATAGCTTCATGTAGACAAATATTCCTCTGGTAGGTATAAGCACAGACAAGCGTTTAACTTCCTCATGTAGGGTGCAAGTGGCCCAAGCAGGTAAGTCACATTCTGCACAAATGTCATTTCCATGCCACAGGCGCTGCAGTGAATGCTGCTGTGCTGCTGCTGGTCGGTGAAGTCTGGTAACTAGCTAAGGCTTTTGCAGAAATGTAGTCTCTTTGCACTCTGTCTTGTAGTCATTTGAAGGTGTAAAATAATTAATTGTAAATGATTCTAAGGATTTACGTTCAACACCAGAAAACACTGCAAGTAAAAACATGTTTCATGTTTATTGACCAAGACAGAAAGAGGATTTGTACCCATGTTTAACACCAGGATAGGTCTGATCACAAATTCAAGATCAAAAAAGTAAGAAAGACTGCAAGTCTCTTCACCATTCATAAACTTCATCAACTTGCACAGTAGGATGCAACAAATGCATGTTGGGTAGTGTACATCTTTTCAATGTTTATTAGCATCTTTGACCATTTTCTTATGCCAAGCCTAATCTCATGTTTGGGTGATGGTAGCAGTTATCGTATTACCTTCCTGCTCATGCTGAACTCCAGTGCACTTCCCTCAGGAGAAACTCATAGATGAGAAAGTTTTTTTAAGTGGTTAGATAGTTAGATAGCACTGCTTTTATATTATTTGATTGTCTGTGAAATTCAGAAACATGTATTCACGTTTTTGTTCTAGGACGTGCCTACATGCTGGCAGGTGGTTAATATACCCACTGGGGACATATATTTTACGAGCACTAAACTAGGTTTTCAAGAAAGAAAGAAATTCACCATGGAAATAATTCAAGAGAGAAATAATCCAAGAGAGAAATGGTAGGAATAATTCAGTTGATTTTTATTAAAAACCCCTGAATCCTTTTAAAACTAATATATAAGAGTGGGGGCATTTAGCAGAGCGTGAATTTTCTAAACGTAAAACAGGCAGAGACATAACCAAGTGAGTTCTTTGTCTTATCCAAGCAGTCCAATTGAATTCTTTACAGGATGTACGGGCCCTCGGGAGTGTGATGAGTGGTTTAATTAGTTTTAAACCATCATATTTAATCAAGCACTGTGCGTTTTCAAATGGCTACATTCATTCCACTTCTAGGAAGACTTACAGATCTTTTTATCATTAGTAGTTTATGAGACTTTGGAGCTCTATATTCAGTGTGAAGCAAATCTCTTTAATTGACATCACTATGCTGTAAAACTAAATGATTATCCTCAAAGTCAAACCTTAAACTTATACTCAGCTTACAAGAAGGAAGAGCCATTAGGCATTTCTAAGCTAAAATTTTAATTGGGATATCATTCATCTGCAAAGCAGCCAGAGTTGATATGGCATCTGTGGTAAGAAGCTCCAAAACACGTACATGATAGGACAGTGAACCAAAAGAAAAAGGGAATATACCCATAAGAATTAATTTCATTTTGCTGAACAAATTTTTCAGTCAGAGCTGAACAACTGGGACAACTGAAATATTTGGTTTGCATTTTTATTACTTTCAGTCATCAAGCAAATATCAAAGCAAAATAATGACATCTTAACCTCTCACTGTACTAAATAAGCTGTAATTCATTTAAGTGAAGAAAAAAAAGAAGGATAAAGGCTCTTGTTATCTTGTGATTTTTGATTGGATGTAAAGGAAAGTACAGAAATTACAGCTTTATCAACTTTCTGTGTGGAAACATACTTGCAAACAAAGAAGCTGGTTTGCACCGTGGCTTTTTGCTGTGTTTAAGCAGGTTTGAGCTTTGCCAATGCTATAAAACAAGTGGTGCAAAGTCTGATTCTTACTTGGACACAGGGACTCTGCTAGGAGCTCCCTGCAAGATGCTGAGAGGATCAGGAGCAGGTTCTGTGGCCAAGATTAGGCTGCAGCTGTGTGGGGAGAGCCCATTGCTCCTGCAGCCTTGCCAGCTTCCTTTGTTAGGTGTGTACCTGTTCTTCAGCCCCTCTGTGCAGCATCCCTTGGGGCAGCTCCTGGGTCCTGGAAATAATCTCTTTTATTGATATGATCTGGACATGTCACATGTCTTAGGGCCACTGTTGCACTGTTCACAGATTCACAAAAATGTCCAAAAATGGACAGTTGAGGTCAGTTTTGGTATTTTTCTATGAAATTGCATACTTTTTGAACAGTGTGGAGTTAATATTAAAATTAACTTCATCTGCCTTTCTCACAAAAGGTTTTTTATAGTGGATTCCAGAAAAAGTCTTTCAAGGGAGTTTCTCCTTGTTATACAATGACTGCCGTGAGATTTTGAAGCATGGAATCTTACGGTCTTCATTTTTTTTCCCCCTGATATTTATTACAATTCTAAGTAGAGAACTAGGTTTTAAGAGTCTGCACTGTCTGTTAGAGAAAACAAGAGACAACTGTTTTTCTTTACCTGATAGATGGCACCACCATGCCTAAGTGCTTTAGAATAGCATATGGTTATGATTCTCCAGTCTTCATTAGTTGCATTGCTAGTATTGCAATAAAACATAGAAGTTCTGGCAAACTGGAGCCTCTTTAAGTATCCCTAGGGCAAGCACAGTCCTTCCCATGAAAAGTTTGCAATCTCAGGAGACAAGATTGCCAAGGAGATGAAGGGAAGTGCTTGCTGAGGGAAAGGTAAAGTAACTTGCACAAAGTCACCCAATTAATTTATAAGAGAACTAAAAATGTACTTCTCGGTGTCCTTACAACTTAGGTGGAGGTTTTCCTTGCTGGTGACAGATTTAAGTTTTGCTGTCTCACAGTCCTTCTGATCTAGTCCCAGGATTTACAACATCGCAGTAAAATTTATAGCAAAATTTAAGGTATCAGATCTGAAAACTGCAGGAGTCTTATATATGGGAAAGTTGTACTGGGTCACTTTTAGGTGCTTCTAAAATGGTATCAGTCAATCTTTTACCTTGTACATAAAATAGGATGAGTAATTCCCCCAAAAAACCTCTTACGCCACTCTGAGTTTTCTGTATATGTGAAATACCCAGTACACAATTTAGCCCGAGGGCAAAATGTTTTACTGACTTTTGTTAAAAGTAGTACCAACTGGAAGCATCCCAAGTTCATGACCTCATGATGGACTAGTGAGAAGCTCTCCAAACCATCAAAATGGTTTCTTTTTTCCTACCTGCAAATGCTGATTCATCAGAATGACAATGATTACAATGTTCTTTGGAAAGAATTCAAAGCAGACAAGAAATTACAATGTTCTTTGGACAGAATTCAAAACAGAAAAGAAAGCAAGTGAACTTTTGCTGTTAATCTCTCAGACTTCCTTTGCCTCGTTTCTCAGCACCCTGTGGTCTGCCTTTTAAAGGAGCTGAGAGCGTGGAGCACTGGCACTGCTGGTTCCCCAGCACTCAGGCAGGCACATCCTCAGTGAGAACCTCTTGTTTAGGCAAAAAATTATCCTCTCAGCTGAGGGAGAGGGTGAAGAGCACACAGGAAAAGAGTGGATCCCCTGGCCCTCCTGACTGAGGGAAGAGGGCATCACTTGCCTTAAACGTGTCTGTAAACAAGGAGATACACATGTGCACAGCAAAATTCTGGCCCACGGTCCCTTTTTTCCCTGAATCGCCTGCATTCACCAATGCAAAACACTTTTTTTTACGGAGAATTGGGATTTGGGAAATGGAATACTGGTTTTTGTCTTCTGTGGCACAACAAAAGCATCCATGAGAAACCTCCACAAGTTGAAATTAGCTCTCCCCACACATCCCCCGGGCTCTGCTCAGTGATACATTTATGCATTAGAAATGGGAAGAGATGATACTCCAATATTCTTCACTCAGATGTAATTCTGCTAAGTGCTGGCTAGGGGAAGCCTTTCACTGTGAAAGATGCTCCGCAGCAGGAAAGTCTGGGACTTGCTGTCAATCACAGAACAACACAGACTTCCAAAAAACCCAAAGTCTCCAGGATAGGGCCTAGATGTTTCATGCTAGCTGCAGAAAGAGGCTTTCCTGAAATGCAGGGACTGTGGAGCACAGCTATAAAGCCTTATGTCCTCATGAGGCTGTCTGAAGTGCTGACCAAAAGACCACAAAGGATTGCTGAGACCAAGGCTACAGCTTGCAGTGCTATAGAGATTTCAAGATTAAAAAAATCATGTTTTTACTGCTGTGAGATCTCCACCCCCTGCTATGGAGGCACTTTATCTTCTCTCTGTCTTAACTGGACAATCCACCCTATGCCCCTTTAAAGCACAATGCAGAACCTGGAACCTTTTTGACGTGGTTTTCTTTGTAGTCCCTTAATTTTATTTCTTTCTGAACAAAAATGGGGAAGCTTTTTCTTTTCTTGATATGTTTTTCTTCCCCCAGGTACTGTGGTATGATAATTTTCTATTACACAGTTTTGGCAACCACCTTGGACTATGCGTCACTTCTGCTGCTAAAAAAAACCCAATTCTGTTTTATGAGAAACAAAGAGATCCTGTGGCAATAAGATGAGTACAGGAATTCATAAAGCTGAAGTTTTGCTGTGAGGGAAGGAAGGTGATTTTTTGGGTTGACGTGGCTGTGGAAGCAGTCTCATTGAGTACAGAGTTCTGGGTTCTCAGTCATGAATGCTTACAGGACGGTTGGGAGCTGAGGCTATAAACTGATTCAGGCTTTGCCAAAAAACCCAAATAACTCGCTACTCCTCCTTGAGTTTTAAGTGTTCCTGAGGCCTTCTCTGAAGGATTTGAGAGTCCATATTCCTCTTGTGGCTGGATGTGCAAGTGTATGTCAAGGCTGCCAGGCAAGAACCTTCTCTAAGGCAAAACTTCAAAGGCCGAAGCCCTTACTGTTACTGGTTTTTTAAAATGGAAATTTGGTACATTTCAAATTCTTGTTTTGTTTGATTTATCTGGTTGTTTTAATTTGCGTTCCCTCTTGCCCTTAATAATTGTAACTTCTTTCTTTGGGATTTAACTTGAGAGGGTTGGTGCACAAGGAGCTCTGGTTTGCTCTATAGCAGCTACTGGTGCATCACACAGTTCTGCATCATGTGAAAATCCCCTTCAGAGTAGAATAAAATCCTATGGAAATCGCTGCAGGGAGGTTTCTAGAACACCTTCTTGCACCTCCTGTAGAGATGTGACTTCTTTTCGTTGACACTTTGGGAATTGTTCATGTGTTTTGTCATTGAATTGTGACATATTAGACATCAGCTCTGAAGCTGAATTTAGCTGACTGGCCTTTTTTGTGTGAGTTCAATTTAGTTTTGGATTTTTTATTTGATTTATTTGAATAAGCTTAAGAAACCAAAAGCAAAAAGGCGGCTAATTGCTAGGATACAGAAGACAAGATGGTCTCATTGCATTGCAAACGTAGCTTTATAGACAAATTTATCATGTCTGAGTACCAATCAAGCTAGTCAGCTTTGACATTTTCCAAAGTGCTGTACAGTTCCTGAGAGGGATTCTTGCTATGATGAGTACAGTCCCACTGACACTGGAGCAATAAATGCTTTTTGACACAGTATTTCAGAAGAATTACAGCAGTAGATTCTGTATTGTGCTCTGATTGTACATAGCAGATAAGAGAAGTTGGATGGCTTTCAACACCTAAACAAGGGTCCATAGAATCATAGAATGCTTTGGGTTGGAAGGAACCTTTAAAACTCATCTAGTCTAACCCACCTACAATAAGCAGGGACATCTTCAGCTAGATTAGGTCATTCAGAGTGCCATCAAACCTGACCATAGATTCATAGAATCACAGAATGGTTGGGGTTTTAAGGGGCTTCTGGAGATCATCTAACCAACCCCCTGCCAAGGCAAGGTCACCTAGAGTAGGTGACACAGGAACACATCCAGGAGGGTTTTTAATGTCTTCAGAGAGGGAGACTCTACAACCTTCCTGGGGAGCTTGTTCCAGTGCTCTGCCACCCTCAATGTAAATAAGTTCTTCGTTATGTTGAGATGGAACTTCTTGTGTTTCAGTTTATGGCCATTGCTCCTCTCCAGTCACTGGGCACCACTGAGAAGAGTCTGGCATCATCCTCTTGGCACCTGCCTCTGAGATATTTATATGCATTAATGAGATCTCCTCAGTCTTCTCCTGTGCAGACTAAACAGGCTCAGCTCCCTCAACCTCTCCTCATAAGAGAGATGCTGCAGACCCCAAATCATCTTTGTGTCCCTCCACTGGACTGTCTCCAGTAGCTCCTTGTCTCTCTTGTACTGAGAAGCCCAGAAATGGACACAGCACTCCAGATGTGGCCTCACTAGAGCCGAGCAGAGGGGGAGGATCAGCTCCCTTAATGTGCTGGCCACACTCTTCCCGTTGCACCCCAGAATACCATTGGCCTTCCTGGCCACAATTGGCACACTGCCAGCTCATGGTCAACTTGTCACCCACCAAGGTCCCCAGGTCCTTGGTGAATCCATGCTGACTACTCCAAATGACCTTCTTTTGTTTTATATACATGGTGATGACCTTCAGAATGATCTGTTCCATCACCTTTTCAGAGACGGAGGTGAGGCTGACTGAGTCCTCCTTCTTGTTTTTTTTTAAGATGGGAGTAACATTAGATTTAAGGTTTCAAAAAGGCCTCTGAGATCACCAAGTCCAGCCATTTAACCTGACACTACAGGTCCACCACGAAACCCTGAAGGTTTCCAGGTTGTCCAGAGGCAAACTTTCTAGACAACCTGTTTGAGTGTTTCACCGTGTTATAAAAATTTCTTCCTTATACATAGTCTGGATCTACCCTTGTTTAGTTTAAAACCATTACTCCTTGTGCTATAACTACAGGCCCTACCAAAATGTCTGCCCCCATCTTTCTTATAAGCTCCTTTTAGGTACTGGAAGGCTGCAGTAAGGTCTCCCCAAGGCCTTCTCTTTTCCAGGCTGAATAACCCCAGCTCCCTCAGCTTGTCCTCACAGGAGATTCTGATGATCAGAGGCTTGAGCCCTCTGATGATCTTTGTGGCCTCTGGATTTGCTCCAGCAGGTCCAGGTTTTCTTGTGTTGGGGGCCCTAGATCTGGATGCAGCACTCCAAGTGGTGTCTCACCAGAGTGGAGTAGAGGGGCAGAATCCTCTCCCTCAAGCTCCTGGCCACGCTGCTTTTGATGCTTTCTGGGCTGTGAGCACAAATTGCGGGCTCATATCCAGTATTTTAGTCACCAGCACCCCTAAATTGTCTGCAGAGCTGCTCTCAATCCTTTCATTGATAGTGTGGCTTCATGCAACTTAAAGAGTTTGACTGCACTTCTGAAAGGTGTATGGACCAAAGGAGAGCATGGTAGAGCGGGACAAAAGAGGAACTTTATGTCCCACTATTTGGACCCAAAAGCAGTATTTGTGTCCTCGAGGTTGTCCATAAACACGTAAGAGGAAGATATTTATAAAGTTGATACGTCCAACATGAATTGGATCCTCTATATTGCATTGATCGTAAGTGAGCTGATGGTATTGTGACAGGTTTTTGTATTTACTGTGGAAAAAACTTGTGTGGGTTCTTTTAAGCATCTCTTTTGAAGTGTACAAATATTGGGGTTTTTTCATTAACTCTTTGCGAGTACTGAGTCTGTGCTCTCTCACATGTTGAATAAGAGAATAAGAACATTTATCTGAAAAGTTAGAAAGCAAAGATGTAGTAAAAATGCTGCAGTAAGAGTTCAGTTTAGATCTTGGTTCTAAACGATATTTTCATTTTCTCTTTAGTAGTGTCAATTGCTAGTTCAGCTTCTTCCACCTATTGTCTCCAGGCTTTCTTTTTTTTTTTTAACACTTTTAGGTCTTTTTCACAATCCACGCACATAGCTGGACAGGATTTTTGCAATGATTATTAGTCTTGATAGTTTCCTACTTCTTCTTTTCTCATATGGTAAATTATTTTAAGTGGCAGCATGGTTATTCATTTCAGAGATGAGTCTTTCAGATGGCTCTTTGGTAGGATGATGAAAAGTATCTGCTTGATGTTACCCTGACTATCGTGGAGATTACTTACGACCCTTCAAGATAGTTTAACACAGTTTAAGAGGTACGTACAATGGCAATAGCAAGTGTACTAGGAGATAAATTTTGCTCTAGGGAGTTGAATCCAACTGAGCAAAATGGCAGAGGAGCCTGCAGGCTTATTTCCAAACCCCACCTACATGCTTCCCCCCTCTGCACACAGATTTACAGGATCAGATGCAGGCTCTGGTTATAATACTCTAATGTATTAGTCAAATCCACACCTCCTGAAACTGGAGTTCAGATCCAGCCCTTTCGGTTTGTCTGTGACAACAAACTTAGCCACTGCAACGCTCAAATACATTTTCATTGGTTGTATCTCTTCCAAAGGCAGGACACTCCTACGGACTGGCTTTCCAAAATCTCCTGTTTATAGTGCTCAGATACCTATTTTTGTCCAGTTAATGATTGTCTTTTGGCTTTTGGTAGCTTCTGTTCATGAATTTGCTAGAAGGAATAAAAATTCATGAACAGTCTGAAGTCCCAGAGTACTTTCTATGTTTAAGAAGCTCAGAGCAGTTGAAGTGAGGCATCTTCTGCATATGTCTTCTGACAATCTTAAATGTGTGGTTAAACAAAAGTATTCCTTTGGTCTCTGTCAGTTCTTTTAAAAAAAACTAAGAGAACAGTAATTTTGCTGTGCACCCACCTGATTCCAGCTGTGTGAAACACTGATCCTGTCAATGCCAGCAGCTCTTTGTCAGGTTGCTTAGGCCACAGTTCACAAGCAGGTCTCCCCGGGGGCATGAGATGTATGCAGGCACTGAATATTAAGGTTGCCTGGGTGCCACACTGAGCACAGAATTTAAAACCTGTATTGGAGTCTTACTTGTCTCTGTGGCTTCCTAAGCCTTCAGGACAGAGCTTTCTCTAACACACGAGGCTGTGTGCTTTGCAGACATGTGCGTAATGCAGCTCTTCTCCCCGATCTTGCCTAGAATAGAAGCTGCCCTATATGCAATGAGGGTGTGAGGGAAGACCCAGGCAACTACAAACCTGTTAGTCTAACCTCAGTTTCTGGAAGAACTATGGAGATGATTGAACTGGATTGTTCTGAAGGGCATTTAAAGACATCAGACACAGTCAACATGAGTTCACAAAAGGGAAGTCCTGTTTCACTAACTTGATATCTTCTACAATAAGGTCACCTGCCTGGTGTGTGAAGGGAAGGTGGCAGATGTAGTTTTCCAGATTTTTGTAAGGCTTTTGATACCATCCCTTACAGCATCCTTCTGGACAAGTTGTCCATCTCTGGGATGAGTGGGTACACACTGAAGAAGTACCTGAACAGCACAATGCAAAAGGTTGCAGTGACTGAGGCTGCATCTGGCTGGTGACTGGTCACCAGCGGTGTTCCTCAGGATCAGTTCTAGGGCCAGTGCTGTTCAGTGTATCTGATCTGGAGGCATGAACTGAATGCCCCATTAGCAGGTTTGCTGATGATATGAGATGGGGAGGTGCTGTTGACTCCCTTGAGGGACGAGCTTCCTTGCAGAGGGATAGAGTGGAACATCATCAGTCATCAATGCGGTGAAATTTAACAAGTCCAAGTGCTGGATCCGGCTCCTGGGATGGAGTATCATGGGCACAAGTATGAGCTGGAGGAGCAGTGGCTGGAGAGCAGCCCTGTGGAAGGGGATCTGGGAGTGCTGGTCGGCAGCAGCTCCGTGTGAGCCATCCTGTGCCCTGGCAGCCCTGAGGGCAAACCTCGTCCTGGGGTACATTGAGCACAGCATAACCAGCCAGTCAGGAGAGGGATTATCCCACTGCATCAGCCTCACCTGGAGCACTGTGTGCAGGTCTGGACCCACCATTTGAGAAGGTTGTGAAGATCCTTGAACGTACCAGAGGAAGGCAACAAAGGTGGTGACAGGGCTGGAAGCAAGTCCTGTGAGGAGCAGCTGAGGACTCTGGGCTTGTCTAACTTAGAGAGAAGGAGGCTGAGGGGTGACCTCATTGTTGTCTACAGCTTCCTGAGGAGGGGAAGGGGAGGGAGATGCTGAGCTCTACTCCCTGGGATGCAATGATAGGATCTCTGGGAATGGTTCCAAGCTGCACCAGGGGAGATTTAGACTGGACATTAGGAAGCAATTCTTAACTGAGAGGGTGGTCAAACCCTGGAAAAGGCTTCTTAGAGAGATGACCAATGCTCCCAGCCTGTCAGTGTTTAAGTGGCATTTGGTCAGTGCCCTTAACAGCGTGCTTCAACATTTGGTCAGCCCTGAAATGGTCAGGCAGTCGGACTATAAATGATGATTTTAGGTCCCTTCCAACTCAAATAGTGTGTTCCATTCTATTCTTAGGAATGGCATGAAATTCTATTCTGTTTGACTTCAGGGGAGCGGTATTAGGCAAAACGTGGGCCCTTCATGGTATTGTCTCTTGGCTGTATTGACCATTTATTTGATTTCCCATTCTCACCTTTTACCATTGCCTTTTGAAGTAATCATTTTCACTGGGTTGGATTGCCACCATTCAAAAGCATGAACATCTCTCTTCAGCTGCTTTGTTTTACCCTTGATCCTGTTTAAAACCTTTCTTCTTTAGCAAGCAGCAAGTTCTAAAAATACACATACCTTGAAAGGCTGTGAGCGATAAGGCTGTGAAAACCACCGGTACTGTCACTGAGATGCTTCAGATGACCACTGCATTCACCTTCATGTTACTACATCATGATAATTCTGCTTAGCCATTCTCTCACTCATTCACTACCTTGACAGCCCCAAATCCCGTGGAACTACTTACCAGCTAAGGTGAGAAAGTTTATCACGGGTTATTGCACAGGCAGTTCTGGACCTTCAATGAGATAAGAACAAATTAATGTAGCCTATATTTAGATTCATTGTTAGGGTAATGTGGATTTTCTTGAAATTCCTCATCCTACAAAGAGCTTTAGGTAGCCATCCCAGAGCTTTTTAAGAAATTTGTTCAGTGGATATTCCACACAAGTCAGTAGATCTACAAAGGGTTAAATTTGACTTCAGGTGCTGGCCAGAATTCCTTGCAAAGTTATGGAGATACCCATGGAGTAATGAATTCTCTCTGTGGCTTGAACTGCATTTCTACCACTGCGTTTAGATTTGACTTTAAAGCCAAATCTCATCATGTTTGCTTCTTCCTCCTGTTTTTAGTGAATGCCCTTGTAAGGGCCTTGCTTGACCCTTGTAAGTCTACAACAGTCTGTCTTTTTATAGTGGTTGACAGAGCTATTGGTCACATTTGTTGCCCTTCTCTTAAAGGATACTGAGGAGCAGCAATTTTCATTCTCCTGCTTTTGTTATGGCTCTGGCTACAGCATCCAGATTGATTGGGTGGAGGAGACTCATGCATTGTCAGGCCAAGCAACTCTGACTGTATTTTTGCTCTAGTACAGCTGTCTGAGTGTTAAAAAGGGTGTTATGTGCATTTATGGCTGAACTGTGTACTTATTCCTCACACAGACACAGAGTTATTTTGCTTCTCCCATAATTATGTGGCCTTTCAATATAGAGAGAGCTACAACCCTCCTTATTTTTTAAAATGATGGGTTAATCATTAAGAAGAATGTAAGATGTGGGTTTGGAAACATGTTATCTGTCAGTAGTCTTTTAACTTTTAGCCTTAACTTTCCCTCTCTCTTTAGCCAAACAATTTTACTATCCTTCCTCAGTGGGCCTTATCTGTAAAAGAAGAATTTGTTATCTCTGAATTTTAAATGAGTGTTGTAAGGATTAATTTGCTACTCTTTCTGTTGAATGTTTTGGAAAATGATAGATGCTAAGTAAGTATTATTGTTTCTAAAGCTTTTTTTTTTTGTGAATTTTCTCTGAAATACAGCATTTTTATGCTAGGAATATTTATATTGTGGGCATTTTTCTTAAAACAACATGCATTTAATTCGGCTCTGTGAAACACGACATAATATGAACTTTATTAATAAATTGCTCAAAGTATTACAGACAAAAGACTGAATTCAGAAACCCTCAGTATCTTACAGTCCCCTGAAATGCCTTGTTATTTAGCAATACTTAATCAAATTAATCTGCAGTAAATCTCTCTGTCTCATTAAAATTCTGCTAGGCATTCACATTATTTCTAGGGACTTTGAAGTAGACAAGGTTTTGGATTTTTTGGGTTTTTGGCATTTTTAATGTGTTATATTGGGGAAAGAAAAAAATTGTTCAATAGATAGGTTTCACAGAGATACAGCATTAAAAACAAGTCTGTCTAGCAAAACTAGAATAATGTATTGCTGTCTGTTTCACATTTACATTCTGCTTGACACAAGATAGCTTTGCCCATTTCCCACTTTGATAGGTCTTAAAGCTTTTTTACAATTTTGATGAAATTAGATTTTTTTCATATTTATCTCTACCATGCAGAAACAAAAGGCAGTTGATTTGGACACACTGTACTGAGTTCAGTGAACCTGCTGGAGCTGCACCAAGGATTGATGGCTACCCAAAATGTTCAGACTTTCTTTGTGGAGCCCAGCGCACAACTTCAGGGTTTCTTATGGAATCCCAGCTCCCCAAGTCATGTGAACATGCTAGAATCACAACTGTTTAATGAGGTTTATTTTTAAAGCAAAGAAAGTAAAAAAATAGACCAACCACACATAGCAAATCAGAGAAGAGTTGTACAGAACACTCTTCTATATTTATTACTGGGTTTAAAATACTAAAATCTAAGATCTGGGTTGTTTTTTTTTTTTTCGGACTGCACATGATGAAACTAGCAAGAAAAAGCTTATGATTCTTCAGTAAATGTTGATCACCTTAATGGGAGTCCATCATGCATTTCTAAGCTGTTGTTATAAGCAACTAACAACTTAGATGAGGCTGGAGACTGAAAAATTCAGTTGAGGGGAGAACTCTTTACTGGAGCAGACAAGTATAGACAGTTCAAGATGAAACTGGGTGATGCTTTGTGTCAGGTTGCCAAGAATGTTCATGATATGACCATTAGGTGTTGCTTTCCTAAACTGTTCAGAGTAGCACCAGTCCGCTTGACTTGCTGCTTCCCATTCAGCTAGTAATTTCTGGGGGCTAACTGTGGTACACACTGCTGTCTTTTTCATAAGTCAGGTAATAGATTTTGATTCAGATCGCCATTGGATGGATTTCACTCTGGTTTTAAGCTCCCCTTTTTCTCTTTGTTGTAAAGGTTTCTGTTGAAAAACGATATACAAAGTTAAACGAGTACTATATGTCCCTTCCAGAGGCTAATAGTTTTAGGACAGTAAAATCACAGAAATCAGTATATTGTCAGCTTTCTGCTTTATGCCTTTTCATACATGCCAGTTTTCATTCAGATTAGAGTCCGACACCAAATCCATCCCATCACTGAATATCCCCTGAGTTTGGGGACTCCCACATTAAAATATTCAGCAACCCAAGTGGACTTCCACCAGCAGTTTCTTTTTTCTGTTTTTATTGAGAATGTTAATTTCCTGTAGGGTTCTTTGCAGGGGATAAGTGGAATGGCTAAGGGAAGGACATCTTGCTGAAGAGACAAGAGTGTCAGCATGATGTCATACCCAGAGTGGAAGGTTTTCAGAGAGAAAAAAAGATGCAGCAATCCCAAGAGACCACCAGGCCCCTGCTTAATTGTGTGCTGGGAGATCAGCCCACATTTGCATCACTGTGTCCACAAACATCACCAGCTTAGAATGAGCAAAAAAACTCATAAATGGCAGGGCCAGGTATGTGCCTTTCCTTCCAGTAGCACCCTTTTTTTCCTGAGCTTCTTTTCCAGTGGATGATATTAAACTATTAAGAGAGCCTCCAAAGGAGGGCAACAAGGAGGGTGAAGGGCCTTGAGGTGAAGCTGTATGAGGAGTGGCTGAGGTCACTTGGTCTGTTCAGCCTGGAGGAGACTGAGGGGCGACCTCGTGAGGTGAAGAGGAGGCGCAGACACTGATCTCTTTTCTTTGGTGCTCAGTGACAGGACCCAAGGGCATGGCCTGAAATTGTGTCAGGGAAGGTCTATGTTGAGTATCAGGAAAAGGTTCTTCTCCCAGAGGGTGATTGGGCACTGGAACAGGCTTTGCAGGGAAAGTGGTCACAGCACCAAGCCTGACACAGTTCAAGAAGCATTTGGATAATGCTCTCAGGCACATGGGGTGATTCTTGGGGTGTCCTGTGCGGGGCCAGGAGTTGAAGTCATTGATCCTTGTGGATCCCTTCCAACCTAAGCATATTCCGTGATTCTACGGTCACAGCTGTCAGCCACCCCTCAGCTCCCTCCTCAGTGAGGATGGCAGTACATAGTGATTAGGGGAGCACTTTGGAAAGTTGAAAGATTTGTGTTTGAAAGTGCTTCAGGCTGGATTGGATCAGAAGGAAAGTTTCAGAAGGACACATACCACAGACCTGAGGAGCTGCCCATTCCCACTGTGGGTCTGCACACCTCTGTCAGTGCCTCTTCCATCAAGATTCTGGTCTTTGGCTGGCTCTTGCATGCATTTTGGCAGCATCAGTAATAGCCCTGACCATAAGGAGAATTACAAACAAGAGCTGTGTTATGCAGGAACTTTCCTGCAGAGACAAGGCTGCTGGTAGCAATGCATATTTGGTGTGGGTCATGGGGGAAGGGAAATGCTGAGGAAAAAAGAAGTAACAATTACACAAATCTGTTATATTACACTGTAAAATCAGTGAAGTGGTAAAAATGAAACTAGCTACCTCATTACACAACTTAAATAGAAAGAAAACAAATAATAAGCAAAACTGTGATCAGGAAGGAAATATGACAAGCAATTTGTGAAAAAAGTTGAAAGTCATCTAGAAGCAGTTTATCAGCTGAAGCAAGAAAGCGTATCTGTTTCTCAGGATTTAGGAGGCCCTAAGGAATATGTCTAACCACATGGACAGCATCCACAAGAAATGGGGATCTTTTTATTGGGCCTCACATCCTAGCACCACACCTGGCCGTGCAGATGGGACATCTAAGCCATTAGCTGCAGAGTCTGTCATTATGCACCACTTAGATGCACCACAGCAATGGATAAAATGCTCCTTAAGCTTAGGGCAGATGAAGAACCATCTTGGGCTAGGTTTTAAATCAAGTGCAAATTCCCTTGTTGATCCCACCATGACAAAGTCCAAGAGCTCTCTGTGCTTCACTTGCATTTATAAACAACAGCATTCTAATTTTTTTGTGTCCTGCACGATACTTTCCCAAACATTATCGTGGAGCTGGTCTAACCAAAAATCTAATATCCAAATATTTGTATCAGATTCCTTTAAACTTCATGAAACTCTAAAATGTCCTCCTTTGAACCTTATGTATTGAACCTGAATTTGAGTTTTAAATTTTCCACTCTTTTGTTACTATTGAAACTGTTGGTCCCCCAAATCTGATACATTCACATTCATATATATCCTCCTCTTCCCAGTATCCATTTCCTTCTTGACGGCGTGTTGCAACCTGTTTGCCTGCTTATTTTGAACTCCGTGTACTGATGGGTTCCTCTCAAACTTTTGTGAGGTTTACATTACTCCATAACTTACAGAGTTTTTCTGTGACAGCAAGCCCTGGAAGAGTGCACAGTGGGAGAGTTACAAGCTACTACTTGCACAGAGATAGTAGTTCCTTGTCATCATTTGGGTTTGTTTATCTCCCCACCTCATATGATTTCCAGATGAGCTTAGCACACTTTGAATCCTCTAATTATGCTGCTGCAGCCATGTGACTGCCTGGCTGAGTAATTCCCTGCAGGAGACAAAACTGCATGTAACAAAGCTCAACAAACAGCACTCAAAATGTGAACAAGTTGCAGTAGTATACAATACCATGCCACTTTGCCTGCAATCTCCTACTGGTGCCAAAGCCGTGTGGAGGCCTGATTTATGGCAGCAAGCTTAGTGATCTGCAGGGAAGAGCATGAGTGGGGAGGGAAGGCTAGCTGGACCTGTGGCTTGTTTCCTTGTCACCTTCCTCAGAGGTCTCAGTGAGCAGGTAGGAATCCCTTCCTCATGGAGGTAAGGAGCAATTGCCTTCTGCACCACCAGGGAGCCCAAATCCATTCTGGCTGTTCTGCAGTGGTGTAAGATAGAATGAGAAAGACAGAGAAGTTGGCATCAAATGTGCAGCAATCTGCTGAAGACCTTCTTGATTTATAGGTAATATATGAGAGGAGGGGAAAGGGCAGATAAAACCCAATTGTTCCCATTTTACAAAAAGCCTTACGCTGTTTTCAGAACGGTTAATTGCATTGATTGTTCTGACCTCTGTATCTTCCTTTCATACGGGAGCTGGTCATTGAATTGCAACTTGTTTTTCGGCTGGCTGACGGCGGAGAAGGGGCTGTCTGGCACGGCAAGGCTGGATGGGTGTGTGTAGAGCGTGTGCGTTTTCCTAGCATGACACTTAGGAAGGCTGTTGCTCAGTTGCCAAAAGCACAGCTGTTGCAGAGCGAGGGAGGGAGCCTGGCAGCAGCTTTGTAATCAGGTAGGCAAACGTGCAAACCATATGCTTATTCCTGCCTAATTTTATTGCTCAAAGTGGCAGTATTATTAGCGGGTAGTGTCTGGGTTCACAAAGTCCTCTTTTCTGCCTGTGGCAGTCAGGCAGGGTTGATGAGAGCAGCTGGGTGTGTTTGCCCAGAAGCCGGTATGTATGAATGAAGAGATCAATAGCTGCGCTAAAAATCACTGAGCCATCTGGGATTTACAGATAGAGGATTGACTTGCAAATCCTACTGAAATTGAGATCTGCAGTTCTGCTGAATAACAGCAGAAGCAGTGGAGGTGGTGTAGAAAGTTATCTAGAAGACCTGAAATGGCCTAGTGCTACTTCTCTCAGCCCTCGATCACAAGGAAGCTCAGGAACGGGTGAGAAAGTGCTGAGGTAGGGGGAAATTATGTTCTGCTGCTGTTTTTTTTTATTTTTAACCCTGTTGTTGACATGTGATTTTGAAGGTATTGCAAGATGATAGAAAATGCAGCTATATTTTACCGGTGCCTGGTGGCTACCAAAATCAGTCTCTTTCCATCTGCATGAAAACAGGATAAGCCTGTAACCAAGCAGGAAAGGGGGAGAAAAAGGTGGAGACAAAAGAAAAGGCTTGTTCAGAAAGGTGCCAGAGGATGCACTTGGAAATGGAGTTTAGACTTTGAGCCAGTTTTATGCTTATTCTGTGCTCTGTGGTTCTGCAGAATTACAGCAGCTGTCAGGCTGCAGAGAGTAGCTAGGAACAAACCGAGACCTGAGAGTGGAAAGAAAATGTACGAAAACAACTTCTGCTGTAGGTGAAGAAAGCCATGCATTCATAGCAAAGACTGGTCATTTCTCCAGTACCTTTCAGCATGGATTTTAAGTGTGGAATTGGTCTTCCATTGATTAGCAGGGATATTTGCCTGGCTTACTTAGCACAAAGAAATTGAAGTGTGGGAAGTGTCCTGTGGGCTTCTGGTTAAGCTGTTCTAAAACATGGCCAGGAAGAAAGAAGCTGCTTGCTGGCATGGGGTGCTGTGATTATAGACCTGCGTTACAGTCAGGTAAGTAGATATGTGTTCGTGGCATAGAGCAACATGGATACTCTGCTCTGCATATTTCTCTGCTGTCTTTAAAAGTGGACACAAACAGATGTTGAAACTCAGCCATCCATGAAGATCTAAAGACATCTAAGTAGAAAAATAGTAACATGTGGAGACTACAAAGGCTGAACAACTCTGCTGATGTTGTAGAAGTTTGGGAAAGAACTGGAAATGCAAACCAAACCCCCAGCATTTTATCCACTAACGCATTCCAGTTAAGCAAAATAACAGCTTTTCTCTTTTTATTGTTTCTTTTTTTTCCTGGCAGGGCATGACCTTGACCTTAGGTTAGCCTAGGTAGTTGCACTGTCCTGTGCTGTTCTAGTTTCTATTTAAGAGGTGGTTATAGTGTTTATTTTATGGTGTTGTCTGTGTAAACCTACATCTAAGAGGGGAAGATTTTAGTGGTGGGTAATGTAATCTCTGTTATAAGTTTGTAAAATGTGGTACGTGGTTACTGGTCCTCCCTAATAGTGCTATTGCTAACTGTGCTGCGTGTTCGGAGGTTTGTCAGTGTTAACAGTGTTCACCAAATCTTTGAGTTTATTTCTTAGTGGAGGTATCCACAGTGAAAAGACTGCAGGTAAAACATTGATAAGTATAAGGCATCTTTCATATATCTGTAGTTGTCACTGTAATCATACAACAGATACAGTATCGTGACTTTAACTAGCAGCGATCTAACTCCACTGCCCTTAGCAGAGCTACACTTCCTGCACTGGCCTTCCTAAGAAGCAGAGCTGGGTCTTTGTAACTCATTTCTGTTATTGAGACTGCAGCCCTGCTTGTTCTGCTCCCAAAATACAGACCATGGCCAGTTGAAATTAAGAAGCAGTTTGTCATGTCTTGGGGTGCAGCTACAGGAGAATGTCTCTTCTCCTGTGACCTAGACCACTGAATGTCATCTCTGCAGGGCAATCTCCCCAGGTAGGTGCTAAAGGTTATATTCATCATTTCTGTAATGCCATTTCTCCATGATATTACAGGGAACATCTATGTAGTCAAATACATTTACAGCTATCAAGAAAGCTCACTAGATAAGTCCTACATCACACCATATCACTACAGTATCTTCCAAAGATATTGAAGAAAAAAACTATAATTCAGATGTCTTCTTACAAAATCTTTCTCTGTGCTCTGCAATCTCAGGAGATCAGAAGTTGAATGAACTGAAATTTCTTTCAGCATATTCACACTTATTTCTATGCATTAGCTCCATGAGGGCAGTAAGAGTGAGGATTAGATAGGCAGGAAAGCACAGACCTATTAATTTTCGTAAGGGTCGTCAGTTTTACTGAAGATTAGACTTTTAATCTCATCATGCTTTATTGGATAAACGATCTGCAAATGAGAACTTTTCTGAGGAAACTCTGTGTGATGGGTGACAAAGAAAAGAAATGGTCCAACACAGCCTTTCATATGTTGATTAGAAGAAAAACTCTGGCTCAACAGTGAAGCTAGGATTTGATATATCAAACTGAAAAATGGTCTTGAACTTTGTTATTTTTGCCTTGATTTTTGAGCAATAGACTGCAATAGGTACATGAGAAAAGTCCAGATTCCTCAAACTTTCTAAGCTTACCGCTCTCAGACAGCAGAACAGAAGGTGTCTGGCATTTTTAACAGCCTATCAAGCTGATAAAGGAGCAAATGTGTCTGTTAGAAATTCTGTGGTTTATTAACCTGAGAGGGCAAAACAAGCAAAAAAACCCACAACAAACAAAACCAAATAAAACCCTAACCAAACAAACAAAAACCCAAACCAAAGAAAAAAAAAACAAATAAAAACTCCAAAAACAACAACAAAAAACACAAACAAACCCAAAAGACAGCAACAAAAAAACCCACAAACAAGCACTAAACACAAGCAAACAAAAAACCAAAACCAACCTAGAAAAGTCTGTGCAAGGTTGTATTTTTGAAGTACAATGGCTAGGGGAAACATGAAATCCACTTACAAGTGAAGTGCAGAGCAAACTGTAGCTGCAGCTGTGACTTTGCCCACCATTAGGGTATTTTTGCCTCTAAGTAATTCTTGTTTCACACAGTCTTGCTCTGACAGAGCCATGTAAAATATCTGTAAGAAATGGCAAACTGTACCTGAATTTCTAGTTCTCTTAACCCGTTGTCAGATGCCCACAGATTCACAATGTAGGCAAGCTAAGGGAATGCTGGAAACTTTTGAGTGTGGCCGTAGTGAAAAAACCTGTTTTCAGAAAGAGAGAGCATTTTTCAGAGAGGCAAGTGTTGTTTAAGAGTAGTTTCCTCTTCCTTGTTACAGATGCAAAGAACAAGAAAGGAAGACCACACTATGGAGTAACTAGTATTCTTGCTTGAAAATAGTTTTTGTCACACTTCGAGTTGTTTCAGAACAGTGAAATAGAAAAAAAGTCCCATGTGATTGCTCAGAATTACTCAGTACCAAAACAAATCCTAGCATTATTCTCAAATTTTCATGCTATTTTTTTCAAAGTTTAGTTTTTTAGGGATCTTGAATTTGAGTTAGACAACTTTTCCCAAAATTATTTTCCAATTTACCAAAATTCAGTTTTGAATAAACCAATGCTACTTAGGATCAAATTATAATTTAGATCAGAAGGGATTTCAGGATGTCAGGGCGGTCAATTCAAAGGTATAATGTTAAAATGGTCCTTCATTCTGTAGTAGTTCAGTATAATAGTAGGCAAAACTTTGAAAGATGCATATTGTGAGTCTTTTAAGTTGGAGAAGAGATTTGGGAAATTCCATGTGAGTAAGAACTTTATGTAAAAGCTTTGGGTTTCTGGTTTGGGGTGGTTTTTTTAAAACTTACGCAATGGGAAACTCAGTTTTGCTGAGCTCAGCAAGGCCAGGCATTCCTGAAAACAACCTCCCAAATACTGCACCTTTTCCAGATGTAATGATAGTCTGGGCTTCAAGCCCACCACATACTTTCTGTGGTGTGTTTTGCCTTCAGACTTTTCAGATCTGAACCTAACCCAAAATGTTTCGAAGCGTTTGTCTTTTTCATTTTGTTAATTTATATACACTTAGAAATGTATTGGGAAAACACTTAAAAAGCAAAAACCCTTCAAGATCCTGCTGGGAAATGATGATCAGGAGAATCCCTCCGAGTGTGCATGGATTTGATATCAAGTCAAAGCCTTTCCAAGAATGAAAGGAGTCTGCTTTTGGAGTCAGTGCAATTACACTAGAGATGAATCTGTCTCCCTTTGTACCTTTCCCACCTTTTGCTTAATGTGGTGCAATGAACTAAAACTTGAAACTTGTAGAGCACCATTTTCACTGATAGGAATATCTGCTGATTAATCAGGCTGCAGTACTTAACATTAAATCTTGCTTACTATAATTGACTGTTATGTCATGCTAATGAGATTTCTTTCAGTTTTACTGCCTGCATGCTGCTGATGTAGACAGCCAAGAATTTTGTATTATTTTATGTTCATCTATGCCTTACTGGCCTTTTTTTTTTTTCCAGTGGAGGGGCAGAGGGAACAGTAGATTACTTCTCTGTTAAGTATTCTGTCTCTATCTGAAACAAGTGAATAGGTGTGTGTTTAAGCATATGAGGCTTCTGAGCCATCTTTGTTTTAATTTTAAGAAACCAAACAGAACCTGAAAGTAGTGTTGTATCTTTGTTAAATATCTAAAATAAAAAATTACTGAGAATAAGGATGGGAAGTAGAGTGGGGAAGGATCACATTTTTAGGGAAGGAATTAAATAAAGAAGCAATGGCTTTTCTCCTTTCATTTCTGCAACTGTAAGCAGTTACAGAGTAGAGTGAAAAGATCTAAATGATGTAAGTAGACAAATGTACTTTATCTATTTCCCGAAGGCAAAGCTCATCTACTCATTGGATACCAGACCCAGATGAGAGTTGCATCTCCTGGGGAAAACATCAGGTCTTGAAATGAGCATTGAAAGAAAGTTGGTGGGATCATTAGCATTGAGAGGCCAGTCCACTCTGCTGCTGTGCCCAAGCTTTGACCACACATACTTTAAATTTATTGGTTTTGCTCTGGTTTTTCATGGACATAGTGTAACTGCTTATACTATATAACCAGTATAAGCTGGTGAAGGGTCTGGAGAGTGAGTCATATGCGGAGCAGCTGAGAGAGCCGGGGTTGTTTAGCCTCGAGAAAAGAAGACTCAGAGGAGACCTTACTGCTCTCTACAACTGCCTGGAAGGAGGGTGTAGCCAGGTGGGGGTCAGTCTCTTCTCCCAGGCAACCAGCAACAGGACAAGAAGATATGGCCTCACGTTGTGCCAGGAGAGGTTTAGATTGGACATCAGGAAGAGTTTCTTCACTAAAAGGGTGGTAAAGCATTGGAACGGACTGCCCAGGGAGGTGATGGAGTCACCATCCCTGGAAGTGTTCAAGAAATGACTGGATGTGACACTGAGTGCTATGGGTTAATTGGCATAGTGGTGTTCAGTCAAAGATTGGACTTGATCTTGGAGGTCTTTTCGAACCTTAATGCTTCTGTGATTCAGTGTTCACCTCACGTGGAAGAAATGACCCAGGGATATTTTGTCTGCACAGGATGTGAAGCAAGTGTAGTTCTTTGAGGGCAGAGACAGGTTTAGCATTCAGATGACTGTTATTTATTACTCCTATTTGTAAGTCACATCACAAGTGAGAGTAAAGGATTTAGCCATGTTGAACTTGACAGACTTATGCTATCTTACATTAGCAGTGTACTGAGCTAATTATTGTGGTGTTCTGCATATTTATCACGGTGAGAAAGAAGCTTTGGCCCATTCACAAGGCATGGAGATGCAGTAGCTCCAAGGCTTGAGCATATAGTCATGAGCAGCAGGAGTGACTAACCTCTGCTTAAGAATCATCCTTTAGGCCTGAGGTGGTGAGTTTTCCCCCTTCTGCCAAAACATAAGCCATCTGCAGAGATAAGTAATCCTTATCAGTTATTTACAGATGCCTTAAATAGCAGAAGCAAGTAGAGGCATTTATTCTGGATGCCATGGTGTTGAACAGTGATTTGCTGGGATTTTTGCTCAAAGAAGGGAATTAAGGAAATGAACCCAGCACCACCAATCTAGAGTGGCCACTAAAATGTCTGGTCTTGGAATGCTGGCAGGCTGAGGAGGGCGAGGGGAAACCATCTGATAAAAAAATCAAATCAGCAGTGGGCTGAACATAGACATTTCTTGCAGGGACCAAACCAAAATTAAGAAACCATGGCTGAGTCTCTGATGGCCTTCACTGTAGGCACCAAAGCTAGTTACCAAGTCCACACACCGACCCAGACTGCCCTAAGGGCTGGACTGTGAATCAGAAGCTGCAAATTCATGTTTAAATGGGACACAGTCTGTTCTGGATGACACACTCTCTCCTAGTTAGATCAGGATTGTGTCCATCCACAGTGTAGGTTGCCCAGGAATTTTTCGTAGCAGTGATTAATTGGAAATCAGCCCTGCTTGTGTTCATCCTTGTGTTCCTGGTGCATAATTTCTCAGAAGAACAGCATTGGATTTTTTTGGAGCCATTAAAATTGACCTGTTGTTTTCAGCCTTTGAGACCTCTGAGTCATTTTAGAGTGGTTTTGACCTGTTTTGTGCCTGAGTTTTCTTGCTTACAAGCTGGTTTTCCCTGAAGAAGTGCTGTTATAATTGCTGCACTTGCAACCCTGCTTTTGTCGCATGTGTGACTGTGTCTGCAGGAGTCATTCTCTGCTGTTTCTCTGCTCTCTGCTTGTAAAGTCCATGCTGTCATTTCAGAAATTGTATTTAAAGATAGGATTAAAATTGGTGGGGTTTAGGCTTACCGTTCTCAAACAATTGTGCTTTTGTTTGTTTGCTGATGTGGCTGGCTGGACACATTTTAAAGGGGGCTGCCTATTAGAAAATTGTCACCCCTTGCTTTTGAAAGTCTTCAGTGCATATTCAGCTAGGCCCACTTAGTCACCAGTCATATTTGAAAACGTGATTGGCCTTCAGATTGGCCTTTTTTATCTGGTTGGGGATTTTTTTAAATCTTTTTTCTTTGAGACCTCAAGGGAGAGACAAATTAATCATCATCTGGTGACACTCCATTAGGGAAACAAAATTATTTTTGAAGTCTCTATGCAGTTATTACAAGGAAATTTTCACTGTGTCATAACCTCAGAGATTAATACAATGAAAAACAATACCCGTTTCAAGAATGTGACAAAATATTACATTTGTTCTGTGAACTAGTTTGTGATATACTTTATCATCCTTAAAAGAGAGGCAAAAGGTCTAGAATGGAGTGCTGTGTCAGATGTGTGTCTTTGTTTCTCGGGCGTTATGTGAGTGTCCATGTTTGCATAAGGACATACTCTCGGTGCCTTCCTTGCCTCCTAGCATCTGTAGGTTGTAATTGGCAAAGCACTGGGGAAGAGAACTTGTTCCAACTAATGCTGGAAACTGAAGCGGTAGCTCAGGGGAGTGGGATACTGGGTTTGGCACTGAAGGTTGGCAAAGATGTAGCGAGCGTGGCTGATGCTCAGCAAGTTTGAAGGGAGGGGACAGGCTGCTGCTGGCTTGCTTTCATCTCATTCCCTCCAAGCAGGTAGTTGCATACCTGAAGGCCATCTCCAAAGCAGAGTGATGACATGCCATTACTCAGCCTAGTTTAGGGCTAGAAAAACAGAAACATTACATTTATAGCTTTTCTAATGCCTGCCCTAGCTGTTTCCTATGCTGGCTTTCTTTTTCTTGAGAGACCAGGAGAATATATGTCCTGTGAGCAACAGGCTTGCCATTTGGGGTTCCAAAATAGAACACATTCTGTGTCTGAATGAGGTGGCTCTTCCCTTGGTGAAGGCCCTTGCTCCATCCAGCCCAGACACTAAGAGTCCAGAATGCATGTAAGCAGTTGCTTTTTTTTCAAAGCAGCAGTGGTTTTCTGAAAGCTGTAGGTAGATCCTTCCACGTGTCCCAGCAATGCAGATTTCTGCCACTTGTAATGAAATGCCCGATTGCCAGCATGACAAGGAACCAGGCACCAGTTGAAACTCAGCAGGAATATTTTTGTTGGCTTTATTGGGCAGAATCTGGAAGTCTACAATCACTACATGAAACTGAAATTGCATTCTGAAAACATGTAATTGAATGCAGACCTGGGCACTCTTGAGAGGATAATGAACCACAAAAGCTCAAGGTACTAGATTATGATGCCAACTCTTATGGTAGGCATCAATTTATCAATTGTTTTGATGCAAATGAGTATCTCATACTAAGCTAAAATTGTGTTTCTGCAGCAAATCAAAGCTAAGCAGTAGGATCTATATGTAGATAGATAAATCGTAGCTGTGCTTAGCAGTTCTTCCCTCACCATTTTTCACAGGGACAGTAAAGTCATTAATCTTTTCTAGTAAGAAGCTTTTAAAAAAAGAGACAAAAAGCTTGGGAATATGTTGACAATTTAGTGTTCAAAGAGGAAAGTGGTTACTGACAGGAGTCCTGCCTTATTTGAGCCACGTCTGAATGTGTCACCTAGAGTAAGAGAGTGGTAGATGGCAGTTGCACTGCTAGATTGCGTGTGCTGTACCATCGAGTGTGCTTTTTGGGTGAGATTCTGCATGCAGGAAGAGATACATTTTGAGCCTGACTGGGGCTTCAGGTCTCATTTGGTGAGGAAAAAGTGTACCCCCAAAAGGGAAAGAGCCACTGGCGCTGCAGAGAGGAATGCTGCTGGGAAGTCATGTAGGACTCAGGCATACACTGCTTACCCTGGTATTCTTTCTGCTTGTCTTTTAAATGAAAGTACTGCTTTATAGTTTCTAATGCACCCCACCACATAATACATTCCCTGTGAAATGTAATAGGAAGTTACTGCTGTAATTAACTCATTGATTGTTTAAAACAATTGCTAATTGTACGTGGTTGGAAAGCTGGGAGGATCTCACTGTCACTAATGTGACTGGGTAATTATAGATTTTTCTTCTCATATTTTTTTCTGTAAAACATGTTTTCTTTGCAGTAGCTTTTATTTTTGGCCACTTAACTTTCAGTTCCCGTGACTGACAGATGCAGGCTAGCAAGCAGCCCCAGGGCAGGAAAAAGGATGAAGATATTTCAGACCTCAATAATTCAGCCCCCCTAAGGACACGCTAGGTAAACACTGTATTCGTTCTTATATGTAATGCACGTCTGCTACTGTAAACATGTAAAAAACAAAGGTCTGTACAATAGCAAAGAAGTCTATATACCACTGGAAACATTCTCTTTGGGAGGCTTCTAAGTGCCAGAAGATGGTTCAGTAGTTCTTTTTTTAGAAGAGGGAACAAAAAAGGAAAACAAATAGCTTGGAAAGCTACCTCTGAGAGGCTGCTTCTGCATCTTGGCATAAGACCCTGTACACTACCCACGCACATTCGATATTTCTTTTCAATGGGCAGTGCGGTTGCTAGCTTTTACCACAAATCCTGGGGAAGCTGAAAAATGCCAGCTCTTTCCTGTTCTTCTTCTCACAGCCAGTTAACAGAGCGTCTGCATGGCACAATGTGTTGGCACAGTTCTTCTTGCAGATAATATGTCATGCTCCGTGCATTCTTTTGCAGCAATGCATTGCTCTCTGTGGATATATCTCTTCTGAAGCTAATGCAGGTCCCAGGCCTTGGAGTAGTAGCAACTTGCGGCCCCTTCTTACTAAGATATTGGGAGACTTTTTAAGCAAATGTGTCTACAAGGACTGACTGGAGCCATCATGAAAAGCAAGCTCCTCTCTTCTGATGTGTATCTTGCAGCTTTACTTCAGACATGTAGTCAATTTGTGCAAGACATTGCTGTATCTCAGTTACTTATCCACAGGAGAAGTACATTTGCATGTAATGGGACAGGAACTCCTTCTGAGTCTTTACTTTAGTGACTGAGCCTCGAATCTTCACGAAGGCTTCCAGAACTCAGTGTGGTACAATTGCAAACTAGGATTTTCTTCTGGTGCTCTGTGTTTGTTTATGCAGTTTAGCTCTGCTTTAGGTATTGATGTATCTGGGAAGATCTTGCTGTGTCAGTGTTGCCCTAATAATCACCACTGTAATGGGCTCACGATACATAAGGACTGAATTCTGCTAGACTTAGTAGTACTGAGTAGTATATTTTCCTCACTCTGCATCCATAAAATAATATTATTATCTAAAGTAAGACCTATAAGGGTCCTTTTTGCAATATAGATTGCAAGGAAATCATTCTCTTTGAAGAGAACTTTCCACAGTGTGGCCAGAGAGGTTCTAAGTGTGTTTTTTCCTTTGAAAATTACATCTGTAGTTATGGGTTCACTTGCCTTATACTGAGCAATGCAAAAGACATTTTACAGAAATATTTGCATGTATTTGCATTCAGCTTAACGTGGCAGGGGAGTTTAATTCCACATTAATCTGTGCGTTGACTTTATAGTAGTTATTTCATAGCTTTATGGAGGAAGGTAAAGCTGCTGAAGAGTTGACACAGATTCAGTGGGATGTTCTTCTCAGAAGAAAAGGCCAAAGTGACATTTCAGTGTATACAGGAGGCGACTTATCAAACAGAAATTGGTCTGGGACTTCTGTTTTAGGAAAGGCCTCAAAGTATTGTGGTAGATAAAAAAAGAAAATATTTTTGAGGAATGAAGGGTGCCCGGCTTGTTTGTTTGCTTTTCAGAGTGAATGGACTCACAGCAGAGCCTCAGAGACATAGGTGTTCTCAAATATTGAGGCTCAGAACACAGCTGCAGGTCGGGCCTGTTTGGCACAGGAGGAATATTATTTGGTTGCATTTTTTCCACTAGAAAAAGGGGGTGGAAGGGAAGGAATCTTTGTTTATACAATGTCCTATGGCCAGAATCTGGTAGCATTAGGTTTTTGCCAAGAAGGTGCATTCTCCAAAGATGCCCAGTTTCACTTGGTTGAATACATATATATAAAAGACAAAATCTGTTGAATGCTTATTTAAATAATTTATCAGCTTAGTGGGTTGGAAGTACTCCTTCCATTTCAATTTTGATATCAATGACTCCCTTTAAAAAGTCTTAAGAAGCAATGAAGATTCATTTTCTTAACTTAGATCTGTATCTAGCCTTAAATACCCTAAGTATTTGTTTCAATCCAGCTCTGAGAAGAAGAAGGTAGGGGAAGGTATGACTAAATTCTAAAACCTTCAGACCATGTACCAACATTAGAATTCTATATTTGGTTTAAAAATTAGTGCTAATGAACAGAAATTAAGATTTTAATGCTCTGCTCGGAGAAGCTATCCGGAGTAGAATGAGAGAAAATAATAATTTTAATTGTTAATGGGGAAAGTAGCACAGGAAATGATTTTTGAAAAATGGCATTGATCAGGACTGTAATTAAAAGGCATCTTAAAGAAATGAAGAGAAGCTCAGCATAGATTTAGATTTTAAAGCAAGCTGGATTTAGAGTGCTCCAGATGTTTTGCTTAGAACAAGCTTCATTGACCTGGAATATCAAAGTGTGCCAGCATACTCACTGGAGCATTGTTAATGCCTCTGGCTGGGTTTGTTTCTGGATCCTTGGTTTGAATTTCAGTGTATTTAATTTTGTGAGCACAGTAAACTACAGAGAATGATTAATCTACAGAGATTAAATTAATAAAGGTATACCAACCATCCAAACACAAAGCTTTGCATTGTGACTTCTCCCTATTCTATTTTGGTTTTAACTAAGTCATCCCAAGTGTGTAGATCCCTTGTTTCCTGGAAACCTATTTTTGCAAGGCTTGCATTATCAAAAATCTTTATCAGCACAACTGTGTTTGAAAAATGTTTTCACATTTTTGAAAGGCCTGTGTCTTATCTGACCTGTCATCCAGGCACCTTTTATCCAGCCAAAGATACCAGCAAGTGATGCCTAAAACAACTGAAAAATTACCAAAAAAACCTCTGTAATCTTCATTAAAATGATAGTTAAACAACTACCCATCCTCCCAACCAGCAGACCATTGGAAAGTATTAATTTACAGAATGTTGGCACACAGTTTTAGACCTTAGAACTAAAAGACACTGATATTACAGTGTCTCTCATCTCAAACAGTGCCATGCTTCCTGTCAACAGAGGTGAATGAGTCAGGCTTGCAGCACCTCCTGTGTCTACTGAGACATGGAAGAGCCACCCTAAACTTTACAAGCATCTATTATGCAGAGTCAAAGTGTATTTTCTAAATTGCTTCTGTGATGCAGTTGAGATCTGTGTTCTATATCTGAACAACCACCATCAATTTCAAAACGTGTGAACAAAAAACAAAGATTACAAGCATTGTCCTTCATGCCTCAGGACCCTCAGGACCATGAATCTTCCCTACTATTTTCCTAAAAGCTAACATTCTCTTGGTAAGTGTCCCTGAATGATGTCATTTTGTCAAACCTAGCATGACCAGCTCTGACACTGCACAGCTGTAAGCCTTTGGATATCTGGGGCTATGCACTGGAAATCTCAATGTCTGTGAAATCGTCCCGACGTCATCATTACTGTGCAGCAGAAATGCTGTGTTACATGTTCAGAGTCAAATGTGCCAGGAGACAGAATGTAAAGATAAAGATTTATTCAATCCATGGGCTTTTAACAATGAAAGAAAACATCAGAAGAATAAGTAATAGTGCACATTAGTTTAAGTGAGAGTAAAGAAGTTTCTCAACTGATCTAGCACCTCAGCTAGCTTCTAATTTTTTTCTCCTGAACCAAGCTGCAATCCTTCCCCCTTACTTTGCTGTACAAAATGCCTGCTTCTATCTGTTCTCAGAGGATGGAGAGAAGGCACAGAAAGAAATTAAGGAAAAGAGACTACCTCCTGTGCCATCCAAAGCTAGAATCCCTTTGTCTCTCCTTAAGAAGCTGTGCTTTTTTCTTCCCAGCCATGAAGACACTGCCTTCCACCTCCTCTCTCAGATGCCTCAATTTAATATTACTTGGTTGTACCTCAGTGAGTACATTTCTGCCTTGGAGGCATTCACAGCTCCAGAAGTCCTAGTCCTAAACTCCACGCTTCAAACTTCATATTTTTGTAATTACTTTAACTCTGGCATAATTGTCAAAATACAAACTCTAATTGTATGAACAGTGCAGCCTAGAACGGGGAGCTGACGACTGGTTAACCTCCCATTCACTCCCCTCCACACCATTAGTTTTGTGCTAGTCCTTCTATGGACTTGAGGAAATTGATGTTTAAAAAGTTTGCACAGTCCAGTTATTCAACATGATTAAACTGCTGCAAATGCCTAATGTGGTCCCATTGCAGAGACTCAAAGTAGAATATGCAGCAGAGTAGCATTGTTTAGTAGCGTGCTGGATGAAGCACTATAGTGTGTGGAATTTTAAATCCGTTCTAAATCAGTGACAGTGACAATGGACTATATCAGTGTAACCCCACCGATGGGTCAGGTCACTGCAGTTTCTCTGGGGTCTCTGTGTATTACCTCTCTGTATCTTGTCTTGTTTGGTTTTTTTCCTCCTTCCAGGATCAACTAAATTTCCTAGATTCCTTTTCTCCTCCAGCTTCTCTTCCTCTTTTTGTCCTTTAACTAAGTCTCCATTCTGCAATAACTCTAATCTCTTCTCATGTATTTATTTACTATTTCCAAATGTTAAAAACAGGAGATTCATAATTCTGATTTGCCGAAAATTTCAGGAGAGGATCTGAACTACAAGTTGTGGCCTGCAAACCCCAGTGCTGCTCTGACAGTAACCCGGTAGAAGAGGAGTTGTCCATTGTGTAAAGATAATTGTTTATAGCCCTTGCTAGCAAGCCAGAAGCTGATGCCATTCCTTGGTACTAACTAACACGCCTTCTCTTTCTCACCGGGGAGATTTGTGAGAGCAGAAGCAGACTCTTGAAAGATGCTGATGAACATGGTGGCTAGTAAAGGGCACCTTATGTTCTTTGCTTCTTTATATAGACTGCAGTTTTGCCCAACAGGCACCGTGCAATTTCTAAATGCCCAGGCAGGAAGAACTGGCTCATAATTGAACACAGATTCAAACAAAGCTCCAGCACATCATTTCTGTAAAGCATTGGACAAACAATGCCGTCTTTCTCTTTGTCATATTTAAGTAATACTTTTACAGTTTTATCTACTTGAATTGTAACCTTTTCAAAGCTGGGCTGTTTTACAGTTTTATCTACTTGAATTGTAACCTTTTCAAAGCTGGGCTGTTTGAACAGTACCTTGTTTAAAGCCGTGCCTCATGCAAGTGGAGGTGCTTATTGCAGATAATTACTTATGAATAAGTCTTTGTCCCAAACAGCTTACAAGGCACCAAGCTCATTCCACAAAACCTGATGAAATGAATCAGATGGCGTTCATGTTCAGTTGGTACTGACTTGACCTGAATTCAACCTGTCTGATATAAAGTGAAAATCTTTCTATATCATTATAAAGCCCCTTCAACCATTCATCATCTCTAATTGCTAACTTCATTATCCCCTAGCTAAGCATCAAGCCAGCTATTCATAATAGCTTTATAATAAGCTGCTTCGTTTGCTAGAACCCATATTCTTTGTTTTCTCGCCTTGTCTCCCTTTCAAGTCCTGCTTCGGTCAGAAGAACAAGAGGAAGAGCAAAGCAAACACTTGTTTCCCATCAACAGTCCCTGCACTTCCACTTGAAGGCCAGATTGGCCTCACAGAATTCCTGTTCCTCTCCCATGTGCAGCTGCAGCTAGTGCCCTGTATTGTCAGGGCTGGTAGCCTTTTCATTTCCCCCTCAGCATGTTTCTTCCAAGACATCAAAAGAGTGGTGCCTCAGGCAGGCAGAGCAGCCCTTTGTCATTTAACACATTGTGTTTCCCAGGATAGCTGTCTTCTGGAAACCAGCTTGTGGAGGTGGCATTTCTTCGGATGAAGGTGGCTAGGAAGTGATGGAGGAGCCTTCATCAAAATGATTACAAGACATAATTGCAAACTAGGCATAATTCTGGATTTCTCAAAACAGCTAGAAAATGGCAAAATATGGCCAGGGGAAAAAAAAAATAGTGCCTTGGTATGAAAAGCTTATTTGCAGCTTATAGTGCATGAGATCTCTCAAGAAGGAAAGCTGCGGGTTCTCTGAGGAAGAAGGCCAAACGGCTTCTCTGGAGAAAACTGAAAAGCTGTGTATATTCCCATGAGCACAACTCACGAGCTTCTTACCAAAGGGCTGTAGCATGGTCACATCCCACTCAAATATCTTGTCTGAGTGGCTGAAAACTGTTACCCTGACAGGAAAGCTTGGACACTTGCAGTTGCAAAGTGCAGAAGTACACTCACACACCCCTTAGACTGCCTTTGGTTGTTACCTCAAAGGTGTACAAGTCAGAGGAAGATACTATCAATTGAATGTTTTAGAATCATAGGATAATTTGGGTTGGATGGGATATCCAGAGCTGAAAGCAGATCTAGTTATATCAGATTGCTTGGGGATTTACCCCTTCCAGCCTTGAAAACCAACAGAGATAGACAACCTTCCTGGTCTTATGCTTGGCTGTAAGTAATTAGTAGTCTCACCTTTAAGCCTTAATCTGTTGTGGGGAGGGGAAAATAACTTTTTGCAGAAATCTGTGCTTCAGTGCAAGCATCACAAGAATGCAAACTGTGTTCTCTCGTGAATCTTTTCTCCGCATGCTCTTCAAGTACTGCTTATGAACACTAAGCTCTTGGTTGTTTATGGTGATGTAAGGAACATAGATGTGTTTGACCTCTTAGTATACATTTTGGTGATATATTTCCAGCAATAACCCATGAAGTGATTGAAAACTTCTATCTGCTATTGGCGTCATGATGCACTTAGAGCTTTCCCAAAGCCTTGAACCAACAAAGTCTTGAAGCTGGGATGCTTTAAGCTCAGAGGATTACTGCTCTAGAGGAAACGTGAAGATCATTAGGACAAAAAGTCTGTTAAAATGTCAGAGTACATTGTATACTGCAGTCCTAAGCTCTGCTGGGGCCCCTTGGAATTTTTGTAATACAAAGTAATAAAAAAGATCTGCAGTGGGTTTTACCACTATTTTGCTGCATTCACTCCACTGTGAATGAAATGTGTATTGTACTGCAGTCTTTCTAGTTCAGCCTTCAGTCACACATTCTTCTCTGGTTTAAACCTTTGGGAAAGCGAAATCTTGCCCTTTGTGCTACCTATGTTCCTTGGAGACTTAGGTTTTGACAGATAGACATCATGGATCATGCAGGTGAAGCAGCTGAATCTATAACATCTCAAAAAATTAGCAAATATTAGGAGTAAGTTTTTATTTCTTGTGAATAATTCACACACATGGTGGTTAAGATTGTGAAGAGTACTATAGGTATGTTGCTATATATTATAGCAGTGCATCACTGAAAAAGCTGAATTAGATTTTAGCTGTTAATATTTCCTGCTTTTATAAAAGGCCCTAAAAAATTACTAAAATCTGGCCTGGATATTGAGGCTTTAACCAGTGGTCAGACATTAAAGAGCTTGGCAAGATTCACATTAAAATATGTTCCAGGATTTCAGCAAAAACTGATTATACAGCTATTTCTTCAGATCCTTTAGCACACCACGGCTTCTTTGTGTTGACTGCTATTCAAGGTTCTAACGAGGCAAACAATGCTTAATATGGTTTTTTGTCAGCAAGACCTGTTGATGGTGCATGTATTCTCTGTTGGTGTTGTAAAGCCTGGTTGTGTTAAACTCTGGGGATGGTAGGAGAATGATGACGTGGGACTGACGCGAAGCCAAATTTCTCCCTCTGTGCTTTGCGCTTCATAGTGAAAGCACAAGCCCACAGTGAAAGTACAATCAGCGACTAAGGAATAGGGGTCTGATGATGGAAAATGACTGGCCCACAGAAAACAGGGACTAAAAAGAGGAGAGTAAGAACCCTTTTTTGTGCTTTTCTTTGGAGAAAGTAAAAGGTTCCTCATGCAGGTTTCTGTACTGTTCAGAGAACCCTGTGTTTAGGCTGAAGGAGGAAAGACTGAAAAAGATGCATGTGATAATGTCAGAAGCTTCTTGCTTCACTTTAGCACTGCTAGCTCACTGGGTGGTATGTATAGAAACGGTATGCTATTCCTAGGGATTTGTGTTGTCTTAATTTCTAATTTGAGAAAAATGTGAGCACTTACTGAAGTGAGGTGATTGACAGTGTGTGCTGCTGTCAGGCCCAGTGGAGGCAGATGCTTATGAAAGCTTCCCCCTACAGCTTTGCCAGCGTTCGTACCTTAATCAACCTTTGCAGCTGCCTCCGTACTCTTGGTTCCTGCGCTGTTCATCTGCAATTGCAAAGTGCTTTTCAGTGGTGGGGAAGCCTCTGAAGGTTGGGAGGGTATGTTGTTTCAAAGTCACCCTGAAATTTTATGTGTGTTCACAGATTTCCTAATCTTCTGTCTTTTTCTTCCTTCCCTTTATCTTCCTTCTCTTCTGACTGAATGTTACTTCCCGTCATCTCATGTTCCCCCTTGATTCTGCCTGCCTGCCTGCCTGTTTGCTTGTACCTCTGTTAGACCTCATGAACCTTTAGCTTGTTCCCCCAGCTCAGCCTCTCATCCTCCCTCTGAGTTTGGTCAGGGTTTGACTTTACTGGACTTGCTGTCTGGCTTTCCCCACACATCCATCCTCCAAAGCTTTTGCATTTTGTGACTTTATTGGATTTCTTTAAACACACTGGTGCTGGAAATCACAGGAACCATAGTGAGCTGAAAAACTGAAATGAAAACTTGTTAGTTTTGTGTGGCTGCCCCAATTGGCACAGAAGAGATGTGGCAAGTCCCAGGTCATTGACCTGGATAGTTTGGGTAAGAGTCTATAACTGTGTTACTGCAAATGAGCTCTTTGGGGCCAAGTCTGTCAAACATATTCTTCTTCATTTGCTGTTTCCTTTTCTGTGTGAAAGTGTTCCCTAAATGAATGTGCTTCATGCACAGTCATATCCCTGACCTTCAAGTAAACTGTTCTGAACTGCAAGCAACAGACTTAATATGAGTCATTTATAAAGGCAAAAAATCCAGTCATCCCTATTATGTGCTGATTGTAACTTTGTCTTCTGTAGGCTGGTGATCTCAGTAGCCAGTAGAGAGTTTCTGAGATAATAACTATCCATTTAATTGCTTGGAAATAAATCTTTTGGTCCGTCTAGCAATTTCAAGCCACGCTCTTACTTACTTTGGATGTATTACTTCAACAAAGATTCCTGCAGTGTGATCCTTCTCCATAATTTTGACCTGAGAAGCAACTTTTATAAGAATTATCAGCAGGGAGTGTTAGTCTGTACATTCTTGGGGAAGCCATGCTATTTGATATGATCAGGAATTAATTTGATTAGTTATGTAGACAGAAATACGAGGGCAGTTTGTGCTGAGATCAATGCTTGTGCATGCTGATCGACTTCACTGCAATTGCCTGTGATGGGAAGTTCAGTTTGACCTATTTTCTTAAATTTTCCTTAAAGCCAGATGACTCAGACCTTTCTGGAGCCAGGGCAGACAGAGCGCTGTGTATGGCTCAGTCCTTGAGTGGTTGTGACAGGAAAGTCCTAGACTTTGGGGATTTTGTGATATTCATGTCTGTCCCACACACTCTAAAAGGGATAGAGGTTCAGGATATCCCAAGTGGCAGGTCTAGAAAGACTGAGGTTTTCTCAGGTGTGTGAAGTTGATCACCCAGGATTTCCAGGCGCTAGCAATGAAAAGTAGATTTTTTTTCTCAGCTTTGTTTCTTTTGTTCCTATCTTGAGACATGTGTAATTCTTGAGAAAACAGGGAGAAAACCATAGTGGCATCCTGAAAAATGATGGCTGTGACCTGCTTTACTGAGTTTTCTTTACATGCAAGAGACTCCAGAAAATACTGTTCCAAGTCATAAGTTTATCACAACAGAACTTTGATAGGTTCCACCAAGTTTCAAGTTTCTCTATCGCATGTTGTAAATCCAGGGCTTCTGCTGTATTTTCCCCGTTATTTTAAGAGAAACACTTGATTTTGTCCAAATTAGGGTTCTTCTTATGAAACAGTTGTAATGCATAACTGTGGAACCCTCCTATTGCCTTCTTTGCTTTGCTTTTCAAACATCTGGTTTTACTTGGAGCCAACAAAACCGTAAGTGCCTGGTTTCTATATCCATAGGGAGCCCTATAAAACTAACCCATGATATGGGAGCTGTTCTGCCTGTTTGTCAATCAGAGGTGACCAGTACTTGACTTTATTTACTCTAGAGGCTTGGACTCCTCCTCTGGACCTTCCCCCTCCCTTTTTCCTGCCTAGGAGCATCTCTGACAAGAATAAGTCATATTCAGTTTTTTCCCCCAGGGGCTTGCTAGACACACAGGTACACACACAGGCACACTGACTTCTCCCCCCGCTGAGCTTTTTTTAGCAGGCTGTGGGGGAACAGAACCTTGTGAGGAATTATAGATGCAGCCTGATACCTGACTGTGGGTTTAGTTCTGTGAGGATTTTAAAAATATTTTTCTACATGTATATATAAGACAGCTCTGGGTTTGATGGAAGGAAAGCAGAAGGTGGAGAGCTGTTTCTTTATTTATGCACAGAAAGAAAAAGGTATTTTGGGGTGGTGTGGGGTGTGAAAATCCAGTGTATATTGTACTTTATTCTCTCAGTGTCAAGCAGGGAGTAACTAGCAAGGAAGGTGCTGCAATGATGCGAGTCTTCAAGTCACCAGTGCTGTTGAGTTTTGGTATATGTTAAGGTGTGCAGCTAATGTCATGGAAAAATTCCAATTAACTTGAATGAGCACCGGGTCAGGCCCATATTTTGTAGTGAATCTTAGTAGTAGAGTCTATTCCAACAGTTCCAAACACATGGGGCAAAGCAATTACCAGTGTCAGGCTGCAGTCTATATGCTTACATCAACGCTAAATGTGATTCTTCCTAAATGGAATGACTAAATTGGCCACGCAGGACTTAATTCAGATTCCTCCTTGGTTTCAGTCTCGTAATTGCAGTGAGGTTTTTGGAACCACTTTTTGTTAACTTCAGGATGGCAACTATATCAAACTCTCGGTTTAGATCATGCAGGGGTGCTACCAAGTCCCACTTCATGCCTCTGCTCTATCCTGTGTCTGTTGTCAAGGCAAAAGAGGTTTCCATTTCTCTGAAAGTTATGCAGAATGTGCAGCGTGCTCCAAACAGATCATAAAACCGCAGGGCATGCCACATCAAAATTAGATAGAAAAACAGAGAGTGCATTTCCTAAGATGGGAGGTAATGACCTTGTTAGGACTGTAGAGACTAATGGCTCTGGTGCTAGGACTTGCAGTAAGCTCTGCAACAACAAGAGCTTCACCTGTAATTTCAGCATAAAGTCTTCTTTTCAGTGTCATCTAATGTTAATGGTTGCTTGCTCAGCTGTTTTAGAAATCCAGAACCCACATTGGTTCATTGCTGATGGTTACCCTTAGCTTCATCAGGCCTTTGGGCATTAATTGCACATAGATGTTTGAGCATTCAAATGGCAGCTCAGCAACTTTCCATCTGTCCTACTAGGTAGGATGACATCTTCCTTTTTATCCTTAGAAGGCCTTTGCCATCAGTAGTTCTTCACTTTTGCAAGCAGGTGTTCCTAAGCTTATGTAGTTTTTATGTGTAACCTTTTTTCTTCATTTTCATCACACCATATGGCATCACACTGAAATAAAGCAGGGTTTCTCCTAAATAAGGAGAGGACTCCATCACGGCAAAGCATGTACACAGAATGTGGAGAGCCCTGCAGGTAGAGCAAGAATGAGACGTGATGCTTCAGCACTATTGCTGAACATAGGAAGGCCAGGAAGGGGCATTTTCTTTCCTTTCTTCTGCCTTCAGTTTGCTTTTGTTTGTGCAGCACGCATCACCTGGCTCTCTTGGGCTGAAGACTGCCAGGAGTAGCTGGGATTGTTGCTTAAGAATGTGTTTATAGCTGCTAAACTAAAAAGGTCATATTCTATTTTGGCCTGCTGGAGTCTCAGGCTGATTCTCCCTCCTCCTAGCCCTCCCATTTTTGCTGATGTGCCACATAGTAAGCAGAAATACTGTCAGCCTAGCACCCTGGAGCCCCTGCCATGGGCCAGAGTCCTCCAGCTGCAGTAAATGCCTGGCAAACGGAAAATATTTGGGTAGCCATGTTTGAGTTGTGTGCTGCAACTAGAAAGATTCTCCACTTGTCAACAAACTCCTTTGGCAAATGTCAGCTATCCTGAGGTGGTTTTGGGGGCATTTTTTTGATAGCAAATTGAAGATGCTACCAAAGGAAGTACTTTGCTAGGGGCTGATTCCTGTGTTGTAGTCACTGATCAAATTGTATGTATTTCCCTCTGTACTCCAAGCTGATCAGTTTGTAACAGTATGTGTAGCACAACATTGATGTATGCATTAATCACCAGAGCAGCTGGTAATTAATTAATTTATCTTTTATCTCTTTTTTATTCTCACTGGGATGTGTAGTACCGTGAGCAGAGGAAATAGGAAGGAAAGGAAAATATTTATAAAAAAGTGCCAAGTACCGGGGCATCACTGTAAAAACATCACTGCCTAAAAAGACTGTAAAACATGAATCATGGTGTTTTGGTTAGAAAGATTAAGCTACTGAGAAGAAATGATGCTGCCTTGATAGACTTGGATTTGTCTAGCATTTTCACATGGACAGTGCCATTTGTTAGCCATGGCTTCTTCAGGGGAACACTACAGATCTCCAAGACAACATTTGTATTGAAGAAACAAGGATCAGAGGCTTCTACACAATTTCTCTTGTCTACCTATTTGTGCTGGAAGAGAGAGCCTGTCCAGCCCACACAGAAACCTTCATATTGGTCAGCTGAGGGCTGTAGGGCACACTTCAGGGATGTCCTGACTGGCATTTTGAACAGTGCCACAGCTTAGAGAAAGAAGTAAGAGGAAATCTTCTTTTCTGTGGTGTGGAGAATGCAGCTGAAAACTTGCCTTCTCTTTGAGGGCACAGTGTCCCAAAAAAGACTCTTAGCCAAGTGATCTGATTGTCAGGGGGCAAAAAAAAGGATATGACAGTGTCAAGCCTTAAAGATTTTGATTCAGGTAAGAACCAAAACCTCAGTAGTCATCTGTTTAAAGGGGATGCTGCTTTCATTTCTTCTTTATGGACAATGGAACTAGCACTCTCCTTAACGGCAAAGGCTGCGGGGGGGAAAGAACTGAAGGTACAAATAGTTTCCCACGCTTATAGAAGAAGCAAATGTGGGCTGGGAATAGGATACAAGTTTGTTGATTCACTGTCAAATAATGAATTATCTGATGTCCTGTTCATTGATTTTTGTTGTCCACTGTGCAATAAAGTTATGCCAAGGTTTGTAGCTGTGTACTGAGGCAGTGAAAGAGTTATTAGACCTTTTTTTTTTTTTACTTATCTTTAAAAATGAGGCAAAGCAAGTCCTTTTCTGCAGGACTACCATAGTACATTCATTTTACATTATTTGTCCTGGAACTGGTTAGCAGAGGCAGCTTTCACCATAATTAAACAGATCATAATTAAGCATATTTTTGTTTTATGAGCTGTGGCAAATTCAGATTCTCTGTAAGGTAGCTCTTAGGAGTGAAGGTAATTTGCATGTTATAGCAAAGAGCATGTTACAGGAGACATACTAGCAGATGGCTTCAGGGCTTGTTTGCATTCAAAATACGTAGCACCTGCAAGCAAAAATGCACTGGTAAAAAATCCATGCTAATTTGGGGTTCTTACCCACGTGGAATCAGTGTTACTCACTGGACCAGTTATTTAATTCCCAGTCCTCCACAAACATGGAGCAGCTGGGCTTCTGCAGTCTCCTGGGATCTGCTTGTAAAAACTCGGTGCATTCCAGTAGTATTTGCTGGTTCTTTCACAGAATGGAGTACATGTGAGGCTGGACTAGAACGTAGGTGATAATCTTCTAGTCTCTGCCTGAGAAAGAAGTTGCTTCTGTCCCTCTCTAAAAGTTGTTTGGGGTGGGGACATAATAGCAGAGTCATTAAAAATGCGGTGTTTGGATATGAAGTCTATTTTCAGATCCAAGTTGAATTTTATGGCTTTAGAATGGAATGAGTTGGAAGAGGAGGGATAAATACTGTTGAAATAAAATCAAGTGGAATAAAAAAACTTAAGTCTGGAGTAAGTGAACTGTTTGGGCTAAGCCTCACGGAACATGTTTTTCCTGTTCCCCCTCTCATTTTGGTATAAGTAAGTCTCTGTATTTGAAAAGTCTGTTTGCATTCTCTCTGTGATATACAAATACCTTCAGAGAACCTTAGATTATGATTTCATAAAATTTGTCTGAAAAACAGAAACATCAACATCACTGTTCTTTAGCCAAGGAACTGAGTTATCAAGAGGTTGTAAATAATTTGTCTGAGATCACAGAGGGAGGCTGCAAAAGACTGATGACTTGACCCAGTTTTTTCATGTTTTAATTCTTACCCAATTCCTGAACTACAAGACCATTTGCCTTACAAGACCAGCTCTGCTGGTCTTCAGCTCTTCTAAATGTATAACTCTAGTTTTCTTTCTTAGGACAGGTGAGGCACAACACCCCACAACTGCCCTGAGACAACAGATAAGATATTCCAGTTTTGAGTTCACCCTGCATTTCATTAACACTCATATTTCCCAGATTCGGGGAAGTTGACATTTGAATGTGCTTTCCTCTCCTGACCCATTTCCATAATGCAGCAGTACTGAGTACCAGTGACAGCTGTGAACTCTAAGCAAGTTCAGAAGGTGAATTATGATCATGTCTTCCGCTCACCTAATTATTTTCTGAATCACAACCAAACTGAAGGTGTTCTCAAAGGCAATGAATAAGTTAGAGGGAATTCCACAGTGAGTGTTTGAACTGCTGTCTGACTGCTGGGGGAATCAAACTCTTCTCAGCCTTTACTTTCCAAATGTGTAACATAACAAACAGTATCTCAGCATCAGGCCTTCAAAGGGATGGCTTTTTTGTGCATTAACTCAGAACTACACGCTATGCACATTTGGGGAATTCACCTGCTTATTCCTGAAAAATTCTGCATTCCCTGTTCTCCTGCCACTTATGTGAAACGGGCAGGAATTTTAGATGAGCAACACATGCAAAATCAAGTCCTTTGGGGCAATACATCACCTGAGGTGACCGACTCTATTCAGCATAAATCCACATACAGAGCCCAGTGTGTAGTATGCTTGTGTGGCTTGGTGAACAGCATAATTCTGCTGAAAGCCTGCTTCAGTCCATACTTCTGTGAGATCTGATAGCACCTAGGCTGATTTGTGAACTCTGCTGAGAAAAGTGAAGCCTTGCATTTGGTTTCAACTCCCAGGAGTGCCAGGTGAGAAGTCAGACCTGCATCAGAATGACGCAGAACAAGTAGGTCAGCAGTTTCATTGTATGCATCTTCTGTGTGCCTCTGTGTGTGTGTGTGTGTGCATGCGTAAACTTGAGAAAATGGAAGACCATGGCACTGAATCCTTAAGTTTCTGCTCTGTCTTCTTTAGGCAAAAGTCTCACTGACTGTTTCATGTGTAGTTGAAGACAATCAAGGCTGTTTTGTCCTCCTGTTGCAGTAAAACGTGGGGCAACAATATGTGGAAATGGTAAAGAATTGCAGAATGAGTGGATTTCTCCTAACAGTGAGTGAGAGCTTTGGCTAAAAATAAGGAGAATAGTGTTATTCTTTGCCGTGTTTCATCTGCCCTAGTTGCACTCTCTCTGCTTAGTGCCTGCCAAACTGATAGCTTGCTGAAGATTTAAAGAACCAGCACTCACATTCCTGTAATAGCAGCCAGAATAGCTGAGGTTATCATCTCTTCTTCAGGCTTTCCTTCCCAGAACCTGCAAAAAGCAAGCATCTTCACCCCCACTCGTCTCATTGTCTGTGTCACAGGCACTGTCCTGAGCTGCTGCTTCGGCAGGTTGGGCAGCTTGGGTTGTTTACCATGCCGTGAAAACACACAGCATTTGGGGGGCAGCTGGACAGCAAGGGATTGACAGCGTGTCTGCCCGGGGATTATAATCCCTTTCAGGATGGGGGAGTTTTGGAAATGCGAGCAGCCTGGAATGATCAGGCTGTTCCCTGGAGCAGCTGCACTATGGGCAGGAGGCAAGGGAGACAAAGAAGTTCATCGCCCAGATAAACAGTCACAAACTGCGGGTCAGCCTTTGCCGCGAAGGAGCGGTGCCCCTGCAGGGGCTCTTGGGCCGAAGTCACCAGGCGGTGCCAGCCATTGTCCATGGCTGCCCTCTTAAGCCCTGCACGAGCCGGACCAAGCACCTTATCTGGCTTTTATAAGAAGCAAAGCGGGGAAAAATCAAGAATGAAAAGCGGATGGGGTTTGGTTTTGCTGGGCAACTGAAGCGGAGTGGCCCTGTGCCCCCTGCGCCGCAGCCGACGATTGAGAGCCGGAGAGGAGGGTTTGCAGCCCGCTGCCGGACAGTTCTTTGTGTGTACATCATTAATTCCGCGGGACGGGCTGCGCTGCCGCCCCTGTTGCCGTGCTCGCCAGGCCGGAGGACGGCGGCGCTGGCAGAGCCGGGCTGTGCCCACCATCCCGCAGGGCCGCTGCCCGGGGCGCTCGGGGGCCTGCGGGAACGGGGGAGGGCGTGGGAGAAGGGGATGCAGCGGGAGCGGGAAGCGAAGGGAGTCTCTGCCTCCTGGGTATTCGCAGGGGGCAAGGTAGCCAAAGGTGTGCCAGGCTCCGCCATGCCGCCAAATGTGTCCGGCTCCCGCGGCTAAGGGAGAGGCTCGGAGCGGGGACACGCTGAGCATCCTCCAGCCTAGCCCGGGGGATTGGTTAAGGAGCGGGGTCGCGGAGGGCAGGCAGCAAGGCTCAGGCAGCGCTTCTGCCTGCTCTGCCTCCCGCCTCCCCCTCTCCCCCAGCCCTCCCCTTCATCTCTGTTGTGTGTGGCAGCTAAACACCGAGGCGAGCGGGAGCGGATGGCGGATTGCACGCACGCCAGGCAGCCTGGGATGCTGGCTTTTCCTTCTGTTGGCTGCAGGCAGGGCTCGGTTTCAGACATGAGTGGAGAGAAACCTAAAAAGAAAGCTTTCTATCTAGTGAGGATGAAGCCACTGAAGGAGCCCACCACCACCACTAACAGCAATGTCTCGTTTGTGATACAGTATCACATAGGCAAGGAGATCAAACACATTTGCAGCAACTGCAGTCGCGGGGAGGAAGCCCGTGACGGTGAGTGCTTAGATCCTGTGGGTGTAGGAGCGAGGCAGGGGAGCGCGTGTGCTTGCTTGGGGGGTGCGCGGACATGTGTGCGCTCCCGTCGGAGCCTGGGATGCTCGGTTTGCTCCTCCACAGATCCCAGGGAAAGAGGAAAGGAAGCGCGGGAGGAATGCGCTGGGCATTGAGTCAGCCTGTCGATCAGGGAGATGCCAAAAGGGACAGGTCCCTTCATTTGCCACAGAAGCTTTGTGCTAACAGTTAAGGCACCAACTCTTCTCTTTTTTTCGTTCCCTTTTCCCCCCAGTTGCTATAGAAATTGCTGTTTGTATTGATTGTGTTTTGTTCCCATTCCTACGAATTTTAGATCAGGGTTTTTTGCCTTGATACATCAACTTTTTCCTTGTCGTGTTGCAATAGAGTTTGCTTGACTCAACTGAGTATCTGGAAGGTCTGATTTATCAGGAATACCACTAGTGTGATTTTCGTCGTGCTGTCAAATGCATGGGGGAAATTGTATTTTTATTGGAATTAATATAGTGCTCTTCAGACAACTGTTCTCATCCCTTCCCCCTCTCCTTTCGGGACTGAGCAAAACCTCTAGAGGGTATTCAGAGAGTGACGGTGTAATCAATCACAGGTGTTGCTACAGGTAAGTATATGCTTTTTATGTTTCTAGGAATGCAAATATTTGAAGGCAACAATGACAAATTCTTTGAATTTTGCCAAAGTCAGCAATTAGGAGAAGCTGAGAACTAGAAGCAGCATACAAGCATTCAGGCAAAAAATAGCCTCACAGATGTTACCCCACATTCTTGTTCAGTGTTGTATTACTTTGCTTTGCTGTGGGGATTTGCATGTTACTTAGGACTGAAGAGCACTCGACTTAGGACTCCCTATTAACTGATGTGGTAGACAGATCTCATTTTCTGAAGGTCAGGGAAAGACTTTTTTTGGTGATAAATGTGAATATGAAATTGTTATCATTTTCTGAGCTGAGGTTCTTAGTAGTTGTTGGCACTTGATTTTTCAGCTTTTGTCATTAAGGTTAGTATTATTTCTATTATTAATAATAATATTTTAATTTACCAACTCTGCTTTCATTTGCTCTGTGCAAAAGAACAAAATATTATTTGGGATCTCATGGTTCTTTGTCAACCACAGGTCTGCAGTTTAATGAAGTAAGCGTGGTTTTGCTAATGTCTCTTCAGAATTAGCATCCTGCTAGTGTGATTATAGTTTCCTTTGATTAAAAAGAAGCTAAAAGCTGAACAGAATTGCTTTTAGTGAAAAGGGAGGAGACAGCCTGAGAAGCCTGGAAACCCACAGTGGGTTAAGCACTCTTTCTGCTTATGCCACTACAGCTGAGGGAAGAATCTGATGAATGCTATATAAATTGTTGAGTATTTCCTTTCCTGTTATGTGCTGCTAGTGACAGCAAGCCCCACAGATATTAAATGAAGGGCTATGTCCAACACAGTTACTTTACGCTATTAGTGTAGTTTATGTATCCTTAAAAGCAAATGAAGCCATTTATAAAAATATGCTTTCCTACATTAATTGAATTGACCTAAAACTCAATTGCATCAATATCCTTTGCTGAGGTTTTTTTGGAACCTTATACTTGAAATCTTAGCACAGTAAGAAAAGAATATGCTTTCCTCCCTTTTAAGGCACACGTGTACGCATGGATGCATATGAATGTATAACTCTAGTTACTTGTACCTCTTATCAGACTAATAGGTTTGTACTTAAGGAGTTTGCTTCCTTTTCTGTGTTTGGTTATTTAGCTTCAAACCATTAGATACTCCGAGGGCAGGGTATGCCTCTTGGCAGGAGATAATCTAGTAACCCTAGAGAGGCAAAGAATAGAGCAGAGAGGCTCCCAGCCACCAGGCTTCCAGAGCATGTCATCGGTCTATTTCTGCCCCTTCTTTCTAGGGGGTAGGATTTCATTCTGCCTCATGCAAATTACTTTTAAGATCATAATTTTAAAAGTATCTAATACCAGCACAGCCTTAATCTTTTCTTTCTCACCAGCATGCACAGCTATGAGTTTCTTTCAGAAAGTAAAGAAACTGTAGTCCCATCTATGCTGCCTGGGCACACTCACTGATTTGACTCTGATACATTTTTCAGCATCAAAAAGCGCCAGGGTTTTTTTCTGGTGAATACCTATTCTAGACCTTTTGGTGTTTGGAGGGAAGGGGTGATATAATGAACTAAAATTACATGATGATCATATCAAACAGATCAGGTAAAAATCTGTGACCGCTGAGATACAGTGAAATCTGTTGGGATCTCAAGATGTCCGTGCATCCTCACAGTTGCGCAGCCTAAAGAGCACTTAGAAAGGGAACCACTTACTACTTTTTATAAGGGAAATGCACAGCGCTTTGCAATGTGAGCACCCCCACCCTCCTATTCAAATTATATATAGCTTATATATGGTCTTGCAGGCCTGTAACTGCTCTAGTGTACCCAAATGTCCTGTGTGGGTCCTGAGACCTGAGCAACTATTGTGTTTATTGGAACTGTGTAGAAAGACTAGGATTCAGTCCCTATGGCATAGGCAAATCAGTGGGATACATTGATTTAATGCTGAAATATCCTCCAAATCCAGTTATGAGTCCTGAATTCTAGTCATTGTCTTACTCTGCATTTTCATTGTACTACTACTCTAGGAGAAGGAAAATTTATGCTGAAACTGAGGGAAATCCTTCGATGACCACCACCTAATCTAGCAAAAGTCATGACTAGGAGAATAATAAAAGAGATAGCCATGAGACTGAAGGAAAAAATGGAAGCAGGTACTGAGTCATACAGTATCTTGGAAGGGAGGTCTTGTAATTTGGGGAGAAGTCAGTGAAGGAATTTGGAGATGCAGATGGGCTCACTTAAAAGGAGTTGATGTGGATGCAGCATTTTGATGAGGTAAAAAATAAAAAGTGAGGAGCTCAAAGAGAAGCAGGAAGCTACAGTAATAAGATGGACATGGGAGATGCTTTAACCATTGGACTGAAAAGAATGGATGTATTTAATGCTAATTTAGTTGTGAAATAGAAAACGAGAGAGGTCTATAGAAACACCAATACTGAAAGGCTGAGTGACAGAATAACAGAAAGGGTCTTGAAAATGGAGTAGTGAAACTGTATGTGAGTGAAGAATGAGGTGTGTGGCCATGAGATATTCAGGACATGATGCCAGAGAGGCAATCAGACATGGTGGACTGAACCAAGAGAGAGAGGTCAAGTGTAGAGAGAGATGGGTCACCTCTGGGAATACAAGAGCAATCAGGGCTGAGCTCTGAGTGCTGGGGGCTGTGAGGAAGGTGTTGGGAGAAGCAGAATGGTGAAGAGTTGCAAAAGTCCCAAGAAAAAACAGACAAGAATTGAGGAGACAACACAAGTTGTTCCAGAAGCGTGAAGGGGAATGAAAATGCTTTCTGAATGTAAACGTGGGGAAGTGACTGATAATCCTGTAGAGCAGAAGGAGCTAGAACTGCAAGAGATCAAGGTGCACTGCAATGCTAAACATCTCCTGCTATGTACAGAGCACTTCTCAGTGTGCTGATTTTGGTGGTCTCTGGGAGGGCTGTGATAGTGCTGGGTCATAGCAGATGACATGACTGATGAACAAGGGAACAGTAGTTAGGGAAACAAGTAAAGGAAGAAGGGACTTGGCTGGTTTTTATTTATTTTATACTGAAAACTGACTGCAAATCTCAGTGTCTTACTGAAGTCTGAGCCTGGCTCTGGAACATGGTTTAGAAACATCTCTACTTTAGTGTGGCTGTAGAGACTGTAGAACTGTAGAGACTTCAAAGACACCCAGAAATGACCTTACAGGAAGAGTGAGTGGAACAACTGAAGTGGGATACTTTTGATTTTTATGCAGAGGATCTGACAAGAAAATGTAAGTGGAAAGCAGTTACTTAAGAGTTGGAAGAGAAGGAATTCACAGAGCAAAGCATTTTTTTATCACTGTCAGATGACAGCTCAAGGTTCTCAGCTCAAGGGTTCTCTGCAGAGTAGTTCTGGGCAACTTCAGGCATGTCCATCATGTATCGCTCCGTATCCAAGCTCTTTGTCTGTAAAATGGAGATAGTGGGATTTCCTTCCACTTGACTGCTGGTCTGTAAATAGATTATGAGTCCTTTAGTAGAGAGGGGGAGGAAAGGACTGTCTCTTCCCATTTCCATTCCTAGTGCCAAGGACTGTGGGGCTCAAGGTTTTTAAGGTCTTTAGGTTCAAGTGTAGTGGAAGTACAAATAATATTAAGAATAAACATACTCAGAAGGTTTCATTCAGAGCTGATATTCAGTCTGTTTATTATGTGCTCCTATACTTCATGATTTTGCTATTTAAGCAGAAATTATTCTGAGATCTTATATATGCATGAAAATCAGTGTGGACTGAGACACTGGTGCCATAGGAATTCTGACACTTGTTTTCCTGCCACTGCCCATCTTCTGGAGCTTCCAGATAAATATGTTTTCCAAATAGAAAAGGGGAGGGTTGTGTATAGGGGCCTGTGCATGTGCATGTGTGTGTGGATGCATGTGTGATTCCCCCCGGAACTGAAGACTTACTTCTTTTAACTGGGAACTTTGAGAACATTTACTTTAGCATCACTTAAGAGATTGTCTCTGAGGTGATTGTATTGCTTCCCACAAAAGTAATTACTAAATTAAATAGTTACCTTCTAGACAAACTGTAAGCCCTGCAAGAGCTGTGTATAGAAATAAGTTTTACTTCACTAATTTTCACATTATTTCAGATGGTAACTGCTCTTCCATTACCATCTGCAGAGTGAGCACAGTGTGTTTCTATGAGGCATTGCAGTCTTCTACGATGGTACCTGTCAAAAATTGTAAAATATTTTGGAGTGAAAAAATTAGACTACATAGAATGGAAAAGTAGGTAAAAAAGCAGTGTACCTGGTCCTGTTGTGAAGCGTGGGAAGCTGAAAAACATGTTTGAGGTTTGAACAGCTGATACAATTACACAATATGTATCTTTAGTCCCTAAGGGGTAGTTACCGTAAAGAAAGAGGCAGAGGGGGAAAGGCATAGGCTTTCCTTGCAGAGTGAAATGTCTCCTTTGCACAACAGATCACAGAACAAAACTGGTTTATTTTTGTCAGTTGGACTCTGTACTATTTGATTCGGGTGAATATGGTGCTATGCTAGAGAAAGTTGATGAGATCAAGCAAAGATGCTCCACATCCTAACAGGTTGCTGGTGAGCTGCGTGGCCCACTTTGCTTCCACCAGCATCACTTTCTGCTCCGGAAGACACAAGCCTTTGGTGTTTTGCAGGCTGAGCATAAATGTGCCTTCTAGGAGGAAGATGTGATGCCTAGTCATGGTAACTTCCAGATGGCAAAATCCCAAGGCAGCCAGGGCATGATCCTTTACCTTTCCTTTACCAAGGAGTGGAGGGGGCAGAGTCCCAAAGTCCCACTCTGCTCCCATCACTTTGTCTTGCACATCAGGGACTAACAAAAACTCACCAGTTACCTGTGGGTTTGACCTGAGATCAGAGACTTAACAGGGATCTGTTAGTGCTGCTGTGGCTGGGCATGGCCTGCAGGCAGGAAGGAGAGTGGGGAGGAAGAGAAGAGGAACAAAAGGTCAATTTAGGCTGTATGATGGCATCCACCTGGCTTACTCATTTGCCAAGAGTAGCAAATGCAAGTGGCTGACCAGTGATATGTGAGGCTTTCCTTAAACACTGGCAATTCTTTCAGTTGTCTAGTCTGCAGTTGAAAAAAAGAAAAGGGAGCAACACTTATGTCCCAAAATAAAGCTGAAGAAATATCACCAAGCCTGGAGCAGGTCATTAACTGCTCACGTGCACCTCTGTAGTGACTAACTCATATCCTGTTAAACTGCCTGTAGCCAAAGCTGCTGGCCACAAAATAAGCCAGTTGTGTACCATTCCAGGTGACACTGTGCTGGCAATACGAAATTCATGGCCAGGTTTGCATGGGCTCTCACCCAGCAGAGCTCCAGGCTCACTTTGAAGTGCCCTGGAAGATGTCTTGTCCAAAATTGCAATATAATTTACATTATTGACAGAAACTGTAGGAAAAATACAGGTAGTAAGCAAGGTCTTCACTTTGGTAAATGAGATAGTATGAGGAGAAAAAGTGTACACAAGATTGGGTCAAGCTTATGCAAGCAGATGACTGAGTTCTTTGTTTTTCAGTGAAAACTCCTGCGTCCTTACGGGGGAAATGTTTGCCCCCTTTTCTGGGAATTCTGTATATCTGTGTCATTGCTTTGAGGAGTTTTAGGAACAAAACCAACAAAGATGATGGAATTGGTCACAATGGCTCGGCACCCCCTCATTTTTATTATACAGTGCTGGCATAATGACATGGATAAGAGGACACCTTAATTCTTCGGGTCTTGAGAGAGCAGACAGTTCATCTGTTTCAGTTCTGTCTGCTTTTATTGTTTTCTGCCCTTTCTGATGCTGTAACTCAGTTGTCATCTTCTGATAGCATTTTACCATCCTGCTTTCTGTCTGAGAACCAAGTTTAAAGTCTTGGTATATGTAAGCTTCCTGAATGCAAAGATTGGGGCAACACCAAATACTCAATAAAAAACCATTTCCTTGTGGGAACTTCAACAAAACAGATAAAATGCCATCAAGTATGATGAAAGCAATACAGTGGTTTTCCTATATTTAACAGTAATGATCTGCTCTGAGTATTTGTTGCCATCTTGATTAATATGCCTGGTTCTGTATCAAGTTACATACATCAGAAATCTAATACAGAACTATTTGATAAACCATAAAAGGCCACAGATTTTCCATGTGTGAAATATGGAGGCAATTTGTAAAAAATGGGCAAGATGTCGATGGTGGCATAGATCATGGAGGGACATGGTCTTGTTGCACTGTGTTATTACCAGATCACTTCGAACCACCTGATATCAACCTGGCTGAATAAGTTTGGCTTTCTGTGTCTTTTATTACATCCACCACCCCTATATCCTATTCTATTCTTTGATCCCTGCCCAGGTGGGCAGCTGGATTCCATTTCCGTGTTTTGTCTTTTCTTCTTCTCTTACTTGCTTAGAGATGTTCCTCTTAGAGGGTGATTTGCTCATTTGGCTTCTTAGTTTTTTGAAACTTGAAATTCTTTAGAAGAAAATGAGATAGATGGAAGTACTTCACTTTACAACCATTATTGGAATTTTATTCATGAATGTTGCCACTGCCTGTCAAAGCTAAACATCGGAGAAATACGGGGTATGTAGGGAAGAAGGCTCAGTATTCTGCCATGTGATATCCCTTCCTTTCTTCTCTTTTTCTTTGCCTTTTCTCTTCTTTATATATCATATCATTAAAAGCAGCAGAGTTCGTTTATGGGCTCCTTGACTGATGAGCAAAACCTATCCTTTGAGTATACTGTTGTATTTATAACATTTTCATTCATTGCTTCTCCCTCAGCAGAGGACGCAGGCTTTCTAAATCAATTTTTGTATTGTAAGATTTTGCTTCTTGATCTGTTTCAGTGACTGGTAGTAAATGCATAGCTATTCCTTTGTATCCTCTAAGATCTTCTTGTTTATAATCAGACAATACCAAATTTGGCTTCTTGTTGTTGACACCTTATTCAGCCCACAATTAGCCAGAATCTAATTTCAAGAGCACAGTGTAAGTATATGCAGTACCATCTTGCTTATAGTCTGCCAGGATGTCTAAGATTAATTGGATATATTTGTAGTCTCTTTAATGGATCACGCCAGGTCTCACACACCGTCCCAAATCCATTAGCCAAACCCCGGCATCAGGGGACTGGTGTAACTGAAGGGCAGCGCCCGAGTGTCCAGTGGTTAAGCCAGCTTTGTCTGCGTGTTTCAGTGGCTTTCTTAGAAACTGGAGGGTACTGCGATGTTTGCCATTATCTAAATGAATGCAGCAAAGCTGCAAAGGGGTGAAGTTGGGACACACTTGGAGGCTCTGTTTTTCCTTTGTGACTTTGATTTGCACGCTTCTCAGAAAATAATGATGTTCTTTCCATCCCTACGATGTGGAAAACTGTCCTCTTGCTGGTTTTTTTTGCTCTTGTGAAGTGACATGAATCTTCACTGGTCTTTTGCTTTTAGTCTCCTTGTGTCAGAAAGGATTGGGTGGAGAGGATAAGATAATGTTTGATCATGTCACTGTGATCTGTCACTGACTTTTCTGGCTTTGGGTCAAGCTACTGAAGATGAGGCAAATCTAACAGAACCTTTGCCTTTGGATGAGATTCTTAGATTCAAAAGATGAGTTATTTCTGTTGCTCTCAAAAACAATGAGCACATGGTATAATTTAAATCAAAGATAAAATCGGCCACTATAAAATCACTTGCTGTAGCTTCTTTGGAACCACTAGACATAGCATTCTGGCTTGGTAATGTGCAGGCTACCCTGCCTGAAACATGCCCAAAATCACAGTACCCATCAGCCAACATAAGGCTGTGCTGTTGAAAGAGATCTCATGGACAAGCAGTGTTCCTCCCTGAAAGAAAGCTCTGCATCCCAAGTGAGAGAAACCACAAATAAGAGATGACCAGACCTGACTGACAGCCTCTGCATATTTCCTCTGCATAGACAGTGGAAATTTTTAAGGTTTGAAAATATGACTCAGGAATAAAAGATAAACATTTCCCCAGCCTTCCCCANGTCCAAAGAGAAGAGGAGGGCAGGTTTCTGCATATTTATGATTTATAGTGTGCTAGTCAGGATATAAACTGGGGCGAGAGACCTGCAGGCTTCAAGCCCTTGGTTTGTTATTACTGTGCCAGTTTCTTTGCCCCTAACCAGGAGAGGTGTTCAGTCTCTGTGACTTACTGAATCTCCAAATCCCAAGGGTTGCAATTTAGGATGTACAGCCTCTTGTGCAGGGAGAGCCCAGGGTATCTATTGATTGGGTCATTTTGAAAAGGATGCAAGGCGTACTTCAAATCTTCTCTTTCCTTCCTCCTGCCCAGGGCTGTGCAGCCCAAGGCTAGGATGACAGGTTTAGTGCTGCAGTTCAGTAGACACTCTCTCGTATCTCTACTTAGGAGAAGGATCTTGCCCTCTGTCACTTTTTGCATGACATCTTTCAGGCCATTAGTCTAATGGCTTTGTGCAATAGAAGTGCAGGGAATAAAATTAAAATGGATCCAATTGTTTAATTTATCTTGGGAGATTTAGGTAGCAGAGAATGATTTTTATCTCACCTTGCCTCCTAAGAGGAGTTGATTATCTGTTTGAAAAAACAGAGACTACTGGTATTTTAAATCTTCTGGAAGCACAGAAGTGTAGTGATGAAAATACTGAGAGTATCAAGTCGTTGCAAGAAACAAGAGTCTAAGTTTTGTTAGAAATTTTGATAACTACTTTTTATCCTCAGTTGTAGGCTAAGGGATGTTCAGCTGCAACACAATTAGTGTTATCTTGGTGTTAGTTATCCTTTTAATACAGATTCAAGAATAAACAGATGGAAATGTTGGTAAGCAGACTTGAATGCATTGGAGATCTTAGGATAAATAATTAGAATACTCATTAACTAGATTCTGACAAATGAGCCAGGCCTGGAAATGTCACTGTGGTCTCTTGCATCCATGGTCTATGTGTTAGCAAGTTTCTCCAAAGTATTGATGATCCATATATTCACATCCATATGGACTGTAGATGTGGTCCCTAATGTCAGCAGTCCACGTCATAAGGATTATGGCACCAGCTTTATCTCTCTTCACCTCATGCACTGGGTGCAGTTACTTTGACATTTCCAATATTCTGATACTATCTGAAACTGTATGTGTGCAGCTCCAATGTTATTTTTAACATGGAGACTCTATCAACCTTGCTTTTGGTAAAGTAAGTAAATAAATAAAATAAATAGAAATGGTATTTCTTCTGTATCATCTGAAATTGAACTCATATAAAGCATGTGTCATGCTGCTGTAGTGCTTTATAGAATCTTATCTTTCCCATTTTACTTTCCAAGCTGCTTAAAATGTCAACACTGATAAAAATTCAGATGTACAGACTGAACAGTCAGCCGTGTAAGTGCACAGACATGTGGATGGATGGATGGATGGATGGATGGATGGATGGTGGATGGATGGATGGATGGATGGATGGATGGATGGATGGATGGATGGATGGATAGATGGATGGACGGACAGTGGAAGCTATTTAAACCAGAAGTGAAACCAGAATTTGAAAGACCTCGTTTCTCTCCTCCCTTACATCAGCAAAACAGGATGCTTTCCTTATGCTGGCACACTGGTTTTATTGGATAAATAGTTTTGAAATTTGGGCTCACCCTGAAGGGAAAGCCAGGTGCATCGACTTGTGTGGAACTTTGCCCATTTGAATCTGAATTGGACCCTATTGAGAAATAGAAGAGTGAGATGAGTAAAGCTTTCATTAATATTCACAGCCCCAAAATAATTGCCTGCTGGTTTATAGTCATGAAGGTGAGAAGTTGTCTTCCAGTGGTCTGCTGTGGCACTTAAGACAGAATGTGCTGCCTGCTCCAGCATCTGAATAGAGAAGAGCAATTTCTGACTGTGTGCTCTCTGTAGCTGCCCAACTTGGGCTTCTCTCAGCCATTGAAGAGAATGCGACATGATACCTAAATGGTAAAGAAAGGAGGGATTCATGAGGCTCAGCTGTATAGCTTCTTCTCCTTCAAAGTCCACCCCCTAAGTCACATAAGCAAGCTAGAACTTGGGAGGTGTTTCCTTTTCTCTTTCTTGTGTGTCTCATTTAAATAAGGACAGCATTTTCCCTGCATTATTTGACTCTAGTTACTAATGCACATTTGGTTTTCTATGTGTTTTTGTCATCTGAGTCAAATGCCATTTTCCTTGTGAACTCAATGTGCTCGTGCTGAGCATAGAAATCCACGAGCCTAAAAGAAAATAGGGAGATCGCATAGTTCCAGTGAACTGATGCTTCTTTCTCTTATTCATCTCAAGTTGGCAGAACAGCCAGTTCACTAAACAGCAAGATAGGCATCAGTTCATTAATACATTTGCTGGCATTGCATAGAGGCTCAAGAAGGACACTTTTTGGTAGTATTTTTCTTCGGGGTTGTTTTCAGTTGTTTTTTATTTTATCAGCCTTCTTTGGCCATTGGGCCCAGCGAGATAAATAAATTCTGAAAAAAATACAGACCTATATAAAGATGGGCATTACTTGTAGAATTCAGCAGCTCTGAGCTAGTGCAGCTGCTCCCTGTGCTTACCAAGCAGACTGTGTTCTTCACCTGCTAGGATTAATTTATTTCAGATTTTCACATTATTATTGCATGTAGACCAGGTTCCATTTTTATATGTTTGTGTGTTAGTACATGCAGTCATATACCTATTTGGTTTCTTGTTTCCTCCCTTTTTAACTAAATGCTTGGGAATTTTTTCATTCTGAACACCACCATAAGCCTTTTAAAACTTGGTGTACTCAGCCAGATGTCATGGTTCAAGATAGTCTCTGACTTGTGAATTCAAACAAAATGCTTTTTAACTAAAGAGATTTTTGAACATTAGGTTTGTGGGGTAAATACTCCAGCTCAGTTGGAAGAGCATATGACATTTGACTTGACAGAAGAGGATTTGTGATACTTGCAGGATGTCATGTAGATACTTCTCCTGAAAGAGAACAGTACTTAAAACTGAGAACCTGTTCCGCATAGGTTATATAGAAAGAGGCAGTTTATATTGTCAAGAAAGGCTTATGTTTTAGTTGTTATGGTTTGTTGTTTTGGTTTGGTGGTTTGTTTTTGTTTTTTTTTTTTTTGTTTGTCATCTGCTTGGTAGCAGAATCTTGATGACTTTGAAAGGAAACTTTCAGCATGGAGGCAAGACAGATTTCATCAGTTTGTTGCTTTGTCCAGCGCCAGCAGTGAAGGGGTAAAAAAGATCACTTTGTTTTAATTGTAAGAAAAGTCAGGATTTGGTTGAATTTCATCCTGCTTCTGGATTGAAATGAAACCTTGTGCAGATGCCTATCACAATTACCTTCATGATGTTGAAAATGAACTTTGCTGCCAATTTCATGGCCAAGTGACTCTGTATAGGCACATCCCGGTGCGCTGCTGGAGTGCTCTGCTTGCATTTGCAGCTCACAACATGCCACTGGTTCCTCTCTCAAACACCACAGAAAGGCATCATTCCCATCAATACAGTGGAAAGCCCTCAGTCACACACCATATTGTAATGTCTTCTCTGGCAATTTATTTTTCCTAAGGTAAATTTTAGCATTCTGGAAAGGACCCTTTAGCAGCTTTGGCCAGTCACTAGATGGCTTGGGTAAGGTAATTCGACTCCTTGTGACCTTTGTTGTTCACTGTGCTACAATCAGAATTTCATTCATTTCTTTCTGCTAGCATTATTTTGGAGCATAAAGCATCTGGAAGTATTTCAGAGCTTTTTCTGTGATTGTGTTTTCCTGGTTCCCTGTAGTATCTTTTTCCTTAGGTCTGATCTAAACCCATTCTCATTTTTTGAGCTATTTCTGGTTGCTGGACTTGGAATAATTCATGAGCTTGAAGCTATGTGCATAGCTCCTTCCTTTGACTGTAACATTTCTTAGGTAGATATACCAATATGATTACCTGATGGGTACCATCTTTTTTTTCAAGGCAGCAGCAGCTTTTTAGAAACCAGAGACTTTCCTCTAAATCTATTTAGCAAGAGCAATATCCTGCAGAGCTCAGCTAGCATGAGACACCCCAGAACTTAATGCTAAAAAAGACAGTGGGAAAAAAAGTGAAGTCATAGCTATGAAAACCATACAGAAAAACACAGTGTGTTTTAGCCAGCAACTTGCTATGCTTTATTCATGACCTTAAAGGAATCATGGATATTTTTGTCCCCTTTGAGTTTCATCTTTGAAACTCAAGCCTGTACTATAAGGGCCTAAACAGATATTTCACCACAGCCAAGGGTCTAAACTAACTATCATTTGAATAAACAAAAAAGTTCTCATTATAATGACAATCAGCAAAGACCATATGTAGCTGCACTTAGGTACTCAAAGCAAAAGTATTTAGTACTTATTGTAAATTCCTGAACATGGATACAGACTGTTTTTATTCAGAGTCCAATAAAACAATTTTTTTTGCTAGGCTGTTACTAAGGGAGGTTTTTAAACTCATATTTATGCTCATTAGCAATGTGCCGTTTGGTATAATTACTCCTTTCCTCTTGGCTAACTTCCTATCAACTTCTTTAAAGAACAGAAATAGAAGTTTCTTTTTGCTAAGGGAAGGAATACAGAGTTTACAAGGGAATGGTTTGAACTTTCTAGCTCTTAAATGAAGTATTTTTTTCCTTTTCTCCCAGCCATTACAGTAACTAAAACCTCAATTTTTTATCTTTATTTTGATAGTGATGAGATCGTACCATTGTATTTAGGAAATTTAATGTTTGTAATGCCACTTTCTGAATAGGACTACTTTTAATAAGAGGGCATGCCTCTCTCAAGTTTCTGAAAAATATAAAGATATGCCTTCTAAAGCAAACATTTTTAGTAAAATTAAGTTAAAATATTGGATATTCCTACATGTGAGAATGTCAAAAGAAAAAGATCAGAAATTGTTTAGTCTGTCAGAAATCCCCTAAGAAATTTAGAAGTATTCAAATATTTTTTCCTGGGATTTCTCAAAATAAAGAGCTAGCCTTTTGCACCAGTGGTTTATTTTTAGAAGGATGGAGAACTTTCCTGATTCCCAGTGAGGACTGGTAGAGCCAAGGTGCTCTGCTACGTGAGCAACTGTGTCCTTCTCTGTCCACATGGCAATTAGGAAAATTGCCCCCCTCTAACAGAAGCCTAGCAAAATGTGAGCAACAAACCCATGGGCTTCCGTGGACTCGATCCTTTTCTTGGATTACTTTTGTATTGTGCAGCTGAGCAGAATTTGCAGTCCAGGCTGGTATAGGAGAGAAATCCAACCGTGAAAATGTAATCATTACCGGCTCCTTCAAGAAGACAGTTTCAATCAGTAGCAAGCTGAAACAAGCATAGGAAAAAAATGTTATGTGCTGTTTCTTCATCAGGATATATTTAGAAGTTGAAGGTACCTGGGCTTCAGTTCTGGTTTTTCTTGTTGAATGGGTTAAAGATTTGCTGAGAGGAAGACAGCTTCTCTGTTGTCCTTAGCTTTGGCTTTCAGGAAGAACTTGAGCTGTGGTGGATGAGACTTAACTCTAGTTGATGAGTTTGGGTATGACTAAAAGACAAATCAGATTGCTTAACAACCCAAATGTTTGCAGAGATCCATCTAGGACTCCTGAGCCATGGTGCCTAGTCCTGTCCACATGTATTGTGGTTTCACCCCAGCCAGCAACTAAGCCCCAGACAGTCACTCACTCACTCTCCCCCAGCGGGATCACAGAGAGAGAAGAAGAAGAGGGAGAAAACTTGTGATTCGAGATCAAGACAGGTAAATAGGTAAAGCAGAAGCTGCGTGCACAAGCAAAGCAAAATAAAGAATTCCTTTGCTACTTTCCATGGACAGGAAGGTGTTCAGCCATCCCTGGAAAAGAGAGCCCCATCATGATGACCTGGGAAGACAAACACCATCACTCCAAACATCTCCCCCTTCCTTCTTCCCTCGGCTTTATATGCTGAGCATGACACTGTATGGTCTGGAATACCCCTTGTGTCAGTCAGGGTTGGCTGTCCCTGCCGTGTCCCCTCCCAGCACCTTGTGTATCCCCAGCCTCCTTGCTGCTGCAACCATGTGAGGAGCAGAAAAGGCCTTGACACTGTACAAGCCCTGCTCAGCAGTAGCAAAAGCATCCCTGTGTTATCAACACTGTTCTCAGTGTTGATAACAAATCTAAAACCTAGCTCCATATGAGCTTCTGTGAAGAAAATTAACTATCCCAGCCCAAACCAGCTTAACATGTATTCGAGGAGTTACTGATGTTCCAGTGGTTGATGCCCAATTGAAAGGTGAGAGTCACAAACCCCATGGCAACTGTTTTGCCTGGTAGCATTTCATTTGTTTAACACAATGTTAGAGCCTTGAATTGCAGTAGTTCTGTGGATATGATTTGTGCCCAGCTTTCCCCTCTGAATTCTTTGGTGTTGTGAGATTTAATCTCCTTCTTGGCAAAATACCTTTTAAGGAGGTTTGAAGAGTAGTGTTTTTCTGGTGCGCTCTGCTAGGTGAGCTGTTAGTGTGGCAGTGTGATTAGCTTGGAGTCAATGCCCTAGATGGGAAATTCTGCTTGTAGCTGACATTTACACCAGAACGTGAGTTTTTTATGGCAGTTCTTCACAGGCTGAAACATGGATCCCTCTCACTGGGTGCCCAGCAAGCTCCGCTAACAGGACTCCATCTACCTAGCCATCCTCTCCTGCTTTTGCTTTCTGGGGAAAGGATGTAGGAGACAGCACCTCACCTCTCTTATCTCTCCCCTCATGCCTCAAACAGAAGATCCCCTACCAGAACTGAAAAAAAGGGACAGTGAGAAGCAGTATCTTCACTCCCCTTTATTCTCCTTTGTACAGAACTGGACTGGATCAGGCTCTCAACAAATCACAGCTGTGAACAGTAGTTTCTTTCAATCCATAAGTGAGCAGTAAAGAGCCCACAGTAAAGCCCAAGAACAGTGTTGGAAGAAGGGTGTTTATGCTGGCAGAGGAGTGCCCTAACTATCACTAATGCTTTCTTTCAGACCCAGTAAGTCTTGAATTCTTTAAAATAACAGTTTTAGTAGCATAGATGTGCAGCTTCATCCATCATGGTATTAAGTGTAGTAGTGTTCCCAGGGAAAATAGGAGATGTGGGCTTAAGCCTTTTCAAGGGGAATATGGCAGTGATCCCATGATTCTCCTTTCTCCCAAATAAGTTCTCTGCCTGCTCTAACAGAAAAGTCCTTGCATCTCATCTTACTTCCTCTGCTTTCTTAAAAGTGCAAACCGTGCATCTCCTCCCTGCTTGCCAATTAGGAAGGGTAAAATATCCCTTCCTTTCAAGCTGAAGTTTTTTACTGGAGCAATTCCTAGTATCTATGGAACTGTAGCCCCAAGAACAGTGTGGTATCTCTTTTGCTTTTACTGGCCCTGTTTTTCTCTTGGTTGGTTTTTGGATGTGTTCCACTTGTAGTGACTGCTCTGAGTCCTATTTTGGAGCTGCTGAGTCTCCAGATATTGTGTGTGATGCCCAAGACAGACCTGTGGTGTCTGCTCCAGTGTCTGGGCATGGGACAGTGATGAGCTACAGTACTGTTTATTTGATTTAGCCTTGAATCTATATGAAATAAATGCATCAGAGATGGAAAACCTGGTGAGTAGTAAGAGCAATAAAGGATAAACAAAACAGTTGATACCAAAGAAATCTAAAAATCCTTCTTTTCTACAGTTGCAGCGTTTATAGGAAGAGATTATATGGCTATTGGTGACATAACTTGATAAATGCCTTTTGTTGCAAGTGAAAATCTTATGTACTATCTTATGATACAGAAAATACTTGGTGTTTTGAGAGAATTCATATCAATAAAGACATGTTTAGAGTGATGCATGCAGTGCAGCATAGTTTGCAGAGGTTAAAAAAATGGCTTTCAGATTGCAATCAGCATGAATAATTTACGTTTTACGTCAAGATGGGGATGAGTTGAAAGCAGGGTCCTAGAGGGATTAGACTTCCAAAACTATTCTCTGCACTGCTGTGCCAATGAGAGAAATAAATAGACTGAGACAAAGAGATTGTAGCTGAGAGCGGAGCTGTACCATGGTGTGGTACCTGTGCTGAAGCAGGCACGGTTAAGAGATGAGAGACTCCGTTTATGGACACAACGCAAAGTGCTGCACACCTGGGGAGTGGGAATAATTGGCAGGGGTTTGGAACATGTGAATGCTGCTTAGCATGCAAAGGAAAGCTACTGACAGGCTCTTCATGGCTCATAAAACCACTATGTCAACTCACTGCCACTGCAAATGCATACATCCAGTGGGAGCTGTTCTCCACCAGATAGGTAATCATCCTCGTTTGGCAAGACTGCGTTTAGACTGCAGTGTGCCGTGCCTTGTCTTTCATTGGAAAAGAGACTTTTGTGAAGTTAGGAAAAGTTTAAATGGGCAATTCACATAGTAAAGGCAAGGCTGATGGAAATTAATTCCAGGTGCAAAAGGAAATTAAAGGGAAATAACTGAACATAAGATAATAGAAGAGCAGAAAATAAACCATTTTCCTGAAAGAAAAACAAGGTGTGTTTTTAATTGAAAGTCTTCCCATTCGGGTAAAGAGTAGACATAAGTGCTCAGTAATTAGAGGAGCTGTTTAGGTTTCCTGTCATTTCAAAAAGACATACGGTGTGTCTGCATCTTGTGTTGAACAAAGCTGCTAGAATAAGGTCCATGCAGACTGAAGTGAAGGATATTTGGGGTGCAAGTTCAAAAGAAACCTTGCAACAGAGGTTCGTTGGAAACTTCTCTGCAGAATGAAGACGAGTTGGATGTGGGTTGGCAATGCGTATTATTATGTTAGGGGCTTTTATTTATATAGAGTTCTTGTCATGAAATAATATGGCACATTTAGTTAATTGCATCTTTAGGGCCAAGATAATTTTCAGCCTGTTACTACAGATTTGTGCAAATACAACAGAAAGCCCAAAGTAGCCATTGATGCTTCCTAGGAAGACTTAAAATCTAACTTTGTGAAGTAAATTGCCTAAGATAATCCTGTGTCTGATTATGAAAAATGAGTGTTAAGAAAAGGTCTGAGAGAGAACTTGGTGTAATTACCAGTGAGGAAGGTAATATTGAAGACCACCAGTGGGATGGGTGGGCTTCAGCCTTCAGCAATGAAATTGCTCTTTGTACCCAAATGCAGTAATAGTGGGTTTTTTTCTAAAATGGAAGCCAGGTATTATGGTATTACGTATCAGCAACATTAATAGATGAAGTGATTCCCAGACAGTGGTGGGAATGACAAAACTGGGTGTCATTCTCCAGGAAAACTTCATAAGTTATGTTTCCTTTGGGAGGGGCTTTGATCTGCGTGCTATGCTTCTCAAATTCAAAAAGTAGGTGACCCCTATGTTGTCTCCTACTGGACTTTGTGGAAGTCAACACCCTACTGAAAGATGTGGGAGAATCGTAAGAACGTACAGAACAGGTCCAAGATGGCCTGGCCTCTTTTTTTCTTTGTAGTATATTTCAAACAAGTAAAATTTTTTTACTATTACTTGGATGCAAAGTACTTCAGTTCGTGGTGGATTTTTTTCATTAAAACCCCAAGTCTTGCTTAAGCCTTATATAAAGTCTATATGGACTTCAAGAGTATTAAGAGCTACAGTAAAGTCTTGAGAGCTGTCTTAACAGCCAAACAGCCTATGAAAAACTCTCAGGTTTAGTTTCCCCATTGCTAGCTCTGGAATGACAGCTTGGACAGAAGGTGGGGGGGGGAAGAGAGGGGCATCACCTTCTTGTCATAAGTTCAGGTCCCAGTATTTCTTTGTGTCTCAGAAAGATCTCTCAGATCCTGGAGAAAAATCAGAACAAGTTCCCAAAAGCACTGAGTATCAGCAGCAACTGTAACCTGTAAACATCACGTTTGTGGCACCAGTGTCAAGATGAGATCTCAGCAGTGTGACTACAGGTACTAATGCACATAGCAGTTCCCTCTCCCAGTTCAGCAGACTGATCAGGCTGGGACTGCTGGGACTGCTTTCCTCTTTGAAGGCAAAAAAATAGAAAAAGAGTGCAAGGTCTGGGTTACTTTCCATTCCTGCAAGTACCAGCTTTTTTGGGAACAGCAAAGGTGTGAAATCAGCCTACGGAGCCTGCTGTCAGCAGTGGGTGTCGCAGCCCACAGCCAGTCAATAGTCATTATGAGCCAAAAAGGCAGAGAAATCCGGCCAACTTGAGCAAAAGATGCAGCAGCAGAGAAGAGCACAGAATTCTGGCATTTACTTCTTGCATCATGGTCTGCTTTTATTCTTGCTGTATTAAAACTGTCATGGCTTTATGCTAATGTGGTTTATTCCTAGCCAGTGATTATTATGCTTTGAATTAGCAGTGCTCTTGAGAGCATTTCTCATGAAAAAAATCATGTCCTTCTGAGAAATGCGAATGAGAATGGAAAAGAGCTGTTACTTGCATTATCTTGGAACTGTGTGTGTGTTTGGAGAGGATGAAGGAGAAGGGCCAATTTCATGACTGATGCCAGGCACTGCAGGAGTCTGAGGCCACAGATTTGTGTGTGAGACACTACTGAAATTCAGGGAAGAGCAGTCAAAATATGGAAATGGTTTTGACACTGTGTTTGGCTTTCAGTGAGCCCACCCTTTGGGTAAATTCTTTTTGACTCTAATGTTAGTTTTGCCTGACTGTAAATCCATACTCATTTACCCTGAGTGGGAAAAGCTTCCCCAGGGGCAGTGAGAGCGCAGCTGGTGTGGAACAGAGCTGTGTGCATGTTGTGAGAAGAGAGTGTCTTGAAAGGGTGTCAGTTATCCAGGGAATGGCCTCAGCAATACCAGTTAGGACCAGCTATTGAAGAGTTGTTGCAGCTCTGAGATTTAGTAACTAAGGCACCTGGGTAGATGAGATCTTGGCTCAGTGATGGGGAAAAGGAGAGAGGGTGAGCAGCAAGAGGAACTTCAATATGTTTCAGCAGTCAGTTTCTTAGCAGGAAGCCTAATTCAGCAGCAGCAGTAGTGTGTCATTCCCAGTTTGCTCAATGGGCCACTTCCTGTATCCCCCAAATAAGGCAGCAAAGACAGTACCAGCCCATTACTTTTAGCAGCATCTCTGAAACATCACAGCACAGTGATGATCACAGTGGGAACACAGTGGCCAAAAAAACCCTTGAACTAGAGGCATCTTCAAAATGGAGGAAGGGGAAAAGGAGTGGTCCCTTTGGGTCTGCATATAGAGAGTGATGGTCTGTACCATGTGCTGGTCTTCAAGGCACAGCAGGTTCCAGTGAAATCAGAAAGTATAAGGAAATTTCTGATTTCCTCTTCTTTTTACCTATATGGTCTATTCAGCATAACCAGGCAATTCCCAGCCTTGATACAGCATGTCCCAGCCCCTGTACAGGACACAGCCTTGTAATGGGTTCTTTGGATAAGAAGGTGTTTCTCCAGGCAGTCAGGCACAAAGAGCTGGAACAGAATGAAGTGCTTTGGCCAGATTATCTTTTATTCCCTCTGCTTTAAATTGAAAAGAGGTGTTCTCAGAAAGGTCTGTCTTTCTCTCCATTACCCCAAAGAATAGCAGTTTTTAACCATTTCTGCTGAAACAGCTGGGCTCACTCTATCTTGCTGGCTAGCTTTTTCTTCTTTGGAAAGTTACAGGCAGCTGTATCTGGCATTGATATTTTACAGGAAAAAGGATTGTGTTGCCTGTTAACATTCAAAACAAAAGAACAATAACAAAATAACCAACCTTCTTGCAAAAACCTGAGGGACTCAAATAGTAGTTCAGTAGGAGTTCTGATAATGAAACCTCCTTTGTGTTAGAAATGCGTCTCTGGCTGTTCCCATGAAAACCAACCTAAATCTGGCTCACTTAAAGCCTCGAAAAAATTTCCATTGAGATGCATAAGAATTTGCCAGCCAAAATCTCTGGTGATTCTGTCAGTGTGGAGTGGGCGTGCTCATCCCTTCAAAGCAGCGTTCTTGCTGAGGTTCCTGAGCCCATGTTCATGCCTGAGGTTAATACTTAATATACTAGAGGTGAATAGAAACACCAGTCAGTTGTCTTTAGAGCAGGAGAGGTGACAATCTGCATCCTGTCTTTATGAATCCGGACTGTGTGTGCAAACCACTCAAATCAGTGTTAGTGGCAGTGTCACATTACAACACAAGCCTGGGAAATTGTATCCCTTAAAAAAAACCAAAAAAACCCCAAAAAAAAAAAAAGAACCACCAGCAGCAATAACTTAAAAAAATTTAAAAAAACCAAAACAAACAAGAAAACCCCCAACAACAAACCACACACAAGACCCCCTCCTTTATGCTGACTGAACTATGCAGATGCTTTTTTTAGGGAGAGAGTTGCATGCTTCAGTCCAGGGCAGGGAGACCCTCCTTCATCCCTGACAGCTGTGGCACAGAAACAACCTCTCTTGTGGACTGCTGGTACCTTCCCTCTGTTGGTGTTTTCTTTGTGGTCCTGGCTTTCCTCTCTCTGTGCATCTAGTCACAGGGATGTTATTTCCCAAAACTATCTGCATAAATTTTTCCTTGCAAATGTGAGATGGGGGGGGGACCGTGCAATATAACTGCACCAAGTGACCATCCCCAGACTTCTCTTGTTCTCATCAGGTAGGAAGGGTAATTTAAATTCTTCAGATTTTTTTTCAGTATTGAGACTATCATGATGTATTACAGGGTAAAGGTTGCAGAAAACGGAAATTTTAAGAACAGAAGCTCAGTGAAAACTTCTATCCCCTTCAGGGGAATTCAACCCTAAGTGTGGACTGTATTTAAATCCAAAATTAAAAGTTTAAATGTTAAAAACTAAGCATAAGGATTGGAGGGCAGTGAGTGGGCAGAAAAATGGGACTAGACTTGGGCCTCTCACTACAAGAAAGACACTGAGGTGCTGGAGAAGGGCTGGTAAAGGTTCTGGAATCATAAGTACCTGAGGCAGCCAGGAGAAAAGGAGGCTCAGAGGGGACCTTATTGCTCTCTAGAGCTGCCTAAAAGGAGGGTGTAGCCAGGTGGGGGTCGGCCTCTTCTCCCAAGTAACCAGTGGCAGGACTAGCGGAAATGGCCTCAGGTGGCACCAGGGGAGCTTCTAGATTGCATATTTGTACAAATTTCTGCATGGAAAGGGTTGTAAAGCATTGGAACAGGCTGCCAGGGAAGTGGTGCAGTCACCATCTTTGGAAGGATTTAAAAGATGTGTAGATGTGGTACTTGGGGATGTGGTTTAGGGGTGGACTTGTCAGTGCTGGATTAACGGATGGACCCGATCTTAGAGGTCTTTTTCATCCTGAACAGTTCTATGATTCTATGATTTTTTTAGCACTCTCTCTCTCTAGGAAGTTTCTAATGTAGCCCCTTTTTGTAACCCAAGCAATTTTAATGGACATGGTAATGGTACCAAAGGGTTATTATTTATAAGGGTCCTTACTCTTAATACATATTAATTAAAGGAAATGTCTCTTTCCATTGCAATTGAAAAGAAAAAACCTTGTAATATTTCTTTTACATTATATTGCATCCTTTTTTTTGAGCTTTGTCTTCCCCAGTCTCTATCACACTTCCCCAAGAATGGCTGATGGCTGAACTGCCAGCTGTCTAGAGCAATGTAGAACAATTTGTTAAAAATTATAACTTTTATGACATAATAATCCATATTCCTGCTGAATCTTGTTGTTACTACTGTTCTTTACAGTAGATTAACAATTTCACTGAAAGAAAAGAAAATAATGTTAGAATAATAAGGACTACAATTTTTTCCTTTGTTATGGTTCTCTGTGTCCATGAAAAATTTTGGCCATCTGTGGTTTTCTGATAACTTATTAAAGCATTTATTTCACTTCCCACTTTCCATGTTTTTTTCTCTTTTTCTTGCTGAAATTACAGCTGAAGAGGTGGAAAGACTGGCTGCAATGCGTTCAGATTCTCTAGTACCTGGGACTCACACGCCTCCAATCAGAAGAAGAAGCAAATTTGCCACTCTCGGGAGACTTTTTAAGCCATGGAAATGGAGGAAGAAGAAGAGTGAAAAATTTAAGCACACTTCAGCAGGTAACAGTCGCGTTGGGGTCGGTTTATTAATCTGGAACTTTTTGCTCATCAAGACTGAACATTTGTAATACAGCCTCAGTTTACATGTATTTCAACTGTTGAAGCTTGGCTTGGAGAGATTAATCAGATTCTAAGAGAGATTCTAAAGATCTCCTTCTAAGAGGAGATCTTTAACTTTGTTACCAACGTTTTCTTTAAAAAAACCCAAAGCAACACAGTGGGTGCACTACAATTAAAGCAGCAGCTCACCAAAGTTGTGTTTTCAGGTTCTGCTACTAGAGCTAGAGAGTAACCCAGAAGAAATCTTTGAATATTGATTCAGCAGATTATGAATAAATTAAAAAGCAGTATGAAAAGATAATGCTAGTGGTCAGTTTAGCCACATTTAAGCTCCTGTGAGTGCTAATAGAGGAGTGAGAAAAACACAGGACAAAGAAGTTGGCATTGTGTTGAGTAACTTGCATAACCGGAAATTATTCGTTCCATTGGGCAGGAATGATGTGTCGCTTGTTTTTTTGAGAAAACCACATCTCAGTTCCTGCCACACCCCTCTTTCTGCCATCGCTTTTTCACACTCCTAGTTCAAGACCCTTTTTAATTATGGAAAACTGTAAAAATGTGGGTTTATATTGTAAATTGGTCTGAGCAAGAATGCCAGATCCAGGCACTGATGCATGTGGTGAAAGCTTTGTGATCTATTTAGGTTTCTTTTCTTTGTTCTTTCATGTTGGCCAATAATTACTACATGTGGTTCTGCAAGTCTTTAGCCTGGATTATCTGTGAGAAAACATGAAGTTTCTCTGGATTTCTTATTGTTCTCACTAGAACAAGACAGAAAGCAGTGGGTATCTTGCTCCTTCAAGTGCCAGAAGAGGCTTGAGTTACAGCCCAGTTGCTTTTCTGTCCTGTGTATTGCACAGTGGAAGCTTTTAGGCAGTACTTGGGTGTAACTGTGGGACCTCAAATCCTGTACTGCTGAAAATGGCCCACAGTTGGGTAAGACATCTCATTTAACTAAGTGTGAATTCTTGAATGAGATTAAATGTGGAATAAGTGCTTCCAGGGTTTGTACCTGAATGAGTTCTTTACTGTCTGCTGTTTAGGCTGCTTTCTGATTCGTCAGACAAAAACTAATGAACTGGAATAGATGGCTACATTACTCTGAGTGATGATCATGTTTTTTGACTTGACAGCTGAGAAGCTATTGTCACCAAAAATGACATGTTTCTGCAAACAAAAGACTTGTCTTTCATGTTCCGTGTCAGTCGTAGCCATAGTGTAGTGTAGCAGGACTTCCATAAAAACCATGTAGCTCTTAGGGATATGTGGACGCTGTGGTGACAACTACTTTGAATCTAGTTTCAGCATGCTGGCTTTGTTGGTTACAACTAGGAGAATAACCATGGCTGTTCGGGAGGTACCATGGGCTGCTAAAGCCTGCCTACTGTTGATTTTTGTGGTTTCTCCAGCTCCATGAGGTGAGGCTGAGCTGCTTACTGCTGTGGTTAGACTGACTAGTTTGAAGCTGGATTGAATATGGCTGCATAGTCTGCTCTGGGCATTACAAGAAGTATTGCTTAGATTTGCCCCATTACCAAAATATTTGGAAAGTACACAGTGATTAAAACCAGACTGAAAACATGTATTTTCTCTTCTCAGAGGAATGTGAAGTTTTACCAGACATGCCAGCATATCTTCTCCCCTTGTAAGAGGGAGTTCAGTGTCTGAAGAACTAATTTAAAAGCTGGGTCCCCAGGAACATTTGTCAGTCACAGTACTGGGTTTGATCTCAGTTGAATCCAAAAACTTTTTTTTTCCTTTTGAAAGATTTTCAATTCTAGTAAGTTAACAGTATCCTGCAGCTGCTCTGCAAAATTGGTACTCCTGTCAGCTCCCCTGCTACTAACTGCAGCAAAATTAACAAGGATGTCAAAGTTGCTGAGCACCCTGTGGAAGTCAGAGATAGAGATTTTCTTCTGGACTGTGCAAGAGCTAGGACCTCACAGTTTCCATCATCCCCAACCCTGGGGAACAGGAATTCACCAGCATCCTACAAGACCCCCCAGCAATTAAGAAGCATTGGTTGAACCTTGGATGTGTAGTACAGAAGATATGACACATGGAAAACTAGCATTTTTCTGCCAGCTTTTCCATGACCTCTTGTCTAATACCTCTGATCTCACTGAGAAAATATATTTAATCTTTATAATAAATCAAAGGACAAGCTTGTGAGATGGCATAATGAGAGCCAGTATGAAACTTCATAATACAGGCTTATTTTCTTCTAGTGCACTGATAAATGTGACACTTGGAAAAAAACCATTCCCATTAATGTCCTACAGACATGCACCCAAGCTTTCCCACCTGCACAGAACATCAGTAATTATCAGAAAATAAATACTAATAGAAGTATTTTATTAGGCTTTTATTTGCTGCAACAATGGATTCAATTATTTTTAATGTCAAAAGTAGCAAGGGTCAAAACACATGGCCTAATCTGATGAAATTTCCTCTGAAATTAATGGGAAGTTCTTTTCTGGGAGAGGACAGGAAGAAAGAGAGAGTCAGGCTGATATATAAGGTTGAAAGGTTGCCTTTTTCTTGGTATTTCCAAGTGCTAACATTTTGTATCCATATCTTTATCAGACTAAAAGCTCTGCTTATATATTCAGACGTGAATGTTTTAAAACACAGTTCAGCAGTCAATGGGCAAAAAAACCTTTTAGGTAATAGGAAAAGTTATTTTCTGACACCTGGTAATTCCATAAGGTGAGACAGACAATACATAATTTGATTGATGGAGGACTTCAATGTTATGCTTATTATATATGAGTCCTCTCAGCACATCAATACTCAAATTGTGATATTTGAGCATAACAAGTCCCCCATCCTCCATCTTTGTTATTGGATTGTCACTGACAAGCAGAAGGTCAAAAGGATGTTTGTATTTCATAGAGTTTATGTGTTTATAGGTTACGTTGGTTTTGGTATTTCTGTAGTGACTATGCAGAAGGTTCTAAAGTCTGACAGTGCCTTGGTGCTGACTTAGGAACAAAGGTAAGAGTCTTGGGTTTTGATGCAGACATCTCATGCCTTTGCCTTGCAGCTGGTCTGTCTGTGAGATCATCATTAGGTATTTTGTAAAGCAGCCAGAGCATGTAGCAGAGATCACGGATAGGGTGATCTGTTTGCAGATGGGAAGCGCTAGATGAGCCATGGGGTTTGATCTGAGCGACCTCTTCTGCTGCAAGGTGGTGTGTTAAGGAGCTATAAAGAATGTGTACTGTGAATGAAAGATGGGCTTTGGCTATGGACAGGCTCACTCTCAGAAAATCAGAGAGATTACACTGTGTGAGGGACACCAGTGTGCCACAGCAGGAACAGAAACAAGTTAATTCTCACAGTAATTGTCCTCCTGGACAGAAGTGAAGTTCCCACCAGCACAAAGTGGTTTTCAGTGTCAGAATTGCAAACCATTTTATCACAGAACATCCTATTGAAAGTTCCTTGATAGGTGATGAAACTCTCACAGTACAGCACAAACTCTCCTGACACTGAAGTTCTATATACAGGGAGTTGGACAAAGAAATCAAACTCTGCCACACTGGTATTCATGCTACAGTCAAAGGTATGCTTTATGTTTTTTAAACTTACTAAGATTTTTACAGAAAGTGTGGAAACCTTTATTTCCATGCAGGCCCAAGGCCCCCTCAACAAAATGAGAAATATGATAAAGTTGGGAGAACACGCAAACTTCTAAATGGCTAGATTGTATCTGTTGAGAGGATGGTTTCTTATAGCTGATAAGGAGCAGCCTCACTTATGGCCGAAGAAGCCAGGAAGAAACAGAATTTTCTATTCCCAAGCACATTTCCTTGTCTGGATTCAGCTGGGATGGCTCTAGAAGACTGGTCAAGGTTTTAAAAGCCACACTGGGCACTGTGGGAATCAGCAAAGCAGATAGCAAGAGAGCAAGCTGACTGTCTCCTCTGCTAGACCTTTGTCATTTTTTTTTAATACCTTGATCTTTTTCTGCTCACCTTGCTGTGAACTTGAAAAATGTTCCTGGGTGTGTGGCTGTTTTATTGCAGTGCCGTACACATGCTGAAATGTCATTTCCTGGAGATGTTTTGGAGAAAGAACGGCTTCTGAAATAAAGAAGCTTGAGGGGAAATAGATTCTGCATTTACTTGAAATACTATTGAAGGTTTTTTGTCACTGCTTTCATCAAAAGCCAACTGTTTGCAGCCTTTCAGAAAAAAGGTGTTTCAGCTGCTTGGAGGAGTTTGAGTAGAAAAAAATGCCTTGTTTTGTCATTTCCCATTTCTGGTGACCTTCATTTTAAAGAATTGGTGCGTCTGTCTTCCCCCATCCTTGCTTCCTGAACTGCAGTGCTCAGGCAAAAGGGAGGAGGAAGCATGTAACTTGTACTTGAAGGACATTGGTTGGAATGAGAAGAGAAAAGCAGGAAATAGTGAGAAATTAAGGGGTGTAAAGAAAGGTCAGCTGTAAGTAGGAGAGAAAAGGATTCAGCAATGTTTGGATTAGGTACACTGGCACACTGTACAATGAGCAGAGAAAGACCTGTGTCAGAAGAAAGCTCCTCAGCAGCTCTCTTGCCAAGTAGATGGTTATCTGAGACAACCAGTAATACTAAAGAGAGAAAAGGAAATCTTTTGAACTCAGCCTTTCCTCCTAGATATGTTGAAACCTCCTTTTATTTGTGTCCCAGGTTCCTTTCCTAGAAATACTTACAATCCTCTTCCACAGGGGCAGTGATCACGCATCAGTCCTCTGGTGCCACAGTTGCCATCCCAAAACCCATGGGTGAGCTAGTGAGCCACGCCCTGTTCTGTGACCACAGAAGGACACAACTGTGACTAGCCTGATGCTTGGGGTACTCTCCTGAGAATAGGGAAGACTTGCTCCTGTTTCATTTAAGGCTTCATTGGCTTAGGTAAAATTGTAGAGATTGGTGTTCAAGAACCTGTCTCAAGGTGTAGGACTGGGGAGTTGGAAGGGATAAAGCCTGGGGCTGAAATAGACCAGAATATCAGAAGAGCCAAAAGGCAAACCACTGTGAGCCAAGCATCATCAGCTGGCTTGGGGAAAAAGGACATTCAGTGCAGGTTTGTGGATTGATCTGCTGCATAAGGGCCTTAAGACTCTTAATAGTTATCTGTACAGAGGATGACAATCTTCTCTTGCTAGCAGTTACTCTGTTAAATAGTAATAGATGAGGTCTGCACTCTAGATCTAAAGATTTAAGCACAGTAGTGTAGACAAGGCCACAAAAGGGAGCATGTGGATTTTTTCAGTTTACTTTTTAGGGAGAGCATAACATGCTCTTCCATTTGCTTTCACTCAAGCCGTTTAGAGATAATACGTGAGCCACAACAAAGTCGACTCATCCAACCTTTAGCTGCCTCTCTCCCAAAATCTGCTTTAAACAGATACTAATTTTGTGCCCAAATGTTTTTTTTCCACTTGTTAAGCCTTGGTGCTTTGGTTTTTCCAACCAGAATTTCTTTTAAAAGATGCTCTGTAAAGAAATCATATGTCAGTGTGTTTATGTAAGTTAAATCTCCCAGTCAGCAGAGAGGGATTGCTCTCCCTCCTGCTCTCCTCCTAAGAGGGGATTGCTTAAATTGGCAGCACTTACAGGCAAGGATTTTTCACTGTTTCTGATGAATAACAAGAAGAAAACAAAATGTGGTAAAGCTGTTCAATTAAAGAAACTTTTCTTCATAACCATACCCAGATCATTTGATTCCTACTGGTGATTATTTCTAACTACAACAGGTAAATATTTTGAACCTTTCTTTCCAGAATATTCCAGTTGGAAGAAATTCAGTTATATGTTGCCAGTGCTTCTCTTAAACCTTCTGCTTTGCCAGTAATTGCCTGTTGTGTTTTTTCATGTAAAACCCTTAGGCTATTAAACTGGTCATGCTATCTAGGTGAGACCTTTGCCTGGGGAAACAAAGGAGAAGCACAGCCTGCAGACATGCCTGCCCTCACCCCTGCCAGTACTTCTGAGGAGGTGGTCTACAGGGTGAGAGACTTTGTGTGGGTTTTCCAAGTGCCAGGTTATTTGACATCTATCTGCAGTGGTTCTATTTTCATTGAAAAGAGTGGTTTTGTTTGGATCATTGTCTAACAAGGATAACTGTTTTAAAGCACTTTATGGTCCCATTCTGTTCTTCTGAATTTTATTTAATATCTGCTGTGATCCCATGTGAAAGGTATTAATATTTCAGTTAAAATTCCTCTTATACTTTCAGGCCAGACTGTCTCTAGGTTTAGGTATGGAGAACAGAAGTAGTTACGTTTTTTTCTTCCCTGACGCTCATATTCTGATGACTTGGAAATATAATTCTGAATTCTGCATCAGCGCTCAGAGAGAGAGCAGGGTGTCCCCTGCAGGGTAGCTGGGTCTGAAGTCACCCTGAAGCCTGAAATACCCGAGTTCTTCCTGTTCTCTTCCATGACAAAGCCTGTTAATACTTCTATGTAAAACCCCCAGTGACCCTTTTGAAGTGAAACAGCAAGCAGGTGATATGGGTGCTGGTCCCAGCCAGGTATTTTTGCTGTGCTGGAGCAGCTCATAGAGCATTCAGGCATTGCTGAAAATCACTGATCATTTCCAAGATTTTGGGAGAAGAGAGAAAAATGGCACTGTTGTAAAACTTAGTCCAAACTTGCAAAAAAGGAGCTCTGGCTTTGTTAAAAACCAGCAGTAGAACCACTTTTGAGAGTTAGAAAGGGCTGCTATGTTCATTGTGTTGTGATTTTTTTGAGGGAAGCACAAAACATCATTGTCTGGACAAAAGCAGCATTTTGCAGGAACTTGGGCTGTTCCTGAATGCACACTGAATGAAGCAAATATTTTTACATGAAGGAAAATCCAAAAAAAATAAGCTTATTATATTTCGGTGTTTTGTAGATGAATCTTAGAAGAGCTATTATGCAAATTTACATTTCTGTTTGAAATTTGAAATAGATATTTTTTTGTATAGTTAAAAACCTGAATTTCAAGTATGAAATGGCCTGGTAGACAGGAAACCATTTGTATCTTGGGTCTGTTGAAGTATTACACTGCTTGTGTTAAGGACTAAATACAAATTAAAATCCATACACAGTTTTATTTTTTGCATTGATCCAAAACTGCACACTTGATGTATCTGAATTTTGAAAGTGAAAAAAAAATTCTAGGATTGCGTATAACTTCTCTTTGTATGCACTGACATTTACCTAATGTCTTTTGAGAAACTGGCCAGAAAAATGTACCAAAATTCATGCAAAACTGTAGACAACTTTTTAAAAATTTAATCTTTTGCCATTCTATGGAGGGAGCAAAACTATTTTGTTTATCTACTTACTGCTGTGGAACCAAGGATTCACAGCGATTTTTAAAGCCAGTGGTCATTTTCAGCCTTGCAGTTAGATAAACAGCCCAAAGCTTAGGATGGCAGGAGACACTTCATAGCAAGGGAAAGTGATGGGTGATGTTTGCCTCTCTATTGCTGGTATTTTAAATTGTCAGCGTTTTCAGATTTGTCATTTTAAGGAGATTAAAAGAATGGAAATGCATTTGGAAGTTGCAGATCTGATTTGTGCAAGGAAGGCAGTGAAAGCAGTTGTCTATTTTTATACTTGAATTGCCAACTGGAAGCTCCTAGTTCAAAAATGGGGGAAACAATCACTACCCCGGGAGCATGTATTCCACTACAGAGCAGTATCACTGTGTCTTCCTGAGATTTGCTGCAGAACATTTCCAGGGTTTAAGAAGTGGGCTTTGCTTAGCTGGACTGAAAAATGCGCTTGGGGATTGTTCTAGCCCCGTGCCAGCTGTAATGGAATGTGTGAAACGAGGCCTCTGAATGTGTCCCTTCTTACAGGAAAGAGATGTTTAATGAGGCTGTTTGGTTTTTATGCTAATTACATTTCCAGCTGCTGTGTGAAGATTCTGTGCGGCCACCCAAACTGTAATGCTGCGACATAATTCTACAACAGTACATTCATGTTAAAATAATATAATACAATTAATCCATTAGAAAAACTACAAATTCTGATGAGTGTTAATAGCATAAGCTTTTTCATGGTATATGGATTAGAGAACAACCTCCATTGGAAATGTTTTAAGTGTTTTAGCAACAAATCAGCAATAATGGAATATCTAGCTGTGGGGAGTGAGAATGTGTTTGGAAGAAGCTCATTCTTGTGTAAAAAGTTGCTGTATATCCTCAGCTTCTGTTGCCATGGCTCGTGAATGGAAGGTCTTCGTCAGGGAACTTACAGGTCTGAGGGACTGGATCCTTACAGGTTATTTTAGAATTATTTCATTTAACAACAAAATGTGTCAAAGCTGCTTTTTATTTGTAGATTGCATGTGAAGCATGGATATTAATTAGTATTTCTCAGACCATTCACTTTTGTTCTTTGGGTTTTCACTACCTCTATAAGGGCACAGGAGAAAATCACAACATTTCACAGTGCCATGAAGCTGTGAGGAAATTTGTCTTCACAGTGATGCTTTCACTGAGAAGTGCTGTTGAGGAAGTTTTATTCCTAGAATACTGTTTTGCTATCGTTCAGTGTTTCCCGCAGGGGGGAAATGAAGCAGGAATCCCCGAGGCCAGCATGGCAGTACCTCGAGCGAGTCCTGCTGTGACATGTGACCCGTGTTGTGATTGGGAAATGGGTTGGTATGGTCATGTGAGCATGCAGCCCAGTGGGTCTAATCTGATGGGATATTTTAATCACGGTAGTTGCCCTTTATTTCCGTGTCCATGAGCTGCATTAAAAAGGCACATACAGTCAGATGTATAGGGTATTGGCAGCAGAGATGAGAATTCCAGGTCCGCAGGGATCTGAAACACGGATGGCAATCACCCAGACAAAACCATTAGCTTCATGAGGTCTTTCCAGGGATGCTGAGGCTAGAATGTTGAGGAATAATAGATAGTTGCTAGAAAGAGAAACTGAATTGCCCTGTGTACAGGGGTTTAATAGGAAAACAGATTATGAATTGGAAACCAAAGATAGCTTGATGAAGAACAGTTTCATAGAAATCTTGGTCTAAGTCTTGTTTATTCAAGGGCTTGTTTATACATTGTAACTTGAATTATTTAAACCATAAATATGAAACAGATTAGTTATAACATCATAAACCCTTGGGTGGATGTTTATGCAGTTCATAAACTCATTCATTTTATTTTAATTCATCAAGGCAAATTTAGTTCTGAATTAAAGTGTCCACATAAGTGTTTAATATGGTATTGGTGAACCTCCTTGAATTACCAATTCAGATTGCTTTTCCTGAGCACCCATGTAAGTACAGGAGCTAATGTGCCGGAAAGAGTAGATCAGATAACCTGAGATGCCACAAGAGATGGGTTCTAGAGGCTCTGTTTGGTGAAAACTGCACCTGGCTACTCGGACTGCCTGAGGGACTGGGCAAAGGAAGTCCAAGGTGATGATTAGAATATTTAATGAAGAGAGAAAGCTGCTGTGTCCTCTTCCAAATTCTGCTGCTAACCCATTCCTGTAAGGACCCAGTCTGACAAAGACCCTCCATTCATGAGTCATGGCGAACAACACCTGTAGATATTGGACTCTTAAGTATTGCAGGACTTAACTGCAATGTGACATGGTCTCTTTTTTTATTGTTTTTTTGGTGGTCAGTCTTTCCATGTGTAGAGTTTTACAGATCTGCAGCTCACAAAGGCAAGTAATTCAGAGAGACTTTTGGATTACGGTAATAAAAAGGATTTCAAAATGTAGAAGAAAATCTTGGAAACCAAAAGCATGGGGGAAAACTACTCATTCCTTTTAGAAGTTAAACTCACCTTTTGAAGAAACGTACCGATTTTTTGAATATTAACAATTTGCTTTATTGATACACTTTCAGATTAATGTTTCAGTTCTGCAGTATGATGTCTATATAAAGAAGTAGTTAAAAATAAGACTTACTTTGGTTACTATTTGTTTGTGTAGGCTGAAGACATATACTGTTGTTAACAGTTGTCTGTTGTTAACCGCAACTGAATTGCTTATTATCTACAGGATATCCCACACTTTTAGATAAAAGTAGTGGTAGAATAGATCCATGATGCTGAACATGAGGCACTATTCCTTTTGTTCTTGCTGGAGTAGTAGCAGGTATGTGTTTCTAGGTTGAAAAATTGAGTATCTCAGTCTCTTATTTTGCAGATGAGTATGTGCATGTGCATTTTTGAAGGACAGACCTTAGTTCCTCTTTAAAAGGTTTTAATTTGGTAGTTAACACTATTGGTCCTTTATATCCTCGGAGTTCTATTTGCATCTCTGCAAGTTAATCTGGCAATCCCAAACAATTCTATTTATCAAAATAGGCAGTAAAAATCATCCTTTTGCTGTGGTGAATCATACTTTTTAAACTTAACCAACAGCATTGTTTGCCTATTCTAAAAGAAAAGTTGTAGGGAATTGATTGCCACTAGCTACCACTTGAATCTGAAAACACCAATTGCTCACCTCCCTATGTTTGCAGGAAGCTCTTGGTCTCCATGTGCTCTTCATTAATTCCTTAGTTAAAAGTAGCATGGGGCTGACAGCTGAATGTGCACAGATAAGCAGTACTCTGAGGAAGGACCAAAGAATGTCCAGATATGCTTCTGCCTGAAGGCAGTGACATATATTTGTGCTGAAAATGGTTGGCAATGAGTTTGATTTTCTTCCTGCTGAAGCTGATAAATTCTGCCCCTGTCCTCACTGAGCGCAGGGTGCCTGGCAGGAATTGCTGAATACCAAAAGCCTTCAGCCATACGGACTGGCCAGGAAGGCTTCTGCCAGCTACACAATCTCCTTTCTGAGGTGCTGTTCCCAAAAGAAGACTGTGGGACTTGGTAGGTGCTCAGCTCTTTGCAGTAATAAACAATATCTGCTGGCAGAATGTTTCCAGGATGTGCACATATATTTAAAAAAGCACCCTTTTATAGTTAAGTTCTGCCTCAAGACACTTTGAAGCCCATGAATTTCTATCACTATCATCAAGAATCAATACTGCATTTACACTTCTGTACTGGCACTTACATTTGCAAAACTGTGCATGTACATCTAATAGCCTGTGTGCTTTATGGACCTGATCAAAAGCCCTATGAAAATGATCATTTGGTTCTCTCTGGTTTTTGTGGGCATAGGATCAAGTCTGTATTAAGTAGTCATAGTAGCATTCCTCCCAGTTTCCTGTCTAATAAGAAAATACGCTACAGGTAGATTAAACATCAGTTAAAAAAAAAGACATAGTTGGCTGTGAGTGAAATATTCAGATGACATTTGGGCTACAGTTTGCATGTGCCTGAGTGGTAGCATTTTTTCTCACCACCTAGTGGCTTCTTGTACATCATCTCACTCCTCAATCTGAAGAATTCTAGTTTATAATTGTGGGAAAAAAACAACTCAGTAATTCCATGAGGAACAGAACTTTTGAAACACAATTTTGTATGGGTTGCTCCTTCCTGAATATTTTGCTGTCTGATCACAACCTAGGAATGGCAGTTTGGATCAAGTTTCCCTAAACAGCCTTCCAGAACTTTAGAAACATTACAAATTTATGATCTTTTGTCCTGACCAAAGTTTGCCAAAACTGGAAAGAGGTAGTGGAATTGCCAATGAAGGCAGATAAAGACAAGGAAGCCGCTGCTTCTGCTAAAAATATACAGGAAGGGATGGGAGAAAACAAGACATTGGCTGGCTGCTATGGAAAAGGATACTTTGGCTCTTCTTGTTTTAGGCAGAGCAATGAGTTTAGAAGAGTGGCAGCACGCATGGCATCCTCTTACAACCTCAGTATTAACTCCAAAATATCTGCAACATCTCTCATCAAATGTACTTCTGTAAGGAAGATAAGCATCAGAATAAGAAGCTTCTGACAAATTGTTTATGGAAATAATTTGGGCTTTTATTATCAGTGGAGAATCCTTGTGTGTCCTCATGCTTCCATTTGCTTTGAAAAGAACCAGGGTGTGAAGGGCGCTCTGCAGGCATTTACAGGGTTTGGATCAGACCCCTGAGAGAGATCTGGAGGTTTCTCTGCAGGCAGGCAAATGCAGAACTGTCATGGGAAGATTATTACAGAAAATCTATGTGTATTGGTTTATAAATTAAAAGAATGAAATCAGTGACAGCTACTCTTAATTAGTGATGGATCTGAACTGACCATACAGTCAGGCAGGCATCCATTGTTGATGTCCATAACACAGAACTCTCTCATGCTGGCAGCAGCGATGCAGGAGCTCTGGCACATGTACTCATCCCTGCTAGTAACCAAGTCCATGCACTATCTTTTATTTAGATGTGATGTTTACGCCCCAGAAAGCTTCCAGTTTGGAATGGCTACCTCTAAATATTGATGTTGATTTTTGCATCTGAATCTGCAAAGGCATTGTGCTGAAATGAGAGGCCAGTGACGCTGTGGTATTTCTGGCATTAATGTGCAGACAACATTCCTGCAGGCTAAAATGCACCGCAAGAAGCTGACAAAACCAATCAAAATCCCCCCATTTGTTAGTCTAGCAGATTAGTCCATTTTCTGATTTCACTGCAAGGGTTGTGAGACTGGCTTAATTCAGCTGCCCTCGTTTGAGTGACTGCCCTTAGATCAAGCCAAGCCTCAGCTGTGTCATTCATAATGTCTCACCCTCTGAATGCAGGCAGCTGAGGCTTAAATTGGTGCCACTGAATTAACGAAATTAATGCTAATTCACATTTTGGTCAGGGTATTATTTTTAGTATTCTTTCATCTGTTGAGAGGGAGTTAGCTGAGCTACTCCTGTGGAAGGTCATGAGCCAGCCCCCAGCCACTGCCTCCCATCAGTCAGGAACCACTAACAGCAGCCCATTGGTGATCCCATGTGCTGACACCTGAACATCAGTTTCCAGAGGCCTGGAGCCCCTGTCCACAGTGAAAACGTAACTGTTTCACAATTTATTTGTCTTCTGGCACTGGGTAATTTACTGAATTGAGCTGGCTGTGAGCTCTTCAGCATAGTCATGACATCCTTCTCCTAGTGTCCTCATCATCAAAATGACCACCGAAAGAAGGAACTTGTATTTGACCAGACCTTCAGAATTTATCTGTGGAATTATGTGCCCTGAGGAAGAGTGGCTTTTCCATGTGATATCTGTTGTCTTGGCAACATATTTCATCCAGGAAATACCTTGTATATTGGAGCAACCTTGTTGCCCCACACTACAATGAGTTATATTGGTCTGTTTTCTTTCCTGCATCCCTAGAAGGAAAGGCTATAAAAGTGAACATTGCAAATACACAGGATAGAAAAGCCACAGGGGAAGAGAGCTGAGACGCTCCCCTTCTGTGCTAATTGAAAATAGGCCAAATCATAGTTCACTGCACAGATAAATGAGAGAAACAGAAGAGCAGCTTTGAGGATTGCACTATCTAATAAACCCAGCAGTATCTCCAGATGAGCAGAGCTCTCTCTTAGCCAGTGTCAGGGCAAACATGGTACCCGCATGCATATTATGAATAATTGGTGTGTGTCCTTGGTCTGAATCTCCCAGTAGATTAAGATGAGCAAAGCAATAGCTTTTTCAAGCATATGTGGCAAGGTATGGGCTAAGCAAAGTACTTCTGCTGCTGGTCTAATGATGCCTCTTGTGCTGCAGAGAAGCTGGATAAAAAGAGGGGTAATATTCAGGAGCCCTAGATCCATATTATAGTTGATTTTCAGCAAGTAGGGTAGAGTCTCCCTATTCATCTAACACCTGCTATTTCTGTAAAGCCTGTATATGTATATATGCTTATGTCCTACTTTTTTCCCCTGGAATCTATACACATGTTCGAGCTCACTACATTGCCTGCCTGCAGCAGATGATATAGGGCATCCTTTTGTCTGTTAAACTCGGTTGTAAAATCTCATCACCTTCAGAGACAGCGGGCCTGACCCTCTGTAAAAATGTAGTGAAGGCTTTCTGCAGGAGGCTTTCTGCTATGTATCTGCGGCATTCCAAATAGTGAGAAGACTATTTTAAGTAATGCTCTCAAGGAAAGAATAACACAAAAAATGCACACACATTTATTAGAGGAGATAACTGTAGAGCAAAATTATGTTGATGAATAACAAATAGGAGATTGTTTACAAATGGTGGTTTCTCATTGTTTACTTGATTTTTCCTGTTTCATTTATCTTGAATAATGTAAATGCATTGGTCCCATTAGTCTCCAGGAGATCTTTAGGCATTTTCATTTGTGAGTTTCTCATGAGAGTGTTTCCCAAAGTCTTTTGAAGTGGGACTACCTCTGAGTAGGAAGAGGCTCTCACAAGCCACCCTCTCATCCTGTTCCTGACTTCTCAGCATCCCCATGGTAATCGAACCAACTGCTTATGTGGAAAAGTAATATGAGAAAACCACTGATGCAATTTTAGCTGTCTCTTAATGAAATGTAACAGCTGGAAATCAGGCAGAGCATGATCATCATGGGACCAATCATCCCTCTGTGGAGAAGCAGCAAGTGCTGTATAAACCACAATCAGTCTGTCTGTGACGAGAGCAGTGTTGTACTGAGTGGGTAGCTGATATTATGGTGAAATACTTAAATCCAAACACCACTTTAATTAAATTTCACTAAGTATTAGGCTAGGAAATTGATAAGATTTTTAAAATTTGGAATCAATCCTGAGCTAACATGAGCACACTGACCTGTCTCTTGCCAACTGCTTGTGATCATTTTTGTGCCACAGGATATCCTCTGCAGCCAGTGGCCCACTGCATTTTACTAAAACCTGAGCTGTTTTCCATCCTTTTAATACTGTCCGCCTTGAGATTGCTCAGAGTGCACCTCTGGAGAATTTTGTTTCATTTTTCCATGCTGCATATCATGAGAGAATCCTTAAGTCGGATAGCAGCTTCCTCAATGCAATATAAGTTGAGGCTCCAGTTCTTCCTGCCCAGATGTCCCAGACAGATGTTGACAGTATTATGTTCACTGCAGGAACTGATGGCAGAAGACCTTACCTATGGTAGGAAGAGAGCACGCACAAGAGGCGTGGTGTGACTCATGACTCCTATTTCAGCCCTTTTACATCAGGTAAAATGCCTGCGGAAGTCCTGGATCTGCCCAGAGAATAACTCCCACAGAGAAACTGTAAGAGACAACCAGCAGGGCCTCGTCCAAAGCTAAGCTTGCCTTTAGGTATCTCAGGCAGGCATCTAGGCCAGCTCCTTGGCTCACAGTATTTTCTCAGCTTGTCTTCTGTCCTGCAGCCCAGTGGGCGGGCAAGGAGAGGATAAACAAAGCACAGATTGCCTTAAAGTCATGCTAGCCACAGAGCAGTGCTAGGCTAAGATTTCACTTCATTTTATTTTGCAGTGTGATCTTTCCCAGTTTTTTTTTAATAGTTAGCACAAATGTCACTTGGATAACACAAAGCAGCAAATAACAATTGACTTTTACTGACGTAAGATCAAGTTGTACTTGCTTTACATCCCTATTTCAGCTATTTTAGGTCTAATTTTGCTTGCAGTTATGTCTAGGTATTTCCTATTAAATCCATCAGGTTGGGTAACACTGGCATTGTAAAGAAAAGCATAAATTTTGCCCTAAAGTGCTTTGTTCTACCAGTCCATTTTATTCTGTGCAGGTACAGGTCTTTTAGTTATCAAGCTGATTCCTAACTTGAAGTGAACTTCTGCTCAGTGCTTGAAGATAAAAAGTATGAGGCAGACAATATGCTACCTGAGGAACAAAGGTAGAGGCTGAATCTAGATGGCAGGAAGACAAACAAACATGAGTAGATGTGATTATTGCACATTTACACATGCTCGCATGCATTCATTCTTAACTTTCCTCTTTCTAGTCCTAAAAACCTAGTCAAAATCCATATACTGAAGACATGTAGCTCATAAATTATGTTTTCGCAGCATGTGCTAGGTGTGGATTGATGTGAGCAGCTATTCTATGAGATTGTGTGTTAAGAAACATGTAATGACTCAGCTTAGGGAGTGAACCTTCCAGAGCAGCTTATTCAAGGGCAATATATATAGATGTAGAGAGATATATAAATGAAAGGTATTGCATAACTCAGTAAGCTGGACCAAGTTGGAGAGGCATAAAATGGTATACGTTCTAGTTCTTACTATCCATGTTTTATTTTAATTTGTTACTTTTGCGATATAATTTAAAAGCCATTCCCATTCTTGCCATTTGTAGAACATTTTTAGCCTTTGTTATGTAAACATATGCATATTTTATGTTACTTTTGAATTGAATTTATGGATTGGATGACCCTGAGCAGAAGTAAAAGCACTGGAGCACATTAAAATAGTAGGTTTCTGTTTTCAGCTTCTTCTAGCTTTGAAATGAGACATGAGTAATTTAGGCTCTTTTTTCTTATTTGATTAATGCTCCCAAAAAATACAGACACTGAGAAGTCTCTAAAAGTAAATGTTTTACTAGATTTGCAGGGCTCTTAGTGATACAGCTGTGATAATACCAGCAAGATGTAAAGAGAGTGTGAAGTGTCTGGATCTCTATAAGAAGGTGCCTAATTCTTCCATCTCCTCTTATTTCAGTATGAGATTCAGGAGGAATACCATGTTTCCTTCAGCAGTACATTAATGTGCACAAGCATATGCTCTTTCCTTCTCTCTAGGATTGCCAAAGCCCATCAAGAGTTTCAGGTGAACAATTCCTGTTGGATTTAGTTACAATTGAAATGCTTAGTGGCCAGGAAGCTTATGAGAAGTGAAAATTTTCACCCCAATTCCTAGTGTTTTGTGTGTCTGGATGTTGCTTCACACCACAGTGTTCAGAGGGGCTCAGGACACTCTTGGGCATTTTTGAGCGTTACTGAGTGAAGTGCCAGGGCAATGCAAGTGGACTGGGTTGTGAATGACTTCAGACCTTGGTGGGAACATTCAGCCAGGAGAAACTGCACAAACTGGATCTGACAGAATAGTTTGTCAGACTTGCACACAGTGCATTTAAGCTCAAGGAGGCTACAAAACGTGGAGCAGCATGGTGGAAATGGAGTAAATTCTTTGAAAAGAGTCAATATAAAAACCCAGTCAGGCACCATTTTCGGTGTTGCCGGCACCAATCTTTTTTACAGACACAGGTAAAGAAACTCTCACGTTAAATACTGGATTCCTGGGGAATGTAAATCCTGATAAACCTATTTTAGTGCACCTCAGATGTCTTGTTGATGTGTCTGTGTTTACCTGTCCCACTTCTACTGGCTACTGTGTGCTGCTTACAGCAGAGGGCCAGTTTGAAGAGATTCTGTTTGTAGTGAAGATGTGGCTGCCTGGACCTGTCCCTGGTGATTCCAAGGCAGGGGAATAAACTAACAGTCTGCTTTTGCCTCAGTGAGCACAAAAGTAGGATTTAAGGCGCTAACAACCCCTTGGCAGTATTAATATTTGGACTGCCTTCCTGTTTGAGAATAGCAGGTCTTTAAAAATATACCTGTAGGTGTGGTTTTGTGGCATCAGTTTTTAGAGGTATATAATGTAGGTATAGTTAATTAGATCACTGGTGTTAATGAAGTGCTTTTGAGATTCTTTGAGAGCTTTACATATGACAGTTCTCATCAAAACCATGTTCCAGGTGTACCCACACCTCAGGCAAATATATGTAAGATGAGAATAGGCAAATTGGTGCTCCATCAAAAAATCCATAATGCTTTTTCTGAGTTGGTTTTATCACAATGCTAGCAAACAGTTTCAGGGTTTCAAACATTTTAACAGTGCTCTTATGTTTGTCATGTGGTTTCCCCACTCTATTCTTACTTAATTACAGGAGATTAAAGTGGAAAGACTGTCATTGATTACATCTCCGTGACCCGCTTGAGAATAAAGGGATTGCTCTGGTGTACTGAGAGCAGTATCTGACCAACAGTGGCTGTAATACCATCTGCTAATTAGAGGATTTGGCAAAATAATTGCAATTTTCTACTCAAATTAGAAAAAATACTCAATAGAATCCGTGCTTCTTCTTCAGCTTGGGGGATATGTAGAGTGCTTGCGTCAGGACGGGCAAATAACCACTTAGTAACAAAATAGACTGGCACTGGAAAAACAGAAACCACTGTTCTTTAAAAGGAAAAAATGCAACTCTTCTCACCTACAAAACATGGTTCTCTCCACCTCTTTCTCTCTACCCATCTGTGTATGCACACACCTCACAACTCTTGCCTATTAACTGTATTATTTTAATACTAGTCGATAGTTATCCACAGCACCAGCAGTAAGGTTGTTTGAGAAAAGGACAAAACATATTAGTGCAGCATTTTATGAAGAACAGCAGGAGATCAGAAACCACTTAAGTTACCCTGACACATAAATATGATTATGTATTTATAAAGATTAATTTTTAATAATGCTGTTAGCTACAAATGTGCCTAGATCACATGTTTGGGTACAAATATTCCTTGAACTCTGGTGAAGTTCACATCTAAATTCCTAGCAATGAAATATATACAACATTTCAACTAGGTCTGGAATGTACAAAAATGCTGGGTATTCACTTACCACTAAGCTTCCATACCTGACTGAATATTACTGGAAGTTCTCGTGTTTGTGTTACAACTATGCCCATCGTTCATTTCTTTTGATGTACAGTCAGACTAATGCAGATACTGCAAAGAAAACTGTAGTCGTACTGTTCTTCTTCATTGTGTAACTCATGACAGTGTAGGATTGGTATTGAACAGACCAGAAAAACAAATACTCATAAATTCATATACTGAGCATTATCCACTTAAGCACATTCTCAGATAAAAGTGCTATAATCTAGGGACTGAAAACCTAGCAGCAATACCATGATTGGACTTTGTAATATCTTCCTCTAAGCTTCTGGAAGCTGATGTGCATTTGCATATTAAAACTGCTCTGAACCTTGTTTGGAGAAATCTCCATGAAATTCAGAGGCAGGAGAACCTGCCCTGCAGAACTTGGCCTTTCTCAAAGAATAAACTGAGAAAAAAGGTTACAATCGGTGGACACTGCTCCCTCTTGCTTTTCACTTTCAAATGTAAGTCCTCTGCGAGGACTTTTCATTAGTGAAGTCTCATGCTTTAGTTGTCTTCTCTCTGTATAAGTTGTTGGTGTGGGATGGGCAGCTTGGCTCACTGCTTTTTTTAGAGACTCCTGCTGGGAACTTGGACGAGCCCTGTTCGTAGCAGCTGTCCCACACACAGCTGCTATGGCTGAAGGCATAAAGAAGGGTGTTCAAATGCGCTCTGTTTGGATATGGGTTAATCTTTTTCATATAGCATTTTCAAAGGTACAATGTATATACTGCATAGTATTAGACATTTCTCAAACAAGATCTACTGGGAGATCTCAGAGACATAAATGGAGCAAAGTTGGAGGGTGAGGGGAGAACAGTTTCTGCACTGAGGAAAAATTTTCGATCCAAACTTATCAAGGGGTTTTGACATTGTTTTGGTGTTACAAATGGCAATGCTCCTCTGTATCTTTAAGTAATTTATAATGAACAAAAATTAAAGAGCACCTCATGTCATAAAGCCATGCTTTAGGGTATTTTCCTACTATCTTATTTTCCTAAAGCAGAAGCATAGATATGTTACTTTAGCATTAAAGTTTTGCATACCTAGCTTTCATAAATATTAGTCTGGAAAAACATCTCTTTATTTGATTTTTCATTTATTTCAGTCATGCATATCTGACTACTGGCATTTTCTTTACATAAATATTTGGACAGTCAAGTTTCACTCACGTGATTACCTATAAAAAAGCAGTTAGCTGGCTGGATAATGTGTCCATAATTTTATCGGAGAAGAGATACTTGAAGTAACATAAATGGACAGGATTTACCAAATCCTGTCACCAGAGCCTTAGCCTCATTGCACACAGATATGATTCACACCTAATATAATGCGGGCCATTTGAAACAAAATTAAGTCTAAACCGTTACTGACCTAATTCATATCTCAGCCTCCTTTTTGTAACAGCCCCTTTGCTAATGATTGTGTGACTCACCAGCATTTGGGTGATGGGATCAATCACAGATGACTACTACAGCAGCACAAACTCTTCAACACACACATGTGCACTGCTCTGCGTGAACTTGTCCATAATTTACCTCAATGGAGAAGGAAGACTGTGGTGGAAGGGGAAAGATTTGTTGAGCTTCAGTCACACCAGTTCAAGGATGCTAGACAGCTTCAATAAATTTACTAAGAAATCAGTGTGCTTATTTTGTTTGCTGTGTTTGAATATGTAGGAAATATATATGTAAGCTGTAGAAATAACAGTGACAAGCAAGACTTTCTAAATCACTGGAGATATTTTTATTTCCATTTTCAAGATTCATTTTCTTTTGCAGCTTTTATCTAGGCAGTACATGATAAGTGTTCGGCTTTCTGTATTTAAGAAGTGCTCAGTACAGAATATAGTTCTTGAGAAACCATTCATCTTAACCGGATAAATTTTGTGTAGATGAAATTCAGCAAGGAAATCTCCCTCAGGTGGCTACACTAGTCATTAATATTGCTAGTTCTAAAGGGAGCCCAGGAGAGCGGTAGACAAGAAGAGCAGTCAAAGCCAGTGTTGCAACCCTGCTAGTGGCAAATGGAGGGTAGTCAGGACACCTCCTGTGTTGTCTGGGATCTCCTTCCTCTTCAGCTGAGCTCAGTTATTCTCATGTATAAGTCTAAGGTGATGATCTAAAGCATATTTGTTCGCTCCCAGGCTGGACTCTGGTCAGTAGGTGCTACCTACACCCCCACAAAGCAGTAAGAGGGCTCTTTCATCAGTCATTCCCTTCTCTTTCTGCAGAGTTTGCACTGTCTACTCCAAAGGCTTTTTGCCACACTTACACAACTGCTTAAATTTGTAGCAGAAGTTCAGTTTTGGCAGAAATTGCAGCAAGGGGTGGGACTTTCTGAATTTTGTTCACCATTGTACTTTGAAGTTGATTAAAGTCAGAGTGATGACTAAGCAGCTGGGCTGGGAATCAGAGAACCACGTTGTGCTCTGAGCTCTGCTGCCAATCTGCCGTGCAAAGCAGAGTGGCTCTTCCTTTCTGCAGCACGTGCGGCCTGCCTGAGGCAGGCAGGGGCTTTGCCATAGCGGTGTTCAGTGGGGTGTCTTCCTGGGGCTGCTCGCTTGCTACTCCCAGTGTTGTGTTCTGTGTGTGCTTGGAGATCACCATGCCTCTCTGCAAAGCGAGGCCTTCATCCCCAGCAGTCACCTTAGCCTTTCGGACCTTTCAGGACTTGTTCGGTAAACCTTGCTCCTCAGTCTTGCTGCCCTGAACATTAATGTAAGCCTTCACCCAGTCATTTCAACATGCCCTAGAACTGAAAACAGCCCTGTGACCTCCTCTGTCAAAAAGGCAAAACCTGGTCAGCCTCTGTTGAAGCTGTTTAAGTGCTGGTTAAGTTACTCAGTCACTGAACAAGTCTTTGAAGGCCCAAGGTCCTCTCCATGATTGGCAGAGAAACTAGCTATAGGCGGCTGGCTATAAGAAGTGTGAAGAACGTGCCTGTTTAATCAAAAGCTATTTCTACTTGGTCCCATTTGTAACTAATTTAAGTGGATATTTTTTCGAACTGAAAATTTATATCTAAATATAAGTATAAAATGAGTTAAGGCTAAAATATTTGACGTGACTATATTCAGTGCTTGAGCCCTAGACAGAAGGAGAGAGAAGCACACAGGCTTTGGGAACCCTGTCAGCAAAAACCTTTAACTTCCCCCAGCCTCATTTTATTAGTAAGGCATATGAAAGGTCAAGCAGATTTCTTGTAACAGCCTAGTTATGCTGTTTATCTAAGGAGTCTATTCTCTATCATTAAAGTAGCTGTAATGCAATTAAATGCAGACGGACAATTATCTGTAACCCACCTCTATCTTGTCATATGCCTGCTAAGTCTTACAAAGAGAAAACTTTTATTTGCTGTGTTCCCATAAGAGTATAATAAACTGGTAGTCACAAAAGGTGACACAAAAGACAAATTAAAACCTGTGATGAGATAAAACCCACTGTTCAATATGTTTGCCATATAAAATAGACTTGACTTTCAAATTCAGATTTTTAGACTCAATTCTTGTCTAGCATCTGACAAGAATTAGTCTACAATTTTATTTTGACTTCAAATTAAAGCCAGGCAATTGCCTCCCACATCCTGAGGTTGGCAACAAGACATAAAGAAGATGACCAGGTCAAAGACAAAAAGCAGAAAAATAAATTGGAACTTCTTTTTTTAGAGTATTAATCTTAGATAAGTTGCCTTTACTATAACTTGTGGCTTTCCTTCCTCTGAAAAGAACATTTTTATTGGCATTGGTTGTGACAGAACACCTACAAGGATGTTACTTGTAGAAATACATGGTAAAAAAAATAATATTTTGAAATGCCTTACTTCTTTCACTGTAATAGCTCAGATTTCTTATCTGCCTGACTAGAGAACCAGGAAGGCAGACGAATTATTTACTGTAGGCATCTCACCAATTTCTGTTGCTTTATTCATCAGCTCCTCAGGAAATCCACAGCATGGCAGTGATGTGTGCTCTTCATTAATGTAAAATGCAGACATATTAGGATTAGAAATCTGTGCACAAAAAAACCTGTTCATGTTACTGAATCTAACCTGAGAAAGCTTTTCCTTCATTTCATATTAAACCTAGCTGGCCTTAAAAAATTTCATTAAAAGCCTGTGCAAGGTTAGAGGTTTCCTGTGAAATCTTTGTGTGAGCTTAGAGCAGAGTAACGTGTTGGACGGGGTCTTGTGCCAGCGGGCGAGTTAACTGCGTATTGCCTCGCCATTTCAAACTGGGCCATGAATTTCCCTTTGACTCTTGCTCTGTCTTGCTTTCTCCTCTTCATTTATTATGCATGCTTCCTCAAGCAGTTTCTCCCTCCCTTTCCTCCTTTGTCCACAAAAATGCTTGCAACCCTCGCCACTCCTGTGTTGCCAAAGGCATTAAACCAGCAGCAGCCGGGGAATGTCGGTCGGCGCATGCAGCTGGGTCATCCCTCTGTGCCTGTGCCTCGGAGGCACATCCTGAACTGGTGTCTCTCACAGCTGAGCCCCCAGTACTCAGAGGTGTAGGCTAATAGGAATATGATAATCTCCATGTGAGCTAAGTTTAGAGAGCAGCAAACTTGACCGCTTTAGGCATGCTCTTAGCAGACAGTTTTTACTATGCATCTATAGAAGGGCAAAATGAATTCAAGAGGAATTCAAGAGGACAGTTTTGTCTTCTTAGAGCACTTTCACCCCCTTAAGGCCGGTAATGCTTGTATTTTGAATTCAAAGGTCTGGACACAGCCCCTGCAGCTACTTTTCTGGGCAATAATGCACTCACCACAATGGACAATAAAATTAGGCAAATATTCCCCCCTTACTCCTCGCTGCGGCCATCTAGAATCTCTTTTGGTAGATCCCTATCTCCAGCTGTGATTGTCATTCACAGAATAATAACATCAAGCTCAACTTTTGTCAGTACTTTTTTCTGAACTCCTGTTTAGTTTATAAATAAAAAGCTGGTATACTGGAAGAGAAATTATACATCTCCTGCTTCATTTCCCCTGGTTCTGTTCTGGCTGTAGTCTTAGATTGTTGCAGGCGAAGAGCTAGGTCTTCCTGAGTGCCCTGAGGAATCTGTAGGGGACTAAAGTGTTTCCCTGACAGTTAGAATAATTCTGTCACTCTTACCAAAATTACTGTTTCTGCAGCACCCCACAGGGACAGCATGGTGTTGAGAGCTAGCTTTGGATGAAATTCCATGACATTTTTCTTCACTTCCTAAAAATAAAACTGAAATGTATTTTCTCTGGAGTGTTGTGGTTTAGGTTTTCTGAAACAGTGTTTTTGAGCACTCATATTTTGTGAGATGGCTTATCAGAGAATGTTATAAGACTCTGTAGATATTTAATACTTTTTGAAAATTAAGACCTTTTAAGTTGAACTCTAGAACCAAGAAGCACAGGCTGTGTGTTATATCACTGTATTTTAATGTACTGAACAGCACTGAAGTGAGTCTTGATTTTAGGTAGTAGAATTCAAACTGCAAACACACAGTGACAGCACTACAATAGCAAATATTAAAATGAGAGATTTCTCTGAGGGAATGTAGTTGTACCTTATATATGGAAAACGATTGGCTAAAAATAAACCTTAAAAATAATTCTTAAATAGACCCGCAAGGACACTGTGCGTATTTTTCTCTCATTAAAATTCCTGTTGTCTAAAATTATCATTAATTAGGATTGCATAACCTAACAATAAAACTTCTGAGGATTAGAACCAGCAGACACATTCAGCTCAAGGCTTTAATTAGATTAAGCTCTTCATTGCCAGAAGTAAGAGATGGAGCATTAGACCTCTTTAACATTTAATCTGGAGAATGGTTTATAATTGTATTTAATATTATGTGGCAAAAGTTTACAGGGGGGAAAAAAAACAGTCTGCCAACATCTTTTTATGTAATGCTTGCTTAGCTGTTTGTCACATTTTAAAGACAGATTGCTTCAGGAAGGCATACCAAGATGGGAGGGGGTGTCTCATGTGTATGTACAGTCTCACAAAAATACAGCTTGCCTCTAAAGTAGCTTTGTTAGTAGCTACCTTCCTTTCATCCCTATTTAATCCTGTTTTCCTCAAGACCCGTGGAAAACATCTGAAAAAGTGTAAGTCTAGTAGTGTTTCTAGTAAATCATCAAATCCATGATCAGTCATCCCAATGGGCGGGATCACCAGTGCATTGTGCTTTATGTTGAAATATATTTCTACTCAGAATATGATGTTAGGTTCCTAATAAGCAAATTTACTAGCCTTTTCAGGGCTGCAGAGTGTAAATTCCCAGTGCAAGCACTGGAGATTCAAACTTACGGCTCCAGGTACCAGGCCATCATGATCCACTTGCGGAGACAACAGTATTTTACCGAGCTTTGTTGTAATCAGCACTGTTCATCTTCCAGCTACTTCTCTGAGACCCTCAAGAGTATGGGACGGAGCTTATCTCCACTTTCTTAGCAGCAGATTCCTGATGGGCAAGGAGAAGGTTATTAGGGTTTTTTTGCTCCACCAACACAGCCATGTAAGATTTAGTCACTTCTTTCCTCTCTGTGCCTGTCCCACAACAATGTCCTGGAGCAAAATCAGGTCTGTGACCTCCTGCAGGCAATGAACACGTGTTAGTTTTTTCATCCTCACCCATAAAGTGTAAAAAACTAGAGAAGAGGACACAACTGAACAGATGTGCTCCAGCAGGCACCAGCCAGCACTGAAAAGGCAAAAGGAGCATCTTTGTATAAAGGTAGTCTAAAACTTAGGACAGGCTCAACCTGGCTGACAAAATTTCAGGTTCTTTTTGTTCTCTTTAGTGCCCTTTCCCTGTTGTCCAAACTTCAGTGCAGATATACACAGCTCAGTCCAGAAGATAAATGCTATGGTGTTTAACTAAAAGATGCTATTTATAATGAAAATGTGAAAGCAATTTCCAGAGCCCTTAAATGCCTCTGTCCCAGAGATGTTTTGGTAAAATTTTTGGGAAACGTTCTTTCTGAATTTCAAAACATTCTGTTTTCCTGAATTCTTTTCTTTCAACAGAAAAAGGGATTGCAGCAGTTGTGTTGATGTGAACTGTGTGCCTTCATTCCATCAGGAAGGATAATAATAAGTTTATTCAAAATAGCATGGGTTTAGGTTTAGAATAAGTTCAAAATATTTTCAATAATAGGTACTAAAGCAAAGCAAGGGGCTGTAGCTAATAATCAGCAAGATCTGCTGTTTCTAAGTGAAAAAAAATCATCAGGTGACATCAGGTGACATCAGGTGAAAGCTGGGCTTAGTTATTTTTGTCTTCGTGGACTTGGATCCTGGTCCAGCTGAACATGGTCATAATGCTTCAGAGTATTTCTGTTAACCAACCCAGTAATACTGCTACAGACAGGGAAATAATGAGTGCTTTCTTCCCGGTGAAAGAAGGTTGCCTTTAAGGAGTTTGACCTTCTACCACTTTACAAAATGTCCTTGATGAACAGAGTTCAGATAACTAAACCTGTCTAAAGGTTGTTCTGCTGGACTAATAAAATCTGTCATTATTCGGTTCCTTAAATTCAGTAGTAAATTACACTGTGGGAGCATTTGCCCTGAGCATTCATACTCAGACAGAGATACGTGACAGGGTCTTTTTAAATAAAAATGTTAGATGAAGGCAATGTAATCTTAAAGGAAAGCAATTCATAGTAGGGCAATACCTTATCTCTTGTCTCATTTAAACTGGGTTCCTCTTAAGTGAACCTCTCATCACAAACCTATCTGAGGGTATCACTGTAATATGCTTGCTTATTTCCAAGCAGAAAGGTTAATATTTCTAATTAAAAAGAGGCTTGCTAAGGTATTTCTTAAATCAACTGTTTTTGATGATAAGAGCTTCTTAGACATTTTAAACTTTTTATTTATTTATGTTGAAGCCATCTCTTCCTCATTTAAATTCTACTGGAGAAAGCAAAGTCATCACAAATGTTAGAGTCTGTAGGGAAGATGATAGTTTTCAGCTGGCTGCAACAGAACTTATTAAGGCTAAAGGCTTATTTTCCTCCCTTAAATGAGTACACATGTGAAAAACATCGTGTTTCAGTTTTCCCAGCAAGATTTGTGTTTTACTTGTACATTTAGAGATGGCATTTGTAATATTTTCGGAGTGAGCCTGATATTTTTACTTACCAAAGTTCAGTTAATTTCAAATGAAACAGTGCTTTCATTTCAAAAGAATTACTGCTGCAAACCCATAGTTTCTGGGGTGTGTATGGAACTAGTTTGGTTGGAGATGTAGGTCCTGTTGTTTCTTGAGTTATTGGCCAGCTTTATGGATCCAGCCAACAAAGTGGTAACCACTCCACCTGTACAAGTAGTTCCTTCATCCAAAGGAAATTATGGGAATCACAACTCAAGTTATCAGCTGGGAGTAGTAGTAAAAATATCAGTTGTGTTCCCACTTTCTGAGGAACAGAGGGCTCTTTGGGGGGCAGACGTATTGTGCAGTCATCCTGGTGCTTATTGCTACAAGATCTATGGGGCAGAGAGCAATGATGCTCCATCCTACGAGATCTGTGGGGCAGGAGGGCAGGCTTCTCCATCCTCTGGCATTACCTGCTGAAGGGTGGTGAGGGAGCCTCATCTGTAGATCAAGCACAGATGTGGAGTTTGCCTTAGATTTCCCATAGGAATAGTATGAGAGAGAGAGGATGTTAACACACTACTCTAATATTTGGGCTCTTTGATCTTCCTTGACAGAAGCTGCTGTTGAAATTCAAATGATGTATTAATTACAATACAGCACCTCACAGAGTAAGAGAATTGGGTTGTGCTGTAATTTATGAGTCCTGCAAAATAACCCTATGGAACTTTACAAAAACTGGGGAGTCTGGGAAAAAAAAAGAGAAGTCAAGCCCAGATTTACCAAAGCTAATAAGCAACTACTTTTATCAGCCTGGCAAGGCAATTTCCTGCCCTCATCTCCAGTCAGCCTGTATGTAGTTACTGCATGTTTTCAGGTAGTGAATGAGAGGAAAAGAATCAAAGAATGAGAAAGGAACATCTTCCTGAAAAAAAATACAAGTTCAGCAAAGAGAGAAGAAACAATGATTCTTCTTGGGTGTGGTCTTCCTGGTAAGAAGATCCTGGCTCACCTGGGATTTGATAATTTTGTTTGGATACAATCAGCCTTTAAGACAGACTCATCCTCTTGTCAGGTTCCAAAGCTGCAGGATGTTACAGTTTAAAGGAAGTCTTTTATTTTATTCATAAAAACTGGCTTGAGGAAGTATTCTTCAGCAAAATGTTGAAATAATTCTGATTTTTTTAAAAAAGCCACATAACTATTGTGATACTGTGGGAAACATTACCTCTCCACTGTAGGAAGTGTGGTTAAAAGTCTGCCAGTTCTGGTGGTATGAGAAAGGCTGGCCCCATGCCATACCTTTGTGATTCAGTTAATGAGCAACTCTTCCATATTCCTTTTGCACCCTGCAAAATAAGCAGACTCATGTTTCTCTTATAAAAAATTAGCCTGCAGTCAAAGAACTCCCACTGATGCTGGTGCTCTTCATTACTCACTTTGAGTAAAGCTACAGTACACGGTTCCATGTGACTATGAGGATATGTTTAAAGGACTATAGCAGTATGCAAAGCAAAATAGTCTATTAGCAAAATTGGCCAGAAGGAAAATTCCCATATTTATATATTTATTTATTCATTGTTTCTAGAAAGCTGAACTCTTATCTTATTTTCCTACACACACACTTCGGGAAAAGCTCAGAAAACTTTCTTGCATTATCAAGATATTTGCTTTCCGAGCATGGTAAGCTGATGAATTCTATCAAGGGCAAATTCATAAATAATCAAGATTTCACCAGACAGGCTTTGCTCATCTCTTTTCTCCATTAAAATTCATATACAGCTTCTATTTTTAAAAGCTCTTAAAAATATCTAAGCCAGAACTGGTTTTGTTTTCTCCCAACTTCTGGTATCTGTTCTGTGCACTTACCTTTGCACATCATTCGTGTAAAAACTGCCTTTGCAGCTGCTATCAGTGTACGTGTCTAATCCTAGACCAGTTTTGTTCAGGTCCAAGCCATGGGGAAGAGGAGCATGGTCTCCTACTTCAGCACAGGGATATTATAATGCAGGATCTGTGCTTCTCTGAAAAGTTTTGCTCTTACCGCGTAGTGAAGGTTAGGTTCTTCATGTTTCTTTGTCCCTCGGGATTTATGTCCTTTCTAGGGAAACCAGCAGAGCTCTGGAAAATGTTAGTGACTGGCTACAGGATCCACTGTATTCTCTAAGTTAATCTATGAACTAAGGAAAATCATTCTCCTAAGGATTATGTTTCAGAGGAAGTCAGACTTTAAGAACTACTTTAGTCAGTGAAGACAACTTAGAAATTTCCTCAGAAAGGAGAACATTTACTTAGCCTTTGGATCAAGTTCCACCTGGGACAATTATTTCAGCCTTCCCCATTCGTTCTTTGCCCCTGAAATTTTAACTGATGATGGTTTTTTTCCTTCCCCCGAGAGTCACAGTGCTGTGTTTGCTAGCACATCACAATTATTGCTTCCCACCCCTGGCTGCACTTCAGGGGTGGCTGAGTAATCTGTTTATATAGGCTCAGGACGTATTACTGTCTTTCTGATGAAAGATATAATACCAAAAGCAATTTTAATGTGTCAATTGATTTTTTTTTTTTTTAAGTTTGATTTGGTTGTCAGAGCCTGTACCTAATGCTTATGTTACTGTGATTGCTCTTCTTGCAGCATGTCAGGCCCAAAGAAAGGGATGGAGCAGAGCACAATCAAAAAGTCACTTGAAAAAAAATTACCTCTTCTTTATAAAGAAAATCAAATGCATCATAGATTTTCCTTTGAGTTCTGGTGTCTGATCTTTGGTAAAAGTGACCTTCAATGGGAAGAGGACTTCTGTTTCCATTTTCTTACATTTGCAAGGAAGATGGAGGTTATTATGCATTTATATTTGCGTTTTCTCATGCATATAGAAACTGCCAATTTTTATCTGCTCCATAAGACAGTTATTCTGAGTAGTTCAACTTCTGTCCTCTCTAGAAAAGAGTGGCAAAAAATGTTTACCAAATCTATGAAAAAGTTTGCTTTTCCTAGCATCAATCAAACATGTATGATTAACTCTTCGGGGAAAGAGAGCAAATTTACAAAGTCCAGTTACATTACACAACAAATATAATATTAGTCCCTTAAAAGGTCATTAACAAAACCAGAGCTAAACAAGCACCTTTTTAGCTGATATTTCTGAGATGGAATGAAAACAGCAGTATGAAATTATTGATTGCCTCTATCTCTTTTCAGAACTTTTTATGTACTAAGAAAAAATTCAAATGGGGCGAGCAACAGAAATTGATTTTTTTTTTAAAGAAAAGATTCTTGTTCTTTAAATTATTTTTTAAACTGTCAACTTACACTATTGTTTAGAGTAAATTAAGTAATGCAAAAATATGGGCACCCTGCTGCATTAATTTATATCTGCAGTAAGCACATGAACTCTAGTGAATAATTTCATCTAAGATTAAAAAAGGTAATGAGAGCAGGATTTGGTTCTGTGATTGTAGTAATTAGTTACCTAAGTCAGACCTTTATTTTTACTCTTGAAAGAAAGTCAGAATTCGCTATAATATGTTGAGATGTGGGGAAGCCAGCTGGCATATCCATATCTATCAATTGACTAAATAAATGCAGATTCATTAAATAATTTTCTGTAAATATAAAATCATAATTATTTATTTATCTTCTGTCCTTTGCCAAGACAGTAAGCCTGTTCTGAATATGTCCTATTCCACTCCATATATAATGCTGACTTGAGTATTTTCCTTCAGTGGTACTTGGGGCTTTGAGCAACCTGGTCTGGTGGAAGGTGTCCCTGCCCATGGCAGGGGAGTTGGAACTAGATGATCTTTAAGGTCCCTTCCAACCCAAACCATTCTACAATTCTGTGATTAGCAGACCTTCCTGACTCGTCCTTGAGGTCTAACAAACAACATAAAAAAGGCTATTTGAACTCCAAAATATTTAAGATAACGCTGAGCAGATTTTAAGTCCTACAGGATTTTACTTTTTAAACAACACACAAGAGATGCCTACAAAAAAAGCCCATGCAGTAACTACACAGTGGTTTTCATACATTCATCTCCTCCACCATGTTTAGCCCTTGACTTTCTTCTCAGATACAGCCTTCAAAACCACAATAATGTCATCTGAATTCCAGGTGGGGAAAAAAAATCTTTTTTTGATTTTCTGCTTTTCTCTGGGTTTATTGTTAAAGTAGTAGCTTGAATCTCATACTCACAAATCAGGCTTAAACCTGGCCTAGTTAAAACTTGCAATGACTGAGATTAAAGATATTCTCCTTTCTAAACATTATGCATATTCTGCTCTAAGATTAACAACTTGGACTTCTTATAAAGCAGAGTGCACCAGATTGTCACTACAGTGTTCAACAGGGATGCTGAAAGGACAAGAGGGATCTGTGGTGTGGTGCCTTTGGGATGCATATGGTGTGCTGCAGTATGGCTGCAATGCAGGAAAAGGCTCAGACCTGAAAAGAAACATAACTTGAGTTGATTTCAGTTGGAGTGAAGTGATGTGGTTTTGTTTGTACGCAAAGAAACACAAGGATGGCAGTGCAGCTTTTAAGGCTTTTATCCCTTTAGTGCCAAAGCAGTGGGACCTGCTGGTATCACGCTACATCCAACAGCAGACCGTGGTATCAGCATGATCCACCAGTGTGCCATGTCTTTGCATGCAACAGCACTTTGCAGTCTTTGTTACATGGAAATGATGGACTAATACAGACTGGAAGATATCTGGAGCACATCTGGGCGAACCTTGCTGAAAGCAGGGCCGTCTCTGGAGCTTCTGTAGGTTTTTCAACCAACTCTCGAATATTACAAGGGACAGACACAAAGGCTCTGGAAGACCAGTTCTAGCATTTGACTACACTTAGTGTGAGGACTTATTTTGCTTGTATCTGATCAGAATTTCCTTTTCTGCAAGTTGTCCGCTGCCTCTTGTCTTTTCTTCTTGTATTTTTCTTGTATGTAACAGTAGGAGGCTTATAATTCTCAATTGAATTGGATGTATAAAAAGTTCTGCATAAAACTTGTTCTTTTCTCAGTGTTACTAGAGCATCCCTCAGAACTGTATTGACATGTAATACTGCAGCATGCAGCTGTTTGTCATGGTTTTATTTGCCATGTAGAAGTAAAAAGTAAGCACTGCACATCCTACCCAGCCTTTATGAGAGGATGGGAGATGTGTAGTCTTTAGTTTGACCAACACAGAGAAGAAAATTTCCAAACTAGCTGTATTTTCAGTTTTGTATTTATTTTATTTTAATTTTTTTTATTTAATTTGATTTAATTTTAATTTTAAGCAGTTTAATTAACTGCTGAGGTAAAAGCAAGAGGTTTCACATCAAATTAGCCTAATTATCAGACTGTTGCATCAGCAACAGTGCCTTGAAAATGTGCAATAGATGGATAAGACAGCAGAGGAGCGTGTTTCAAGTTTTACCTTGTTAAGAAGCTAATGAGAACTCCTCTCTGAACATAGGGTGGGTCAGAATGGAAAGTACTAGTTCACCTTCACAGAATCCATTACAGTGTCTTTGAACTGAGGAGTTTTATTGATACCAAAAACACTTGCTGTTTGGTTGCTCAATCAGTAAAAATACATTGATATTCTGGAGTTCCACCATCTATAGGTCAACCCACGTAAGTTGTCTTTATCATCTTCATAAGATGCCAGGAGATTTAAAAAGCTATCCAAATAATGGCATGGAAATCTTGGGAATGTATTTCTGATATCAGTCACTCAGCTGTGCTCAGAAAGGGTAAGAAATCTTGTTTTACAGAGAGCTGCTTCTCACTTTCCCTTAATGCTTCTCACTTTGCCTTCATATTTCACAATGCAACAACTTAGCTCTGAACAGCAACACATAAGAGAGTATTTAACTCAATATTTAGCTCAGTCAAGCTTTCAAGAGTTTGTTTCTTCATAAAAGCATCATTTGGGGATTTTTTTTTTTTCAATTCAGGACAATTGCTTCATGCTACTGAGGCAGAAAAGGCAAAGATTTAATAATGCTGTCATTTTGGGAGTGCACACAGTGTCTGCATGAAGGCAGCATCATTACACTCAGTCACTAAATGCAGGTCTGAGGTGAGATTGGACTGCCAGGCAGCCCTGCAACAAAAGACAACACAATGTAAAGGACTTCTGCTATAAAAAAGTACATCAAGAATTTTATTTTTGACTACTTAGTCCTTTCTCCCTGCGAGAGGTTCATTAGTCCCCAGTGGAAGATAGAGTATGATTCCTGCCTTTTAAAGAATGATGTCAAAGGGATAATTCTAGCTGCTTTTCATGCAGATACTTGAACACCTGTTTCTCCTTCATTTATCTGCCAAAGAAGATTAGTTCAGGATAACACCTACTGATTTTATGGATTACTGCTGTGGTTTTTTTGCCTCATAGTAATAAAGGTGAATACCACAAATGGCTTTTCTATAGGCCTTAAGCAAAATTATATGTAACAAAATCATAAGATGTGTGGGTTGTATGATAATTTTGGTTTAGCATTAAGCTAAATTTAAGATGCCATCATATGTAACTGTCGTGTTTCTTCACAGTGTATTCGTTTGAAATGTACACCACCCCCTTATTCTGTAAGCCTCCTCATTACTATGGCAAATTCAAATATCTTGTAGTCAACTAGTTTCAAGGAACCTTGCAATATTTGCACATTATCAATGTCATCTTTTCCTGCTGCTTATTCCTCATTTGCAATTATAATAATTCATGATATTTCAGCCATCTCCACTGCAACTAGTTATGATGGTAGAAATAGACTGACATCTATTGCTATTATGCAACAGAAAGAAGTGAAATTTCACAAAAATAAATCATCCTAATCTTACGGATGTAAAAAAAGACCAGGCTAAAGTTGGAACAGGAGAATATTTAAGTAGAGCTAATCACTAAATGGTTATTTTTTTATTCACTTATATCTGAAATTTAAAGCTACAGCAATAATATTTTGATTAAGGTATTTATAACAACATAATGGCACTTTGATAATCTTCAGAAAAATACTTCTAGTAGTGTCACCTTTAATCAAGCTCGTAATTGCTACAGAGCATTTATTTGCAGTATCTCTGTGGTTCTTTTGTGAAGTATTTGTCAAAATCTGCAGAACAAGTCGACCATATTCTCTGTTAAAAAACCATCTACAGTCAGGTCACAACACCGGACAAAATTTCAGATTTCAGGTTCGCATTCCACTGTCACTTCACATACTGCATTGCCAGAAAGCAATTAATAATAATTAAGATTTGTCCAACATGAAATACAGCACACGCTCTTGTACTTCCTAGAACTGAAAGAAACAAAGTGAAGTAAAAGAAGCCTTAGTATTCTCTGAAACTAATGAGTGAAAATTCCTGAAGCCTGTGATGAAAAAGGGTTCTAAGCCCAGATGCCACACTAGCTAGTAAGCTATTTTTGCAACCAGCGCTACACAGGCCATGGAACCTGAATCCGTTTTTGTAATTTTAGATGTCAGTATGTTGAACTCTGTATTATTTAACAGGTCTGATTTAATCATGCAAGAAAAATCCCCTGACATGCATGGTAAGGAGATAAAATTCAAGTTTCTTTCGAAGGCAAATCAGCTGCCTTTGCACATTTCCTGACAATTAGATAATTGAATAGTTTTGTGTGTTGGGATCAAGGGTGTTTTCTCCTGGTTCATTGAACACATGTTTTAAAATTAAATATACTCCAGGACAGACACAGTAGTTCAAACTACTCATGGTAGTCCAGTATCTTTTCTTGTACTCAATGGTTACATTACGTGCAAGAAGCAGGGTAAGCATCTATTTTAACTGACTCCTGACATAAGAAATCAGACTGCAGCACTCAGAAATTCATAAGCTAAAAGCTGCATCCAAATCAAGCCATGTGGATTTATCCTTTGTGTTGTTGGAACCAAATTTAGCCTTAATAGATACCTCTTGCAGACAATTCCACAATGAAAAAAGCCTCTGTACACAGAAGCACCTTATTTGCAGTTGCACCCTCTGGCATTTCATGAATGAGTGAATGGCTGTTCCTGGTGTTACAGACCTCTGTTGTGTTCCCTGTTGGCTCCTGTCCGTGCTGCAGCAGTGCTTGCTGCAGCGTGGCCCGTGGTGCCAGGGGCGAGTGGTGCATCTCTCTGTTGGCAATGGCTCCGACCTGGAGCAACGGGTCATGACCACCCTGAACGAGGGCAGGAGCTCACACTGCTGCCAAAGGCCACCTCATGCATTCAGAAGGCAGAAGCCCTTCTGGCATGGGTTTGCCCTCGTCTCTGGGTCTGGAAGCATGCGAGGGCTGTGGGGATTCTTGAAAGGCTATGCCAGCCAAGGAAGCCCTGTCTGGTGTAGCTCCCACCAGAGGGTGTGAAGAATTGTGTACTGATGTTGTCTGTCCTGTTTTGTGCCTTGATTTTCCTCCAAGGCAGTGGTCTGGTTTATGCAGTGCACAGCCTAGATGACAGTTACCATGTATTTTTGTGAGTATCAGGACCTTGCTATAAAGGAAGAGATTACAAAAAAATATGGTTCTGCTGTTATTCTTCATTTCCCTGCAAGATAACCCATCTCTCTAGTCATGCTTTTTTCATTTTTTCCTAACTTTTTTAGTTCTGATGTATCTTTTTGGTTTTGATGTATCTTTAGCTGTAGACTATTACATTAGCACAAAGGGGCTGTATTTATTTCCTAGTAATTTCAGATTTCTGTTGCCTTTTTTTACTGCCCCAAGCATTAGGATGATGTTTTCAAATAATTCTCTGAAGAGTTTCCAAATAGTATCTTCTGAGTGGGAATGACTAATATAGCTGTTAAGTGTGTAGTGTTAGGGCTGCCTTTTCCCAAATGTCTTTTTTACTCTTATCAATGTTGGATTTTGTCACACGTCATTTCGTATCATAAGAACTCTTGTAGCTCTTTGCAGTCAGCCTTAGTTTTGACCTCAGTCAGCAAATTTTGTCATCTCCCTATTGTCAACCTTTCTAAACTGTGTTTTTGTGAAGAAGACAGTGAGTAGTGCTACATCCCTCTGCTTATGTATGAGGCATTCCTTTTTGATTTCTACATGTTGTTATTCCACCAGAGGATAATCACCCTTATCTAATGCAATTTTAATTCTTCCAATGACCTTAACATAAGAGTTTTGGAACTCTGAAGATGCCAATTTGGAACAAGCATCTTCATTCATTGACTTCTATGAACTTCCCACCTCAAACCCGGGATGATTCTTCTCTCGTCTCTCTTCAGTTCTAGGTCTCCAATTTCTAGCTTTATTCTATGTAACTGTTGCTAGAGTGGTGGTATGGGAACCAGGCTTACTGGTCTGTAATTCCCAGATGACTTTCAGACTCTAAAGAATAGCAACCTTCTATTTGCCATCTCCCACTTTTCTATGTTATCTAGGTTACATGTCACACTTACTGTGTTCATATTTGATTTCCTGAGGAACTCTAGGAAGAAAACTGTCTTGTCTTGGCAGTTTGCTGCTCTCCATTTTATCGATTTCTTTAAAAAGCTCTCTAAGTGACACTTCATTTAGAAAGACTTCTACAGCTCCTTGTAAAGAAGAGTTTCCCTCTGCAGTTCTGCTGAAGCTCTTCTGGATTAGCACTGCTGTGGAAAATATTTGGCTTGTTTACCATGGCCTTTATCCTTCAGTACCATTGCTTTTAACCTTAGATCGTCTATGATTCTACCAATTTTCTGTTTGCTTTCCTACACAATGAACAGAAAAACTTTATTAGGTTCTGGAAAGCAGGGACACTTACACTGGAATACTGAGATATGAGACTGACAATATTATCTACATTTATAATGTGATTACGCTGTAAGAAATGTCCAGACTATTATCGTATCTCCTTCACTTCACTGTCCTTCCTGCCTATTCTTTTTCAAATTTGCTTCTTACATCAGTACTTCAGTTCAAAACTGTTACCATCTAAACATGTTTTGTATCTTCATCTCTGTCTCCCGTCCCAGGCACGCATCAGGACTATGTTTTTGCACACACACACTAAAAGCACTAAGATAACATAAGAGTAAAAAGGCCTTATTTTCTCAGATAACTTCAACATTTGCTAGAGAGGAGCATAAAACAATGTAATCATTGGTAGTTTTTTAAAAAATATCTCCTGTTGAAATAATGGAATAATTCATACTAAAAGCAGGATGGTGCATGCTGAATTCTCATGAAGCTGTTCTGCATTCATGTTACTGTAACTGAAATCACAGTCTGGTCTTTTTTCAGTCTGTTGATTCCAGAGGACTGCAATGTATAATGGAAAGTTTCCCTCCATCTGGGAATGTTATCTTTTCACCCCAAAGAAGCAAAAAAAAAAGTCAGACCAGGACTCTGAATGTGTAAAACATGCTGAAATTGCATGGTGGGCCTTTACTGTAGCTTTAACTGTTATCAGCTACCAAGCCAGAAAGCAGACTGCACTATTTTGGGAGATAAGATGCTGGCGTTAAAGACACTTTGGGGTTTTTTCAGCATTATGTACCAGCCAGCTAGTGCCATTGCACAAGCTGGAAATATCATCCAAATGTAATTGCTGAATGGTGTGACAGCTGCAATTCAAGAATGTTCTTATTTTGGAGGAAGTGTTTGTTGCTTTGTGATTCAGTCATTCCTATAATCAAGCATTAAATGAATGATTTCCTGTTTGGCTCCTAACAGAGGTCTGTGTTGAAGGGTTGATGCCAGTTCATTCCAATAACAAATGGATTTTTAATTTCTGTGTGCTTAGTCAAGATTTTCTGGGTGTACAACAGTAGTGATGATTTCTAAGAAGTATATGAAATATTCATAACATCTCCCTCAAAACGGTGCTAAGTCAACTTCAGATTTAAGTAGGTATTTCTTTGTCACAAGCTGTGCTTTGTATCATTTATTTTTAGTAGAGGTACATGTGGACACAGATAAACAAGTCCCCATCTATTTTGTGTGTCAGTTTGGGAGGCTACGGTGTACTAATTATTCCAGTGTAAGTGGGAAACTGTAATTTACTTCAACAGTGAGTAATGTGCAAATATATTTTAAATTATCTCAAATCCCTTTCTGGTGAAATAGGAACATCCAGCAGAGCAGGCTTTTTTCAGAGTAGCCAAAATAGGATGTTGTTAGGGAGTAAAACACTAGATTTACACATCTGTCTGGCAGTGAGTACCAGGCAATATATGTTTGTAAAGTTACAGCTGTAAGGTAAACTCAAGCTGTAAAACTACACAGCAGTTGGCTGTTACTATAGAAAGAGTTGTGCTGCATGTCTTACCGAGTACAGGTCTCTGTCAGCAAGGTGATCCTCCCAGCTGGCTAACGAGGGGACCAAATACTAGCCAGTAGCTTGGTTGTCATCTCCAGCTGGTCTGTCCAAACATTCTTTCTGCCTTCTTATTGTCAGCCTGCCACTGTTTTGGTTTTATCTCAAAAGTTTTTCCTCCTTTTTCCATCCCAGGAAAGCTGACTCCTTCACCTTCTTTACTCTGGAGAATCCAGTTTCCTGATATCTGCTAGACTTCTTTATGTAAACTGTGCTCTGTATTTTGCCATCTGGAAGTGTTGTCTGATGAGGAGCAAATCCAAAAGCAGCAGCTTGCCTGGGTAGTTATATGCCATGTTTGAACTCTGTTACGGAGAGAACTCTCTGGAGAGTCACAGGAGTCATTATCTTATTCAAGCAATGCCCGCCGTGGTTCTTGCTTTGAGGAAGGTCCCTTGACATTTCTGCTGTTACAGATGACACTACAGATCCCTTCTGCAGTATCATCCTTCTGGGAGCCATCTTCTCAGGGTAAAGGAAACAAACACCTTCCAGATATCTCATCCAGCTTTTCACCCATTTGCTTTTAGCATAGTTTTTGTCTGTTGTACGTACAGAAATCTGAGACTGCAAGGTACCTAAAGCAAGTTGAAAAGTAAAAAGCAGCTGTTCCTTGCAATGTACAACTACTGCTGATGTTCCTACGTATTTTTTTCAGATTGCATCACTTATCTTGTCCAGTTGCAAAGGTTTGATGTGTTGAACCCATATTCTTAGCATTCGTTTGATACTACAACTTCTGCATGTTGTTACACGGAAGCCTGTAGGGGAAACCATCCCTTGAGAAAATGTGAGTGGATCTCCTACCATAAGGATTGCATTGGCTGCCTTCTGCTGGTGCTTAGGACATAACCTCATTGCAGTAAGAACTGTGGTGGTAATCTAAACTACGGTGAGTTTAACTTCAACATAGCTGTAGCTACATACGGTGCTGGCAGCATGGACTTAAGCAGGGGCTATTCTAGCCTGCCAGGTTTCTTGCTTGGATGAAAGCCTTCAAATAAGTCAGTACCACCCCCTCACTACTGTTTTTGATGCCTAAATTAAGAAGTCTCAGAGTGCTAAGTTATGGCTTTCCACTCTGCAGTCACACTGTATTTGCAGAGCAGGTGTATGTTAAGATATGCTATGTTACCTTGTTGCAAATTTCTTTAATTAAGATACAGAATGTCCTTTTTCATTAAGCTGTGGAAAGCAATACCTGTTGGTGGCTCAGCTTTCCAGTTCTTGACCTAGTACTACCTAGGAACTCGTGGAAATACTGTGCAGCAATTCAGAGGGAAGAACAGAAGAAATGTATTTTCTTCATTTTTTCTGTATTCTGGTCGGCTTTCTGAGTGTCTCTCGAACTTCTCAAGTGTGACTAGGAAAGCAATTATGTATAAAAAGTCTGGAAATGTGAGTCTTTCCAAAATCCTATTGATAGATTATTACAGTTCACTGACACAGTGGAGTTCTGTTTTGCTGTTTATTAGCTGGGCAGCCGTGAGTGGTAACATTTTTCTTAAGGTGTCTACAATCTTGTTTTCTTTTCAAATCCACTTTCTTAGGGTTTTTTTTCAAACACGCAGCTTTTGTTATGTTTGTCAAGATTTCTTGTTTATCTTCTGTTTTCATGCATTCATTTTCTGCCAGGCTTGCTCAGCTTGGCCTGTGAAATCCATTATGTTGGGTTTCTTTGGATCTAACTTGAAGTGAAGTTCTTGCCCTAGGAAGACACCTTCTTTGATTGATTTTTTTCAGTCCTTCTGTATGAAAAAAAATACAGTCCATCTCTTCTTGGATTAGATTTCTAATTTCTTTAGTACAGAAAGAATTAAGAACTATCATGGTAGAATTGTTCAGATGTAATTTCTCTGCCTTTCCTTGTGTTTGCTGAATTTCTGGTTGTATGCTATATTTCTGAGTTGTGTTACTGTATTGTGAACTCACTTATCTCACTGTGGTTTGCAGTATTTTGATTAGCTTCTGCAGTTCTGTGTTTGCTAATTTGACTTTGCATCCACTTTCCTCCCAAGTCTGTCCTCTGGCAGTTTAGTGTAGTAATGGTCAGTACAAGTCTAGACTTTTCTTAAGGCTGCTTTCACTTCTTCTCCAGTTTTACTTTCTGCCTCAATCAGTAAGGAAGAGCTGGTTGAATTTTTATCTGTAGTTACCAGGTGTGCCAACTGTTATACCTCCTAAACTCTTCCGGCTACTAACTAGCAATTTTAGATTTGATCCTGCACTCTTAAAGGAATGCATATCTTTACTGTGTTATTTCAAAGGCTTACCTGTCATAAATGAAGGTTTATCATGCTCCCAGTCCAGTGCTGCTAACTGGAAATGGACCACTGCCTTGAGCTGGTCTGAATTTGAGTGGAAGCAGGATGCCCTGACATCATCGTCTCTATGCTTTTACATAGTCATAAGCTGAAATAAATCCAGTTGTACTTGCAAGACTGGAAATGAAATAAAATAGAATTAATCACTTGGGAGGGAGTGGTTTAATTTTATTTTTGCCTCTTTTTCCTGTTCTTTTATTTGCCTTGATTACAGTAACAAATTTTAAGTCTAGAAGGGTCATTTCCTAGCCTAAAGTGTTGGCCCCTGGTCACAGAACAGGTGCTGTTAATGCTTTGCTACTGGTGTAGCAGGTGACATGCCAAGTTGTTTCAGCTTGTCTGTACCTCACTTTTCCGCCTCTATAATGATGATCCTGGTTTGCTTAAAGAGTGGTTTTAGTTACGCATTATTGTGGCATCAGTGCTGTGGGGTTTTTCTGTGTTATTAGTTTGTCTCGTAGCACATGCCACAGTCGTTTTCCAAGTGATTCACATTCTGAAGGGGGTTTATTTGGTCAGCTGATTTGGAGAGGTACATCTATACACTTTTTAAAATCAAGCTTAACCTTTTATACCAGCCTATTTTTCTCCTTCTGATGTTCAGAAGGAGACTATATTATCTCATAGAATGGCAGTGCTAGGCTATAGTCAGAACAAGGAATGTCGTGGGCAGACACACAGACAGAAAGAGGCTCCTGATCCTGTCTAGGTAGTAATCTGTATGAATTAGATTCTGTAGATGGTACTGTTGCAGGAAAACCCAGGCTGGTATTAGAGATACTCAAAACTTCTGTAAGGAACTTTAAATCTCAAAGATTCAGAAACCTCTTGAAATATTTTTACTGTACTCAGGCTTCAAGAGACCTGTGCATGTTTGAAGCCAAGCAAAATTCATATTTAGCAATGAGCAAAGCAATACAGTTATTTCAACCAAGCTATGTTTTGGCATTGGTCTTACCCCAAGCTCACAGCATCAGTGCTGGGTGTCATGCCTCAGCTATTAAAACAATCCCAAAATTAATGGAGCTCTCTGTGAGCTGGCACATCTACATTTTCCTCAGCTATGTCTAAGACTTTCATCTGCAGCAGCGTTTCTTTTCTTAAAACTACTCTCTTCAGTCAATTTTGATTTCAGGAGTGTATTCAGCCCTATTTTTAGGCATCTTTATCTCAGCTACTCACCCTGAACTTTCTTTACAGTCAGTGAAGCCTAACAGGCACTTCCAAGGTGCAGTTCAGTCTTGTTTAGATTCTTACATTAGTCTGAGGTTAATCATGCCCAAGACTTGCTCTTAATATATAAGGAGGCCAACTCAGAGGCAGAAGCCCACACTGTAATAATTTGTATCAACTGAATCCTGCCCCATTTGATTGCTAAGAAAGTCTACATAGTTGGGAAAATTTCAAGATGATGTAACATTTTTTAATACATAATCCATCACATTTGAAAATCTCTTCTTCCTTATAAATCTAAATAAAACATTGATGGTTGTTTATCTAAACACTGTGCAAAGCAATTGGTTTGCTTGTTTCTAATTATTCAGATCTGAATTATTAGCAAAGCAGATTCCTACTGAAAGCAAGTATAATTGATGCACCAGAAAGCTTCTGCTCTCAGCTTCATCCTGTAACAACCTTTGCTTTCTAAAGTCATTGTGAAAATTATAGTGGCCTTTGAAAGGAAGAATTCATGCAAAGCGTCCCCCAGTGCTTTTTAAGACAAAGGCCAAGGACAACCTCAGAAAAAAGCAAGGTTAAGATCCAACTGGTCAGCACAGAGTGGGATTTAGTTTCAGTTGTCAGATGAAAAGGGCAGGACTTGTTTATTCAGTCCACCCCTTGGTTTAAGCAGCAACATGACAATTGGTGCAAAGGAGGACAGTTTATTATTATCTTGTATAATAACATTTATTATTAATATATTATTGTCTCATATAGATGCCGGTTGGAATAGTTCATCTGCGATGGTTTTGTCTTGGAGGGAAGGGTGGGAGGGCAGAAAGGTTGTGTGTCCTGACTGCATAAATGCCTCTTTGGCTGGTTAATGGAGCAGCAGAAGCTCTTGGCACAGAGGCAGCGGCGAGCTTCGCCTTCTCAGCTGGAGGAGCAGCCCACAGCCACTGCCATCACAGAGCACAGCAGCCTATTAAAGGAATAAAGACAAAACTGTGTTTGATTTCCAGAATGGAGGGGCAGGAACTCCTCCTGACCTTGTCAAGGCTTTACTGATCTTAATGGGTCTGCCACAGAGAAAAACTCTGCTTGAACAGCAGAGGGGTGCTGCTCCTGAGGGACAAGTTCAAAAATACCAGCTTAGAAACATTAATAAAAACATTTCCCACTGTTCCTTCATCAAAGCATAAAAGAAACAGCATACTGCAGAGCACACTAGCAAAATCTGTACACTTCTACCATAAAATACACGTAGACTCATTTCTATAAACTAGTAACTGAGAGTTTCTTGGAGAGTGGATGAATTTATTACAGTAACTAGTTTCTGGCATAAGTAGATCCCGTAAAGAGGGCTTAATGATTATTTCTAATCTCCTGGAAGGTTGTACAAATGAAAAAAAATGAGGTTAATCACCAAGGAAAATCATTAATGAAGTAATACATCTTTTCTTAAATATTAATTATATTTCATTTTTTCCCATCACAGAATTTACACGGTTCTCATGAATCAAGGATTAATTCAAAGGTTTATATTTATCCTCTGCTGTGAATGGATTCCTTCTCAGTGGAGAGTGAATGAATTTATTTTATACCAGCTTTCTGCTTGAAAAGAAAAACCCTTCGTAAAAAAACTGGCAATCTTTGCTGGAGAAATCCAGACCAAGTAAAGCATTTCATTGTTCAGGCTGTTAGATCCTAATGAGTTCTGCATCTAAGTGCTTGTATTTTTTTCCTATCTGATCAGCAGTAGCATAGCAGGTTATGCACTTAAATGCACGACACTTGTTTAGGAGGAAGATTTGTGTTAAAGAAAGGCAGCATGTTCCATAGTTTTAGTATAACATCTGTTATTATCATTCAGTGCTGCTCTTAGCCCAGCATGCCCTTCCTCTAAATATCTTATTAATTAAACTGGCTTAGTAGGAAAATAATTAATACTATAAGTCCTGTACCTACTTAGAAAGGATTTAGAAACTGAAAAAATTGGTTTTGTCTGAGCTTCAGCTTGAGGGCTGTGCGTTTTTCATTCTTGAACACAAGCAGATTACAATAGGGAGTATCTGAAAATCCAAATATATCCAAAGATATTCTATCTTTGAAATTCTGTGACTGCAAAAATAGTCCGCTACTTTGAGAAGTCTTGGTCACTACTGGAGGGTCTTCCTCAGGAACTGGTTTGGAAGAGATGCTCCTGCACTTCTTCTAAATGTCCTGATAGCCATTTTTAGCACTTGATTCCCCAAAAGCCTTAACTCCAGTCTGCAAAATTACTGTGTTTATTACCAGTACTGTGATAATGTGGTGGGACCTCCTAGCCATGAAGTCAGTAGTAATGCTGCTACCTTGCATAACCAGCTCTTGACTGAGCAGAAGGGTGAGGCAGTGTACCCAGGTGGGTGCCAATGAATTTGTGTGTCAAATGAGGATCTGTCACTTAGCTATGGTCAAGTAGAGAAATAGAATTTGCTTGTGCCTTTGTTCTGTGGGTAGTGCTGCTGTCTCTATGCAGAAACTGTTGCTTTGCTGCTGATTCTCCCAGCTTGGTTTCCCACTGAAGAGCAAGTTCAGTTTGCTGCTTATTCTAACAGAAAATTACACTTTCTGAGACCTATTGGAAAAGGTGCTGGGTATCACCAGATTGCTCTTTAAACTCAGTCAGAGCTTTAACAATTTCCTTGGTGGGAGAAGGCTCAGGAATTAGCTGCAGCTTGTTCTGGCTTTTTTTGGAAGGTCTGAGGGCAGGTATTCTTAAGGAGAAAGAGGAAAAAGCTTTAAATGCAGTACCAGAACAAGACCCCTTCAGCACAGGGAAAAGGGAGCTTGGGGAGCAGTTTGCAGTGTGACTCAAGAGTTTGATTGTTGGACCTTTTTATTCAAAAGCATATTAGAAACTTAGAAGTCAGTGTTTCATTGCAAGTCAGTTGAGGTGCCTAAAGCACTTCTTCAAATGTGTTTAAGGCACTCTGGAAAATGCTGTGGCTATTAGGTTAACAACCTCCAAAATCAAACTTCATCATGTGGCTGGTCAATGGGTATGGGGCCTTGTGCTTCAGCAAAGGGACCTGCCTTTAATTCTGATCCGTGCTGAAGTTCAGAGAGCGTGTCTCTCCCTGGGGAGACCAGGGTTTTTAATTAGCTCCTGACTATGCGTACTGGTCATCTTTGTCCCAAAGAATCTGTTCAAAACTGATTTTAAAAGCAGGGAAGCCTAAGTTTATCCTACAGAGAAGATTGAAGCAGAGCTGGCCTTGTTCATACTGAGCCCTACGTATCTGGCAGCAAGTAAGTTGCAATGAGCCCAGTGTGCCGGCATAGGCATGGCTAATTCACCAGATACATGTGTCCCTGTGGGAACAGTCAACACTCAGCAGTAGCAAGAAAGGTTGCACCCTCTTGTTTTCAAGGAAGGAGAGAGGGTTTCCAACCCTCTTTTGCTTTAAATCAGCCTTGGGCAGGCTGAGTCCCAGTTCATTTGTGTGTGCGTGCATCTGTGCTGGGTCTGATAGAGGAGCATATGGCAGAAGCAATTTGCCCTTGACTGTGCCTCTTTTTTGGCAGGCACAGGCATGTTTCTCACAGAGCGGGTGCAGTCGCAGCCACTCCTTCACATCACTTCTTGCGCCCCTGACTTGCTGGCTTTCAGGTCTTTGCCTGCGTGCGTGTCCTTTGTGGTGTTTTGGTTAATTGGACATTGTTTTAATTACTCCTTCAGTAAAGAAACATGTATTTTCTATCTGTCATTTTGCTGCCTCAGTGACCGCAGTCTCCAAGCAGCCAATACAGAACTCGAGCTGTTCAGATCTGGTATAAACTGCAGTGGCTCTCTTGGAGTTTCCCTCCTTTATATTTCTTTAGGGGAAAACAGCCCTCCAGGGAAGAGAAGGCTCTATTAAACACCTCATTTTTGCAATGTCCCAAACACCTTGATCTGCCATCACTGGAGGAAGTGGCAAAGAAGCCTTGGCTTCCATTCCCTTCCACAGCCTGGGCACAGTCCGTGGCCATGTTCTTGGCCACATCTTTCCTTGGTTTGAGTCTTTGTGTTGCCTTCTTTCTTATCCTTCCCTCTCCAGCTTCTGCACTAATTTCTTTTTTCTCCCTTTGCTGTCTCTAATTCTCCACAGAAATCAGAAATCCTTGGCTCATGTGTCAAAATCAAGCAATGGGTGTGCAGACATGCCCTCAAATCAGTCCATCTATTGCCATTTCTGTCAATAACAGCCACACTACAGCAGCAGACAGATTCTCTGGACTGCCAGTAGCCTTTATTTCAAGATGCTCAACTACCACTGACTTGAAGAGGAGAAAGAGCATTTTTTAAAATGCCTTTAAAAGGCATGGAGCCTTTTAAAACAATAATTTCCCTTCTTTTCTGTTTGTATTGACCCTTATCCTTTGCTTACAGCTTTGGAAAGAAAAATGTCAATGAGGCAAAGCAGAGAGGAGCTTATAAAACGAGGAGTGCTGAAAGAAATTTTTGATAAAGGTAAGTGTTCTTCTTTTCACAGCAGTAAATTGACATCCCATACAGTTTTATGGCCAGACATTACATAATTGTTACACTAGGAACCGGGAATAGAGGTCTGAATTGCAAGACTGCAAAATAAGATCTCTGAACTCTTCTCTTGACTTTGCTGTGGTCTGGCCCTCTCTGTTGGATACATTTGATAGTTACTTAGCAAATAAAAATGAAAACTAATCAGAAATGTAAAGCAGTAGAAATAAAAATCACAGCAATAGGCAGTGGTCACTGACTGCAAAAGAGCAAAGCATCCAGACTGTGAAGAAATGTAGTGGGTTTGTGCCTCTGTGTGTTGCCATTGTCTGGTTGAGTCACTTTGGGATTAACTGTTGTGGAAAAGGGAAACATTTAAAGATTTTGGATCCTGATGGGCACAGAACAATGTATTTTCCCTTGAAACAGCTCAGCAGAGAAAATAATTCCTTGTTCAAGATAATTAATTTGTTGAGTTGGTATTGTTGAGTTGCTAGTGTCTTACACAAAATGCCACTGTTTTACAAACATCGTTTTACACTGATAACACAATACATAGTTGACATCTATTACATATGTTTGAGTGCAGCTTTTGTTTTCCTGCTTCCCTTGTCAATAACTAAGGCATTTAATTCAACTAATTATATAAAGACATAATAAAGTTATCTCTTAATCACAATAGAACTTATGCATATGCATTAAAGCCTCATTAATTAGAAATCTAAAAGTTTTGACAATAGCAGTACAAAATCTGGTAGAAATTAGTACAAGTTGGAAACTTTCACAGGTATTAGAAGTATAGCCTAAATTAGGCTAAAGTATAACCTAAAGAAGTATAGCCCCATAAATTCAGGAGCATTTAAATCTGCTGCCTACTTTTTACTCTAGCTTATTAGGAATTTTAAAATTTACTAACCCATACTGCTAATTTTTTAAGTGAAAAACAAACGAAAATAGCAAAAAGGTGCTTATCTTTAAATTTTACAGTTTCTACCAGTTATATGTTGTAGTGTGCTCTCACAATGACCTGCTGGCTTAGAAATCATCCTAGATGCAACTTCAGAGTAAAAACAACTCCTGGCAATAGGTTTGCCCTTCTCCCTGCTTTGTGTTGTCCACGTTTCATAGTGTGACTCAGATCGGACCCGCAGCCAGCAAGGCGTGGTCCAGGCTGTCACACCAAGTGATCAGTGCCTCAGCCAGCTCAGAAGGCAGCTTTCAGTCACACCTCTGTCCCGGGTGTGACCTCTTTCGTCCGTGCCTCACATCCCATGTGTAGCCGCCTTCTGAACCATCCCGACATACACCTAAAGGCATCCCCAGGAAAAATCTTTTCTGTGAAGTCTGACTCCGCCATCCATATTGAAACTTGGGGAGATTCCCCTTGTATTGCTGCCAAAGCACTACAGTTCTTTCTATTGATCAAATAATGATGTAGTTTGTAAACTTCTGTGTCATCTTGTGAAGCAGATACTAAGTTAATTAGTTAATTAATTCCTCTTTATAGTAATTTTTCACCTTTACAAAGCTGATATGAAAAGGAAGAGGTAGGGCAGAGAAGAAAGTGGTAATACACAAGAATAGCAGCAGTAATCTAATAGCTGTGATGATACAAGGGTATGGACAAGGCAAGATGTGTAGAGCATAAGCATTATTTCCTTCGGTGGTATTATAATCTGAGAGTAGTTCTAATAAAGGATATATCTCACTGAGAACCTTAAGTGGAAGTAACATTTTCTTTGTAATTCCTGTTAGGTAGCCTCTAATCCTTCAAGAAAACAGCAGACCTTTAGCATTTCCTAGCAGAACGCTTTATTTGATTATGGTAGCACCTTCCATGCCAAGAGGCATCTTGCACAGACAGTAGGTGTAAATCTCTTTGTATCCCTTTCCTAAGAGGTGGGCAAAGCAAACAGAATCAGCCTGTGAGTAGTTTTGGCTTTTTCTTTCTTTAAAAACCCATACCGATCAAAGGAAACAGCACGGGCAGACTGACCCAAGAACAAAAATTCTTGCCTTAGTGTGCTTAGTGTTGGTTTTGTCATATCTTCTATGTTGAGAAAAGCATAATTAGCTGGTTTGTTTGCCTGCTGTTTAACGTGACACTCTGACCTGTTTGTTTCAGGATTTGCTGGATTTTCAGAGAACTTTGTGTCACCTAGGAGGTGAAAGTTATCAGAGTGCAGTGTCACAGTATTCACACATGGGAGAGTCACTGCAGTCCAGCTGCTATATTTGGAAAACAAGAAATGTTACCACTTCAGTGACCCCCACACTTAAATTAGTCAAGTGGAGCTGCTCCAGACTGAACTGCAGAGAGCACTTTCCTTGCTAAGGGCCACACTCATGACAGAATCAGTTTCTGTTTATCTTCTATTTCCAGGGGTCTGTGACTTGAGTATTCTGAAAATGTAGGCAAAGGTTATAATTTTTTCAAATACTCTGTACTTTTGGAAAATAGTAAGTTGAAGGAGTATCTGATGAAGCTCCTGCTGTTCTAATAGTTTGTGGGCAGATTGTGCTGAGAAGTTAAAAATGCCTCTTCCACCTGCATCACAGAACACACCTCAACATTTAGAAAAACTCACATTTTTGCTGTGCCATTGCTCCTACACACAGGTACACACCTAGATTTTCACATGAAGGTGTAACCATCCCAAAAGCATCCATCATTAGAATTGCCCACCGTTTCATGCTGCTGGTCAAAGAATTAAGTCTACTTGTAGTATTTTGATACCTCTTCTTCTTTCTGAATGTAGATGAGATTGCCTGTAGTGAGAAATTTCTGAATATGAGTGTGTACTGATTACTTACTCCAAAGGCAATGATGCAATGGTTTTTCAGGGAAACATGGGCAGTCTTCATCTTTTATATTCTTGTATTTTTATACGCTCTGTCTAATCAAAATGATGGATTTAGACTTAAATTTCGGGTGACCTAAGTCCTGACAGGATTTGGACATGTTGCACTTATGCACTAAGGCAGATTTTGTGACAGTATGTGAGAACAAACTTGAAGAAGTAACTTTGGTAATGCAGCAAGGAGGAAGGCATGGCAGCCACTGGAGACCCAGTTGTGCTGCAGTGAAATTGAAAGGTTTTGAACTCCTCCAGAAACAGCCTGTCTCAAACTCCATGGGATCCCACAAAATCAGGGCTGTACTTAGGGACTGAAATTGTGGAGGATCCCAGCTGCTGTGCTAAGGTAGTCGCCAAGGCTAGGAAACAGTTCCAGGGGCAGGTCTTGACCACATGCAAGAACACTCAGTTTTCCATTCCCCACCCTTGGGGTCATGGCAGAGAAGGACAATGAATTTTACTCTGCCCTTCCTAGCCTTTGCCATCAAGAATTCTTGCTTGGACAGTCTACTTGAGAGCAGACAAGTACTGAAGGAGACAACCCAATCCAAAAATTAACCCAGGATTTCAAATTGTCCATTTTGACTTCCATAGCCATTCTTCCGTAGAAGGAATGCATGAGCATGGCACTTTTCAGATACGCAGAAAGTTGCATAGTCCAAGGTATCCAGAGTAAAAGGCACGGTGAGAGGGTAAGCAGAGCTACAACAGGAGGAACACAACAGGACTGGTCTGTGCCAGTCAGCATGACGCACTGTGGGCTGCTTCACACCAGGCAATGTTTTTTAAGTACCTGAGGGTGGAAATGGCACGTGTGTTCAGGAGTACAAACCATGCTAGGAGCCGCAGGTTTTGAACACATCATCTGTGTATCTGGGCCTTCTTCCCGTGCTGTTCTTTTCACATGCTAAGTTGAATCAAAGTGTCTGGGTAGAGCCCTCTGCATCAAAGAGTTTCTTTCCTCTGAGGTCCTGTTTTCACAGGTGTGCATTCTCCTGAGTAAGAGAAGAGCAGCCTTCATGTGCTCTCTTGCTGCAGAGGTCAAGCTACTCCCTCATGGACCCGTCCAGTTTCATGCTCAGCTGATATTATTAAAGCTCGTGGACTTAGGGGAAGTCATTCTCCACTAAGTAGCACCAGACTCTGAAAACAGCAAAGGATTTAGCAAGTCTGAGAACAAAAGATTACATATGTTATCACTGTGCAAAATTAACTCTAAACTCATAGCCGGTTCCTGAACACAGATCAATTCATCCATGTATATGTAATAATTGCATTACCAGGGTTCTTTTCATTTGTATGTCAGCCAACTGGAATAGCTTTGATACTTTGAAAATAATAAGTAATTTGCCTTTTATATCGGTTGTCAAGCATCTCTGATGCAGGATTAATTCACACTAAGATACTCTTCCCTCTACAAATTATTTTTTCTGCATCTTTGATCTGTTTGCTGTACTTGAGCAACTCCCCATGTAGCTCTTCTTAAGCAATACCTGATTTAGGGTGTATATTTCAGTCATGATTCTGTGCCATGTCTGATAATTTCATTCAAATCCAAGGACAAGTTTTAGACTCTAAATCAAGATTAAAGATATTCAGATGTAAGATTAAAAAAGGTTATGCTGTCAGTACAGAAAGCTGCCATGCTTTAGTATGATGACAAAAGGTAAAAGCCAAAATTTTATCTTACATTTTACTTTTTTTGCAAAAAATGGTGTTTTCTTAAGTCATGCTCATATACCTTGAGAAGCACATAGCACTTAAGACAGTAGGATTTCAAGATGCTCAGCGTATTACAATAGGCATCTCACATCATGAAAAATGTGTAGTCATCCCTCCAAACAGCAAACGTTACTGGGTTTGTCATGCATACTTTTCTCATAGTTGCAGTCAAATTTAGTCTGAATTAATGCACTGAATTAATGAATATATTGCTGGACATCGTCACTGCCTTTCATTCAAGAAGCAGATGCTCTACATAAGAAATAGTTACGCTCTTTCATGAAACCAGGTAACAGAGAACATCAGTCCTTATCCCAAACACATCTAAACATGTGTGTCTTTATGAAAGAGAGAGAGAGCCAGCACAGAATACACAGCATTTCTTCCCCAATAGCTAAGTCAAAAGATGTTCAGCTTAAATACTGGCTGAACTGTTCTTTGATTTTTGCTGCCTAGGGAAGTAAACAGCTTTGTATAGAATGACCACAGCAGCTAGAACAGAGGCCATGCTGCAAACACTTAGCCAAAGCCTTTAGCTTTGATTTGTGTTGCCACCTTTTAGCCTGCTCCGTTGATTGCTCCCAAAGCCATGGGTCAAGTTTCAGTCTAGTATGATGTGACTGCATTTCCATAATAGCTCTCTGGGTCTCCAAAAAGCCTCCAGCAAAACCAAGAAAGTCAAGACCTTGATATTTATAATAATTCCAAAATAAACAGGAGACCATCTTCACTTGCTGTAGAGAAGCTTTAAATGGTAGAAACATAATTCTGAATAGATATCAGCTAATGTATTTTCAGACTTGTTAATTGCTGTGTACTAGCACTAAAATGAGACTTAACTTTTTTCTCTTTTCAGTATTGTTTTCCAAAGTGGTTTGCACATCTTAACCCTAGAAGGGGAAAATGTGCATTCATTTGACTAAGGTATATCTCTGCTCAGCACACTGAGCAGTAATATGGCTAATCAGTGGTGCCCAAAAATCTAAAACCGTATTCTGAAATCCTGAGTTTCATTTTAAAAGTAATTTAAGTGCTTAGTAAAATTAGGTTCTGCTTATTTGCCTGCTGGCTTTTAGTCCTACAGGTCACATTTCAGTTATATTTTCAGGCTTCCGTTTGTAACCATAGGGGCTGAACACTTTGCTTTATAAAACTCTAATTGTGATGTCCATGTAGTCATTGCCTCCAGGTACCAGAGTGCTGTGCTTAACAAGTTCAGAGATAAAAATCGTGCAGGTTGACACTATAGAGAATAATCTGAATCCTTTCTTCTGCTCTTTATTTCTAATGTGAAGTGCTGTTTGATAGGAAAGAAAATGCCAGCTGCTGTCACAGAAATTTTGCTCAGATAGAGGAGATATTATTAGTAACTATAAAAACAGTCTTTCTAAATGGAATCTGATATATCCCGGTATCAAGACCTTATGTCAGGCAACTATAAAAATTATTCTCTCCCTTACATAAAATGTGGTTATTTGTATGTAAAATAGGGACATACCCCTGTGATTTTGCTTGTATCTCTTATAGCATAAAAGTTGGTGTAGGGAAAGATAATAATTCTAGTTATTAAAATATTTTATATTATATATGGTATATGTTAATATTCTTTAAGAAAGCTTCATATCTTCAGTTCCAGCCCACTATCATTCCTGACTTCCCAGATTCAACAGAGAGAGGGAAAACAGATGTTTTTTTACCTTGGATGGGACTGCAGGTCCACATGGGTCAAGGATTGTCGGGAACCAACCAGCTTAGATCATGGTTCATAATGACCATCCCAGCATAGAGCAAAAGATCAATACAGATATTTGACATAAATTATATGTTACCCCAGACATGCTACCACCATCACTGATGGGCTCAGCCTTGGCCAGCAATGGGTCCAGCTTGGAACTGGCTCCATCAGACATGGGGGAAACTTCTGGCAGCTTCTCACAAGAGTCACCCCTGTAGCCACCCTACTATCAAAACCTGTCCATGTAAACCCAATGCGTATATACATAGAAGGTCTCAGTCCAGGTTCCTCATTTGAAAACAATCTAATGGAGATAGATTTCATTTAAAATTCTGTCTGCATCTTATTTATGTCTCTTTTTTGTCATTCTTCTTTCCTCCAACTACAAACAGATGGGGAACTTTCCATACCAAATGAAGAAGGAGCTTTGGAGAATGGGCAGCCTCTGGGCTCCGGGCTGAGTTCTAGCCAGGTGTCCCTGCCAGCCCTAGCAGAACTGGACTCAGTCCCAGCATCTGTGGAACCCTGCTCATATGAGGTGCTCCCAACCACAGAGATCATGGATGGGACAGGTAACATCTCGTTTACATTATGGCGCAGATACTCAAGGCTGTTTGAAACAAGTTGTTGACTTCTAACATTTGGTGTTTAGCTCTGAGAAATCCTCGTCAAAATGAAGGTCTTCTGGTGTAGAAGGAGGTGACAGCATAGAGATTGTCACTGAATGCTCCGCGAGAAATTTTGACTGACACGATGTAAAAGTAACCTCTACTTCTAAACAAGTAACCTCTCATGGAGTAAGGCAAAACCCCTGCACTTTGTGAACATGTAAAAGTAGGTTTCCAGCTCTCTCTCTACATCTCAGATGTGCCAGTGAGTTCTAGAGCAGAGAGCTGACAACATGTTTGAACCCTGGGGTACAACATCGTGCCCTCTATATGCCACGTGGTGCTGGATGGTGTTCACACCACACATCTGTCAGTAACTAACACAATCAGCTGCCCTACCGTGGGTGAGGCTGGCTACTCTTCTTCCCCAGCCCATGCAGAGAGACAAGAATGCTCTACATCTAGGCTAGCTCCTCTTTCTGCATCATTTTTTGCTGCTGAGAGTTGTGGACAAAGGTCAAATGAGGAAAAGTGAGCAGTAGAAGTTGTCATCTATGATCTTGCACAGCTATACAGCCTTTTCGAAACAGAGTAGGCCCCATGAGGTGCTTTTTACTTTTAACAGGGTAAGTTTACAGACCACCTGCTAACATATCTGGTCCTGGGCAAGCTGTGGTGACAGACCATCAGAGAGCTGACATTATAAAACTTGATTTGGGTTCCAGATGTGGGAGTACATCCCAGCCTGACATGAGGGAGCTGGCTTCTGTCAGAAGTAATGAGAAATTTGGCTGTTGTGTAGATGTGTGTTACTCTTTCTCTTTTACTTTCTTTCTTTCCTCCTTTCTACGTTATACATAGATGTTTGAGTGAAATCTATGAGTCATTCCTAATCTGCACTGCTGCGCTGCTTTTCTTGTCTGACTTTGGCTGTATCCGCTGCTGCTTTGCTCGTAACTTTGTTGCGTCTATGATGTGGTTGTGTCCTCCAGTGTCAGAAGAGAGCCCCACATCCAATGAATCCGGCGTCCTCCTGTCCCAAGATCCTACAGCTAAGCCAGTCCTGCTACTTCCCCCAAAAAAATCTGCCGCTTTCCCTGGAGACCATGAGGACACCCCAGTGAAACAGTTGTCCCTCCTCAAACAGCCCCCTGCCCTGCCTCCTAAACCTATTGCCAGGATTGCCAGCCACTTAACTGGTAAGTAGGTATTCCTGGACCCTCAGCACCACCATTCCCTTATAGGAAAAGCCGCCTTTGTAGCAAGGTTCTCAGTGTTCTTCCTCTTTCTGTAACACTGTTTGCACTTGTTGTGTGTGCTGGTAATGTACGTGCCGTACCTAGGGCAGGGATCGCAAACTCTTCAGACTGCACCTTCATCAAGGTTGCTCCAGGGCACTTCCCCTCTCAGCTATAATCACCTAAGATCGCTGTGGCATTTCCTAACCCTCCTCACTCTTATTCATCAAGACTTACCATCACCACTGAAATTGCAGGATGTGCTTTGATGGGGAAGGAAGTATCAGAAAAATATTAGGATATCTTTAAATGCCCTTAATGAGGAAAGGCATGAGAGTTGAGGGGAAAGGGAGAGTTTTGATTTCTCCTTTTGCCTTTTGTTGCTTGTCCCCTCAACTGCCATACGGGCGGGTCCCCCTCCACACACCCTGTATCTTTCCATATGTTTGTCTTGCCCACCTGATCCTTACACAGGCAGTTCTGTCCCATGACTTCCTGCCATTTGGCTCAGTGCTTACAGTGTCTGCCAAACTGTTCCCCCTTTCCACCCCTGCTCTGACTATTCCCCTCCCACTGGTGAGTCCAGCTCCAATTCCCGATGACCAGGATTTTGATGTCCTGTGCTTTATGCTGTAGTTTAGCTCTCACTGCATGGAAGGTAGCAACAGTAAACACACAGGCTGTTTTGTGTTCCATGTGTTTTTACAAGTGTCCAAGCTCTTTGGGATTCAAAGTTTAGGTAGATGTGGAAGGAGGATGGGTGTGTCTCCTCCTCCCAGTCTCTCATTTCGACTGCTGAAGCAAAGGATGGCTATATTATGCAGACCAAAATAGGTTCCCTAAATGCTTGCCTGCACCTTTTGAACAGCCTGCTCATAATTGCAGCAGGAGGCAGCACCTCAAAATCCTGAGTTGAACATGAGGTGTGGTTCATCTTTGTAATGGGGCAGCTACCAGTCCTCCCCCTGGGTTGATCTTGTTTTAATGCTGCCCTGATATTTTCAGAGCTGATGTGAGAAATGGTCTGCCCACATTTATATATTGTAGATTTTTTTTTCCAGACAGTTAATACCCATTTTATCCAGGTTTAAGATCTATATCAGGAAGGACCTCATTAGGAAAGAACATGTTCTGGTTTTCTCTCATCTCTACGTAGTCTCTTATGTTTCTGTTTGGATGACCACACTTTTTTGTCCTGTATAATTTTGTACATTTTGTGTGAAACCTCTTTACTTTCTTACCTGCCAAAATCTGCACATAATGGTTAACATTTTGCCTTTTGCTACAAACTGAGTGGGCAGTCCTGGAGCCTGCAAGGCCAGGCAGCAGTATTAATGGCTTCACCTAAGGACAAAACCAGCTTCCTATGATCTCCCATAAAACTTTGTCCCAATTATAAGAAGTTGCTCAGAAATGAGGCCAACATGGCAGAAATAAAAATATAGGAATAGCAGAGGAAAAAAACCTCAGGTACTAAATGTCCTTGATTCATGAGCCATTCTTTTGTAAGAGATAACAGAAGACTCAAAGGATGAGGGCTTCTGGAGTAGTTTTGTTTTTTCTGCAGCTGCAAATTTTCTGTGAAGTAGAATCAGGCTCAAATTATCAGCATAAGTGAGTTGCTTGATGGTGTGACTTTCCTATGAAAGTGAAACAGAACTGTGACTTCTCTTACTTTGTGGTGGCCTTCAGTGGTGTCTCATCTAGTCCTATATAAAGTCTTGTATGTGCATATAGATGGACTCTTGTACATGCATATACAGAACCTTCAGGGTGAAGGAACAGAGATTCAAATTTAGTCATAGAGTTGTAATTTAACTGACAGTTATTCCTGCTGGAACTGAAACCTTCATTTTTACATTCCTTATAAATAAAAGTATTCAGCTTGTTCTTAAGGGTCCATTTACTTTGGTGGTCCAAAGGATATACGCATTGCTCAGTGCCTTGTGTTCTCCACTGGTAATTATATTAGCTGTGTACAATCTTTGGAAATGAGCAATCAATCCTAATGAAGCATCCTCCTCAGTGAGAAGCAGAATTAATGCTATTCTTTTTCTAATTACTCCAGAGACATCCTCAGCTTGTGAGTGAGAAAGCAAGCAAAATCTGAATTCTGGCATTCAAAATGAAAACTTTTCTGTTTGTGCTGCATACACATTTTTCTACTGAAGAATTTTTGAAAAGGTTGAAGGACAAATTAAGACATACCAGGCATGGTAGTGGAGAGTGACAGAGGTTTAATGGTCTGGTACCTCTGTTCAAGAGACTTCAAGAGGAGATGTGATCCTGTGAAGGGTTCAGGTGCACCCATGAAAATGCAGAAGCAGCTCAACTTCCGTCTACATATATATATGTGTATGTGTATGTAGGTGTATCTATTTAATAGAAACATGTTTTGTACAAACATGTATTAAAAAATCACTACAGACAGGGTCAGAGGCAAAAAAAAAAAAAAAAAAAAAAGAAAAGGAACTTTTTTTTAAATACAAACCTTGAGGGGAAAAAGGTCGGACCACCTCTTGCTGTGAAAATATTCCAAAGTTCTTCAAAAAGTTATGCAGACTAACTTGCAGGGTTTGACAAAGAACTTTTTACAGGTTTTAGAAATGGAAAAGAAACATTCCTTTCCTCTGAAAGCATTTTGAACCATCTCAAATATCTATCCCCCTGTGCCAAGACAAAGATTGGCCTTTCAATTGATAAGAAATGCACATAAAAGAGCGGGCCTAAATAAACACGTAAGAGCACGTCTCCACATTTCATTTTGTGGAGAATGAAAAGAAAGAAAGTCCATTTTAAAGATGGAAGGAAGAGAGAATTGCCTCTAGCAAATATAAATCACACAGCCTTGGCATGCTTCTTCTCAAGGCTGAGGCTCTGTAGGGATGGGACAGTATAGAAACAGGGCCAGAGCCAAGAGCAGACTGCAGGGCAGCCACTGGGAGTGGTGCCAACACCACTCCAGAAAATGCTCTGTGCTTTTCCTCACACCATGTCCTGTGGTCTTGATGGTGCTGCCTCCACAGGGAACGTCCCTGTCACAGCACTGGGTGTGGAAGTGCCTGCGTAGCCCTAGAAGACAGGCAACTCTAGGAGAAAAACATGAGCCTTAACTGTTTTGATACCGTTGTTTCACTGCTCTGCATGTCCTGTTGGCCAGTCACCTCCTGGTGAGCCTTCTACTGGTTTTCAAGCGTGATTAGTATTAGACACACAGATAGAATTTCTTTCCTTGTTTTATTTCTCCAATATCCACGTGCAGAACCCAGGCATTTAGGACAACACTCGTAGCTTCCTTCACTGAAAATTTTGGAAGAGTTGAAATAATCACCTGGGACCAAATTTAATTGGGGTGCTGGGATAAAGTCCCCAGACTATCATAAAATCTTTAATGGCCAAGTGACAGGAGACTAGGCATGGCTGATTTGATAGACCCCAGTGTTGTAAAGTTCCCTTTGATCTTGATTCATTAAGCTGTTAATTTTCACCAGCACAGATAATGTTTTCTGAAATTAATTAGGTATTTTCCAACTGAATCACCAGTAACCCATAAAGTCTCCTAAAACATCAGAGAACAAAATATGTGCCACTAAGATGGAATCTCAGTAACACTTGAGTGTATTTGAGCCCAAAGTTATCCTAATATTAGAACAGGGTGTAGCTTTGTTTGTATCTGGCCACTTATCTATTGCATTTAAGCTGTTTGCATTTTTTGCTTTCTTCATTCTTTTGAAGAGACACATAACACATTTTGAAGAGATTTTGAAGAGACACATAGCACATTCTTAGTTTATTTTTAGATACTGTGCTTTCTAGTTATGTCTGAGTAGAGTCAGAACTAATTCATAATTAGAGGCAAACATTTAACAGGGTAGGAAATGTTAAAAGTTACTTCTTACAATGCAGACAAGACAAGAATGGGGTTTGAGAACAAGAATGCCTGGGGTCCTGCTGCCTTGCAGTGGCTGGTTATTAGTGACGGCTTTATAAAAGTTTTAGCAACTACAATTTGTCGAATAAATACTCTGCAGTTTTTTATAATGCAGTAGTCACATATGTGTCAGAAGACTCCTCTGTAGATGAGCCCAAGACATAGTCCATGAGCTTCCTGCACTGTGACATTACCTCCAGCTGCCTGCTCTGGCAGGCTACATTCATGAAGACAGGCTACATTCATGTGGGGGCAGTGGACAGTTCTCTCACTGTGTGCTCAAGGGAGAAGCAGCAGAGCAAAAGCAGTTCTCCTTCACTGGGTTCTCATGGGTAATGGGACCCTGGATGCAGTTTCTCCCTCTATACTTCCTCTCTGTGCTGCTTCCTGGAGAGGAGTACCTATCACATACAAGCATCAGGAAATCTTCTCGTCTTTGAAACCCTCTTCAAGGCCCTGCACAGGAATTCATGCAGAGCTATACTTCTCAGCCTTTAGACTAATCATGCCTTGCTTTTGTTCTCCAAGTTCAGCCTGAGCCTTGGATGCGTGGTACAGAAGAACAGCAAAGAATTTCTGTCTCAAATCTTCCCCTGAAGACATGGCTGCAGATCTTGCTGTAGTCAGCAGGAGATGCATGGCAAATCTTTGAGAACAGTTTTTGACTTGTCGTTATGAATCTGCTCAAAAACTCACTGAAACAAGAAAGGAGACTCCCACTGTTCAGACACAAGTTATTACAGGAGACAAGACCTGAAAAAGTAAAAGCTACTTGTCCAAATGATGCCAGCAAATATCAGGCACATCACGCCATTTCTACAATGGAGCTCCCTCAACAGGCCATGCTGGTTTTTTCAGTATTTGTTGGGTTTTGGGAGCTTTTGCACATTATTTTACAGAATTAATTACTTCGAAGGAATTTAAAGAGTATCTCATTAACTTTATGATGAGTTGTCTTGCTTGTACTAAGTACAGCAAATTACTTGTTGTACATAGTACAGCAAAGGTCACAGTATGAGGTCATTCAGGTGAGGAAGAACCTCAGCAGGTCTTTAATCCAACCTCCAGCTCAAAGCAGAGCCAAGTATGGGATCAGACCAGGTTGCTCAGGCCTTTGACCAGCTGGGTCTTGAAAACTTCAGAGGATGCCAGCTGTACAACCTGTCTGGATAAACCTCCATTAACTGGCTCTTCTCATGTCAGGGAAGACATTTTCCTTATAATCCAGTCTTGAAATTCTTTTGTTTCACTTTTGTCCACTGTCTTTCCTCCTCCCACCACACACCACTGAAAAGTATCACCTTATTGATAACCTGGCTTGTAGGTACTGAGAGGCTGCTGTTAAGTTTCCCCCCACAAGCTGTCTTTTCTGCAAGCTGAGCATGCCTCAGTCCCTCAGGTGCTCTAGCCCTCAGGCACTGCGGTGACCCTGTCCTCGACTCATTCTGGTTTTTTGGTATCTTTCCTGGTGGATACTAAGCTTGCAGTAGTCTAGATACAGTCTAAGGAATGCTAAATAGAAGGGGATCCTTCTATCAGTAGAAGAATCCTTTGATCTCCTGGGTTTTTTTGTACCACTCAGGAGCCTCCTGTCCTTCCTTGCTGTCAGGGTACAATGCTGGCTTACATTTGGCAAGGAGTCAAGAAAGAGCATTTCTGCTACTGGCAGTACAGCAAACACAGCCAGCTCTGCCACAAGCCCACAATTCCGTGTCCTCTTTCTCCATGCAGTAGTTCATCTGGGGCAGAATTTGAAGATTTTAATGAGCATTTCTACAACCCCTGCTGCAGCAACATTTGCTGCCATACATCCAGGAGTTTCTAGCACCCCATCTGCAGCAGTTGTATCTTCAATGTGTGCTGACCAATTCTCCAGCCACATTCAGTGACTAGGAAGCATCAGACTGGGTGTACTTGGTGCACACCTCCAGTGTACCACTAACACATCAGAAAAACCATACAGGAGCAAACCTGTGCAACAAATAAACATATGTTTATCTCATGAAAACCCCAAAAGAAATGCAGTAACTATAGATGTTAGCAAAATGATCTGTATGGAAAGGGTAAGGGATGGCCTGCTTGTCAAAAGTCTGATGTGTAGCAAATATTGTGGCATCCACGACTGTCTTTTAAGTAATTGATTGTCATCAAGAGTGGAGAAGTTGATGTCTTAACATCTTTTTCATCAATTCTAGCATACAAGTTATTACATAGTGCTTAGTGGTCACAACCCCACTGGAAACCAACATCTTGCAAAATTGCTCATTATTCTCTTGAGCATGAAACACCTCAGCCAGAAGAGATTAATCAAACTTGCACACCTGGCTTCACACGGTTTGCTTCTTTTCAGTTACAAGTGCTTTGTGTGATGATTTAAGACTCTGGTAATGTTTCACTGAGAAGACACTTGTCATAGATTCCTTGTTCTTATTTCTCCTGTCCAGCTTCTTACTCATCTACAGATGCCCATGTCTGATGTATACTCCATGCTGAAGACAATAATTGTTACCACCCCAGTTCATAAATCATGTACATTGTGAAATTAAAACAGAGGAAAGAACTGTAAAACTCAGTCACCTCACTCTTACATGCAGGGAGAAGTTGTTTTATTCTTTACTGTAGATGACGGTAGCACAGTTTCCAACAGCGTGCCCGGAGCCCATGGATTTGGGCAAGGCCCCACTTGCTCAGCATAGTCACTGATCAGACCACACATTAAAACTTGCACTACCAAGGTCTCCATTACTGGTGTCAGTGAAGATACACCGTTACATTTCCCAGCAAATGGATCGAACTCTCTTCCCACTGTAGTCATTCTCCTTTTAACCATTCTATTTAAACAAAGTAGAATTCTCCTAAAGGTGAAGGGCAGACAAGTAGATTTAATGCCTCTGGTTCATTTCCAAGAGTCTATTTTGGTATTAGAACCATATTCAGATAAGCTCAAGAACCTGGGTATAACACAGTCAGTCTGAATAAAGACATTAAAAATAATGGGCAAGATTTCTGGCAAGTGTCCAGTGGAGTCACCCAGCACTGGTACCATTGAAAACATGTTGATCTGAAGCATTTGTTTAAATTTAAGTGGAAACTAAAGGTCCATACCTTTGTTGTGCAGAGTCAAAACCAGAGCATGCGCATCTTATTCCTGATGGAATGAATATGTGGCTACTCAGGATAATTAAGCTAGACTTGTTCTCCTGTGCAGTTCCAGAGCTGCAGTGCCTGTGCCACAACTCTGCTACATGAATGCTTGCATGAGAAAAGAAATTTTCACTATATTTAGAAGAAAGAAGGAAGGATCCCTGTTTGCTTTAGACCTGAGCTATTTGACATTTCATGCTCACTTCCAACATACAATATTGCTCTGATCTTCAGGATCACAAAAGGCAGCAAACCCAGATGAACTTCCAGTTATTCTTTTGTCAAAAGCAAGAGATGCCTGCAGTTGGGATCTCTTTGAATTCACCATTCCATTAAGAATGGCTGCCACAGAGTGATGGGGCATCCAGGCACAGGCACTGGCAGATGAAGGCTTTAATTGACATACTGCAGAAAAGGATCTTAAACCAACCTGTATTTGTCAAAATTGAAGTGCAGATCTCAGTGTAGTCTCTGTAATTCAGGACAAGCTCTAGAAGTAAAATTGCCTGAAGCATAAATGTATGAAAAACCCCACTTTTTTTACTACAAATCCCATAGGAGCCTTGTTCTCAGGGGTCTATACAATTTACTCTTTACTCTTTCTGTTATTTACCTTTTATTGAAGAGGTGTGTTCTTTTATGCAGGATACAAAGAGGAAATAAATACAAATAACATGTTTGTAAGAAAAACAAGGTGACTTGAAGATCTTTGTGTGCGTGAATAGAAAATCCTGAAAGTGGTTTTTTTTTCTTTTACTGCTTTGGCAAACTCATGAGTTAAATTTCAGCCTTGGTAGAGCCATCAGAAGAATTTTTGCCTGCAAGAGACAACATGTTAAGTGAATTTAATATTACATTGAAAGGCAAAAGACTTGGATTCTGATCTCTATAACTCTTCCACTCTGCAATGTGGAAAGGCCACTTTTTCGCCATGCCCCTACGTCATGGTGTAACCCCAGCCAGCAGCCAAGCCCCACACAGCCACTCACTCTCTTCCCCACCAGTGGGATCAGGGAGAGAATCAGAAGGGTAAAAGTGAAAAAACAAATGAGTTGTGATAAAGATAGTTCAATAGGGAAGGCAAAAGCCATGCACACAAGCAAAGCAAACCAAGGAATTTGTTCACTGCTTCCCATGGGCAGGCAGGTGTTCAGCCATCTCCAGGAGGGCAGGGCCCCATCACAAGTAACGGCTACTTGGAAATGCAAATTCCATCACTCCTAGCATCCCCCCCTTCCTCCTTCTTACCTTCACTTTATATACTGAGCATGATTTCATATGGTCTGGAATATCCCTTTGGTCAGCTGGGGTCACCTGTCCCAGCTGTGTCTCCTCCCAGCTTCCCATGCATCCCAGGTTTCCTCAACAGTGTTGCAGTTCAAAAAGCAGAAAAAGCCTTGGCTCTGTGCAAGCCCTGCTCAGCAATAACAAAAACATCTCTATATTATCAACTCTGTGTGCAGCACAAATCCAAAACAGCCCCATACCAGACACCATGAAGAAAATTAACTCTACCCCAGGCAAAACCAACATGCAGTATTTCATCTTTGCCCTCCCTTTGACCCCTCTACGTTGTTAGCCTAAAAACACTCTGGAGAGGGGGAAGGTTTGCACTGTCAGTGTGTTGTTCCTTGCATAGCAAAACCACTAATATCAAGTGGATACTGTGGAAGATGTGACTAGCACTAAAGTAAGTCAAGAGACATATCTGAACTTAACTCATGGTCTTTTTTCACCTTATGATCCTTAGTCATTTTCAAGAAGTGTTACTGCTTGCTAGTTCTCATATCAACCTGGCTATTAGATACAGATAGAAGAACAGGCAATACCCAGAATAGGCCAGGAGGAAGGAAAGACTGAAGGGGATGGGGGGAAAAGATAGTTTAAACTAAAAAGAACCATCTGGAAAAGGAGTTTAGAAATCTGATAGTGCTCAGGAGAGCGATGACCTTTGGAGAGCAGCATCTAACTCCCAAGCTTCCTCAGGTCAAAAAAAGATTCTGGCCCTGCAATTCCCTTACCATGTTGCAGCAAGAAGAATGGACTGAAGCAGCAAGAGACCAAAGGTCATGCAAGCATTGCCCACAGAGCTACATTGCAGAGACAAATATGTGCAGTATTCCAGGCTGGAAAGGGCCTGGCCTTCCTCCTTAGAGACAAAGTCAGAGTTGTTGCTCACAGTGTATATATTTTCTCTCTCTTTTGCTCTTAGCATATGTTGTGACCATTTCCCCCACCCATCTTGGCAACTACAAGCCCTCATGTTACTTCTTTTCCCTTTTGAAAATATTTCACAGTGCAACTCCAAACATCTCCATCCTGCAGTTGAGTTCTGGAAGAGAGGTTTGCTTGTGGACCTCTCACTAATTTCTCATTGAAGTCAGGGACATCTTTGCCTGGCTGATCGACTATGGGTTTCAGTGAACATTTTAACTAGAGTTAAAAAGGTAAAATTCAGTGCATGAGTCCAGAGAAAAGTGCCTGCCACTTCTGTAAAAGAATACATTAGTCCTAATGATCTACTGCCCTTTAACTTTTCTCCTCATGTACCCTCCATTTTTCCAAACCTGTCCTGTTTAGTATTCAAACCTTATTTCTTTTCTCTTTTGCCCTATAATGTAATCTTTTACACCAGGTGTTTTGCACATTACAAAGCTGTAAGAAGCGTGAGTTGTAGTAATTGCACTGCAGTGGCTGAAATGGATCAGGAATCTCTGAGCTTTTGCTCTGGCAGTGTTGCTAGTGAGTCATCCTGTAACTTCAGACACTGAATTGCTCTCACCCTAATTGCTCTCCCCCTATTTTTGTGCCTGTTGAGTGGAAGAAGTTGCATCTACCTCACAGGGCTATTTTGGAGGATTAGGGCTTTAAAGCGTCAAAGTGTGCCACAAGCCTTGTTAAGTATTGCTTAATGTGTTTATTAAGGGGCATGCAGAGCCCTGGGATGTCTTTTGTGGGACTCAGGAGTGCTGCAAAACAACAGTGTTTTTTCTGGAGACCATGCTGAGCGTACTATAGGAGTTGTCTGTCACAACAGGGAAGGTGTGCACTCCCGTGTTGAATAGCAACCTCAATACCTGCTCACCCAGGCAGATACTCTGATCTCCATCTTACTGACATGAGAATTAACACCAGGGCTCTCTTTCTTTTTTTTTAGATCCTGGCGCTCCTGTGAAACTGCCTTGTATGCCAGTTAAACTGTCACCTCCACTACCTCCAAAGAAAGTCATGATTTGCATGCCTTTAGGGGGGCCAGACCTCTCTCTCTCATCCTATTCCACGCAGAAGAGCTCCCAGCAGCCTTTGACCCAGCAGCATCACACTGTCCTGCCATCCCAGTTAGCAGCTCACCAGCACCAACTCCAGTACGGCAGCCACAGCCAGCACCTTCCTTCTGGGTCCAGCACGTTGCCCATTCACCCTTCAGGGTGCCGGATGATTGAGGAACTGAACAAAACACTAGCCATGACCATGCACAGGCTAGAAAGGTAATGGATCAACTTTTAAAATTACATACTGGTGTGCACTCTTTCCTGGTAACCTCAGTATCGATATCATCGCTTGAGTTACGTGCATAGGACTTGAACGAGGTGTCACCTCTGGGGTCAAACAACTTCAGGGCAGAGTCATTTTTGGAGAAACAAAGACGGGAAGGGCCTTTCCAGGCTTCTTTGACAAGTTTGTGGCAGAAAGGAAATAAAGACCAAGTTTCCTGAACCCTGTTGTCCTGTTCAAGGAAGTAGATAATACAGCCAGCGGAGAAGATTTTATTAGGACATGCCTGGCTCACAATATGTACTGTTGAGGCATAACTGCAGAGCTCCATTTGTGTGGAGGATTGCTAAATGCAAGGAAAGGAAGAGTCATAAAAGAGCAATTAGAATCCAGTGTGCCACTCCAGCAGAGCATCTGATTAGTTTTACCAAATAGCTCAAAACAATTTATGTGGACTTCCTACAAGTCACTTAGAAGGGTTTTAATACAGTATTTAAATTATTTAAATTAATTTAAATTAAATTATACATTTGATCTTAAAATAAGTATTTAACCCGTTCCACAGCAGCTACCTTCTTAGCCATTTGCATCTGGCAAGAGGTAGCACATTTGATCAGAAATGCCTTACCCACCTTGGGGTTATTTTTTGTTACTGTCACTTAGGAGTATCTCCGAGTTTTTCTCCAAGTAGTCTGAGTAAGTGAAGCATGTTGTATAAATGCAAACTGCCCTCATAGACTGCAACATCAGCAAGCTTTGGAAAATTTATTTCACCTTGCAGAGGAAAACTGAGGAAGTCCCAGAACACAGAAGATAGTCTGAAAAATTACCTGTTTTATTTAGTACCAAGGACAGCTTTGTAGCCAGCTTGTTCTAGGAGCATCAGATCATCCTTCTGTTGTACAGGAAGACAAAATGCCTAATGATTTACCCCAGTACTTCTTTCTGATAATGCTACCTTGATTATATTCCATAGTTGGAAACAACTGGATAATTGATGGCAGATTCTCCTTACTGCCTGAAAAAGAGTCAGGAGACCAGAGGCTGTGTCAAACTGCCAGCTTATTTTAGTACCAGAATAGTGACATATCTGTGATTACATCATGGGGCTAATGTTTCTACAGCATGGGGGAATTCTCAGCTGAGGAAAAACTACTAGGGCTATGAAGGAGATTCCTATTCCCATCAGTGAAAGAGCTGTAGAGGTAGAACTAGAAAGAGCATCCACATTGCCTCCCACTGCCATACCCATTTACCTCTCACATTGCCAGCATGGCTGGTCAGGTGCCTCTGCACCACCCCAAAATTCAGTGCACCAGGTGCAGAGCGTAGCTGTTGTCTCCCAAAGGCTCTTTGGGGCTGCACTGCCCATGCCATCCCCAGCTTAGGTCGGACGTCTTAATGTCTGGCTCACACTGTGTGCAGAAGGCCCTTTGTTATCTTGAGCCAGTGACATCTCTCAGAGCATGACTTCATTGTGGCATCTGTTGCCCCACAGCAATGAATGCTCCAGTTTCTAGTCATCCATCATGTTTATGTCTACAAATATGTTTAACTGATTTAAAGAAGGTAATGCTGTTTGGGTTTAACTATTAATTTGAAGCTGAAGCTCTGCTGCTTGTTAAAAACTGAGTAAGCAAGGATTCATGTCCCAATGTGAAGCAATTGCTTCCCTTTGCAGTTAATAAGAAGAAAATAAGAAAAGGTTGTGGCACTGGTATTTCACAGTTAAAATGAATATGCATCCTAGTTCATGATATTGGAGACACATTTTTCATAGCCTTTTTTGTGTTGATTAACTGTTATTTAAATAACGGATTAATGTATTGAGTACTTTGGTTGTGCTGCTTGTCAAAACAAATCGATAACTTTTGCATTCACAAGGGAGAAAATAGGTCATGATTGTCTCCTCTGCAACAGCAATTGTTATTTTTGTAATATTTAGAGGTAAAAGTATTTCAAACCATTTAGAGGTCTGTGGAGCTGATCTTGCTGTTAAATTCTTCATTTGCTTTTTCAAGCCACATTGTGATCTAGATAAATTTGCCAAGTTTGCTTGAAAATTTGTGCAGAATTTTTAAATATATTTATTTAACTTGGGAGACAGTTACTTACACCAAATGCCACTGTTTTCTGCTACTTTTGACAGTGCTTACTTTCCCTTATTGTAAAAATCTGCATTAAACCCAAGAGAAATTATACTGCAGTATTTGTCACTGCACACTTCAGCCCAAAACTCTTTAAGGTTCTATTAAAACTGCAAAGATCCTAGATCTCCTTCCTCTGTTTGAAATTTGGTAGTGTGGTCACTTCTGTAGCATGCATAGGATATGGAGTGACATCCTACGCTTTGCTGTTCCTTCCAAGCTAACAGTGTGCTTGGCCACTGCTGTTGGGTCAATAATCTTGAGGAGATGAGAGAGCCTGATAGTCTCTGAGGCACCTTCTGGTGAACACTGAGGGTTTTTTTTCTTCTGATCTCAGACATTATCTCAAAAGCATCCTACAACTTCACAGAATAATTGCCATGGTGCTGCAGTAATGATGCTGCGAGGTCTGGTAATTTGGGGGGTTATTTAGAATAGTGTTTTGTTTTTAATAAGGGATGATCATATAGACAAGTATAGATCAGGTTTCAGCTCTAATTTTTTTCTTTTCCGTCCGGAATTTTTTCTTTTCTTCCTTGTATCTTGTTTCTTTGGTCCTGGTGCAGTGGAAGCTCCTCAAGGTCATTTAAGCTCTATTGATACTTGCTGAATCAGTTTGTATCAAATCCATATTTTGCCCAGTAAACTTTTCTTAGACCTCACAACTCTCCTCTTCACCAGGTCTCTGAGTGTGGACATGAACAATGAACGAAAGGCTAAAACATTCCCTTCCTCTAGCAATCTGGATTTTTTTGCTTACACAGATGAGGTCTCTGGAATTCGGATAGTCTAACAACATCTGAAGACTGATAGTTGAAATCAGTGCTTTGCCAATGAGCCACATGCTTGCCAGAGAAAAATGAGCTCTCCCTCTGTACAGACCTGGAAGCCAGATTTTTCTGTCTTTGACCTTGAGAAAGTTACTGAGTCTCTCTGTCTATTTTCCCCTCTGCAGGAGTGATTGCATGTAACTGCCTCACCTAGATCTAGTGCATATTAATAAGTTAAGGTCTTAAGGTACATTAAAAAGCATGTAATAGCTATTCAAGTCCCCGTTGTTCTTATGGCTTAAAATGGCAGTTAATTCCTGGATTTTTTTATTCAATTTTTTTACAGACATTATAGAACATTAAGTTCATTTGTGCAATTAACACTTTTGATTGCAAACATTTTCTGGTACTCGTAACCTCTATTCATAACCTGTTCTCAGAAGGGCAATCTGCCCCTTGTCATAGTATGACTATTATGACATGTCATTTGTGCTGCCAGTTTTCCTCTATTCTCCCTGATAAATTACCAGTTTTATGGTAGATTAAGTTGAAACAGAGAAATGTGTAATTTCCATGTAACCTTTTTTCTGCAACCTCTGTTGCCAATTTGTGTCCTACTGCAAATGACTTTCCCCTTCAGCCCAAAGGATGTGTGTCAAGCATAAGTAAAACTCTAGATTTAGACACCATTTTTTTACCATTTCAGAATGCATTTTAGGAGTTTATGAAAATCTGGTAAGCCCTGCCACCAAAATACACAGATTTCATCCTCCTGACTGAAATGAATTTGAGAAGAAAGTCCATGCCCCAAAGCTGTGCATCACAAACAGTAGCTAAGGAAGCTTTAGAAACCCTCTTGTAACAGCAAAATGTGTCTTTAATTTTGACTTAGTGAGGCAGCTTCTTGATCTGAAATAGCCTGATTTTCTGCCTTGCCTGTGTAATTCTCAGCCTGTCTGGAAAGGTGACAATTAATGTAATTTACTCTGTGGGTTCATATACAGGCACGGGCACAGATGAATCCAGGCCTCAGTTTGTTCAACGTACGTACTAAAGAGCTGCTAAGTGGCAATATCTCACTCGGGGCTAGAATTGCCTCTGTGGCAGAGCAGTGAAAAATCACTGTGTCCAAAAAGACTGTGTGTGAGACCAGTTCCTCTGGGACACCCAGCTCAGCTTCAGACTGTAGATTTATGAAATGAGATGCATTAGACATTACCGCCGGTGTCTTGTAAATCTTATGAAACATATTTGAGTCAGAAAACATTTATCTTCCATAAAACTTGTCAAGAGAATTGCGTCTTGTCTAAACTTTAGAATTGCCTAAGGATAGAAACACTTAATATTTATAGCTCTGCCTTCTCTCTCTGTTTCTCACACACATTCCTGTAGTAGAAACGTATATACAATGGTTTGAAGTTTTTTCAGATTTTTTGTTTGAACTGGTAAGTACAGAAAAGTGTACTGTGGATCTGAAAACATGTTGATAAAAATGTAGCCCTTTATTCCAAAATCAAAGTGCCTGGGATAACAGATGAGAAGTGTGCAAGTTTTTCCCACTAGGTTTTACAGGAGGTATTTCACTTTTTTTCTTTTTTTTATTTTGCCTGTACCATGAGTCACTCATATGCTTAAATTATGATTTTTCATTAAAGTATTTTCTCTCTAGAAACATTGCAAGCTGTAGTGGTGTAACTTTTTTGCTGTTTTGATCGTGTGAAAATGATGCAGCAGTAATTGCAGGTTCTTGTACTACCGAGCTATGAATTGTTCAAATCCACGCGTTAAGATATTCTTGAAACAAGCACTTGCTTAACTGTACCTTTTTTCTCTCATTTTCTTGCAAAACACAGAACTGATTTAAAATGGGCTTTTTGAAACAATAGTGTGCTTTTTGGTGAATAATGCTAAAAAATTTTGTGGTGTGGACCTCCTGACTATGTGGGAGTTTTGCTAATGATCCAGAGTCATTTATACACAATGGACATATCCAGTGACCTTGATTTGTCTTTCTTAAGTATACTGCAGTACTGCATGTATTTCATAAGCATTTTGCTTAGACAGCTGACTGAGTCAAATTGCTGTGGAAAGGGCTGATTTTAATCAAGAACGACACAAAACACTAGGAAAAATGAGGGGCTTAAAATAGAAAGTAGTATTATCAAGAAAGTGGATGATTCAGAAAACTTACAATGAGATGAGAAGCTGCCTATTTCTAGATCACTAGTTCAAATAAAAATCCTCTGTGGTAACTTGAAAATCTCGTTGCCATCCAATATCTGTTCGATAACCTAAATTGATGGATCACTTTGATATCTGCTACCCTATGTACACACCCATAAGGATGCATCCGTAATTCTACATCCATCCTTCACTGAACAGGGAAGTGCCTAATAGTCCTGGATGCTGAACTACTTCTTCCTCCTTTCATTTGTACTTCCAGAAGGGGCTTAGTGAATTTGTACTTACTCTCTGGGTATGTATTAAAATTAACTTAATGATCCAGTGGTTGCGTGTGTGCAATTGGAAGGTTTGGGGTATTTTTTTTAGCAATGTTAACAGAATTTCACAACATTATAGTTTTTCTCAGAAATTTCATTCCAGACTTTTGAATTTCCTCCCTTTCCTCTTCAAAAGACTTACTAAAAAATTAGCTTACAGAGAAAACAGATTTAATGAAGTTCATAATACAAAAATTCCAAAAGCATTTCAATAAATTAAAAGTTAGTTCAAAGTTTTTAAAAATTGTAGTGCGTTGATGTGTCATTATGAGAATTAGCTGATGAATTCTAAAACCGCATCTGGAATAAAGTTTTTTGTGTCAAAGTCATTGAAGTCCAATACAAAAATTTGCAAGCCAGTTCTTCATTAATATCTCTTACTTTGTGATACAAAACATGGACTATCACTAAGAAAATAGAGTTTCTCTCTTTAAGGCGTCCAGTAAAGCTTGCATCTCACTGTTCGTTAGTCTGCAATAATAAATGTTGGAATTAACAAAATTTTTTCTTTGAAGCTAAAGATGATAATAACAGCATGATATGGTTTGTTTACAGGATCTGAAGCCTTTTCTTCTGTTTCATCCCTAAGCATATTTTGGAGTAGCATTATATTCCTAGAACTACATGTTTAAAAGTCCTTGTGGAATGGCAGCCATTTAAGAGTCCATTCTAACTTTTGGGTTAGAAGAAAGCAAAATGTTTCAAGTTGAAAATAGTGGATTCAATAGATTTCAGTAGAAATCTTTTAAAGAGAAGACTAAATTTTATTCAAGATGCAGAATACCTCTGATATTCAGAGCAGGCTAAAATATTCAAGGCAATTGAGGCTACTCAATACCTGTCAGATCCAAGTTTGTGTGCCTCAAGGTCAACTTGGCCAGCACATCTGCTTTCACACCTATGTTCTTCTGGAAAGTAAAATGGGAGTTTGACATAGAGAGGGTGTCCAACAGGCAAATGTTCCCCATTTTTCATATAGCTGTTGCATCAGCCAGGACTTCAGAGAGAGGGCAGTTTCTGCTGTCTCACAAATAATCCTGAGCTGCCACCATTTCTGCCTGCCAGTCTCTCATTCTGATTTCACACTGGAAAAGCAACATGAGCTATTTAGATAAAAATTGGTTGGGAAACAAGATTCTGTTCCTGACTTTTCCTTTCACTTTGTGTTTGACATTGATCTTCACCTCCTCATATTCCTGTTTCCCTACTCAATATGTTATTTGGTAAAGGGCTTTGAATTCAACACATAAACAGAGCTAGATGGTAGTAGTCCTCACCACTGGTCTTAACCTCATAAGATGCAGAAAATAATCAATCACACCTGTGACAAAAGAAATATGATGTTAGCACCAATTCTGATTGATCTTCAACACCTGGTAGATAAGGAGCTGGGGCAGGAGAAGGGATATCGTCATGGCCACCCCCAGTATATAACTGTACCGTTAGCAAACAAACTTTCCAGATTTTAGCTACTTCCGTAGTTACTCTCACCTGCTCCCAAAGTCTCTTTTCTCCAAGCTCAGTTTCACATGCTCACTCCCCTGCACATCAGAGAGTTGTGCCCTTGCCATCCCCTCAAGTCACTCAACATCATCTTGCCCAACTAGTGCAAGCCATATTTTCCCTCTGCCTTTCTACAGTTATCCCCTACAGTCTATACTTCCTTCCTCCCCATCTTACTTTACCTTTTGCACTCAGGTGAGACATTTCCTCCTTACTGCCTGCACACCAGTGGAGAGGTCACACAGACACCAGGCTGAAGGCATGCTTACCGCTGAGTAGCCGGTGCTTACCACTCTGAGTAACTGGTCACTAAGTGTTTGCCACAGATCTTTAGAACTTTGTCCTGGCTGACAGTATTTCTGCCTGCATGCTGTCCTACCTCTCCCTAATAAGTGTTGTACCCTAAATCTAATAAGAAATCAGTTTAAACCCATTAGATGTCTTGCTGGTCTTGAAGATGTTTCTGTTCTCATTTCTTCTCAAAAAGGGATGAAAGACCACTACTTTCCTATACACAGTGAGAGAAGCAACTCTGCCTTTCATTGAGCTGTTTCCTTTAGTTTATTTATTTGCTTTTCTTTCCCAACAGCTCTGGTTTACACACAAGTGACAGTGTTACAAAAACAGGACCTGGGGGCCTTCCAGACATGAGACAAGTGCCAACTGTTGTGATCGAATGCGATGACAATAAAGAAAATGTGCCTCATGAAACTGACTATGAAGATTCTTCCTGCCTTTATCCAAGGCAGGAAGAGGAGGAAGAGGAAGATGAAGAGGAGGATAACTCATTATTTACAAGTAAGACTCATTCCATTTTTCCTTTCTCACTTATTTAAGTTTTACTCTGAACTCACAATACACAAAGGAAACACAAGGCCTGTATATTTTCTTTCTTGGCCGTGGCTTACGCATCTCTCAGGGCTTGACTACATGGGGATGCTAATTCAAAATAACAAGTAGTATGAATTTCTAGTGATTCCCCTAATATACATGAATCGCTTTCTGGGTAGTGCTCAGGCCAAATTCAGATGATAGGTTTGGGCTTGTAGTAGTTCAATTACAAATTGGCTTTTCGATTCACTTTCCCAACTGCCCATGGTGAAGAGAAGCCCCACCTTTGGCTTAAGTCAAGATCATCTCAATAGTTACTTCAGGAGGATGAAATAAGTGCCACACGTAGAGAATCAGAGCTTTTATATACAGTCAATATAAATCATAAATGTGCACATGCTTTGAAAGGGGTCACAATCAGAGGATTGGGCTCAGATGAGAAGAGGTTAATTGATAGCCATATCACAATTACAGACTGGGAAAGGACCTCTGGCCTTCCTGACCTCTGTAAGGAAACCCAACTCCTGCCTCAGTGTGGCATTGTAGGACTCTCCCACGAAGACAAGATACAGTACTTTATGTATGACTACTGCTTGTCATCCCAGACATTGAAGTTGTAAGCCCTTGCATTTCTTTTCTTCTGAAAACTGGAAGCAGTACAATCAAACATCCCTTTTAAAACACACAGAAAGAAGATTCTAAAACAGGCATATTTCCTCCCCTCAGAACCCCACCTTACCCTGCAAGTCAAATTAAGCAGTGTTTGCTCCTAAACTAAAAGCAGGGCAGAACTGCACTATCTCACACTTTCCTGACAAAGGCCAAAACCTCTCATGTGTTTGTGTCGCTCTGTTTGTGTCTGTCTTCCTTGCTCAAACTGCTTTGGACACAAGCCTAAGAAAGCAAATTTGAGCCATAAAAGGCCACTGGTTTTTACAGTGTATTTGCCACTGTCACTGCCTGTGAAGCAGTCAGTTAATGTACATAGAGATTTGTGCTGCTTCTGATTGACTTTTGATTCCTTCTAGTGCTGGCCTGGATGTCTTGATATTACAGTGCGAGAGATTCAGATACCCCTCTCTTTTCACATGCTGTAGCTCTGCTGCCTGCCCAGATTCTGAGGTTGAATATTTCATTCCATTATGTGGAAATACTGTGCTAGAGAAAGCTGCAGATGCTACTAGCAATTCTGAAACAAGCCCTTCTTCCCCACTCCCCTCTATGGAGAAATATATTAATTTCTATTTCCTGCGTACCTATCAATTTCAGCTTTTCCTTATTATGATATGAATTGAGGTTAATTGAGCACATGAAGTTAATGACAGCCCTTTTCCCATAGTCCATACCAGTGCAACGAGAGCCTCATATCATCCCTTGGCTAGTGCTTCTTTGCCAGCTGCATGCTGTAATGAAATGATGACACCTCCTTTGGCAGAGCCTCTCCTCTCTCCCACAGGCCCCCTGGCAAGGAAACTCTGCAGGAAGGACTCTTTAGCAATCAAACTAAGCAACAGGCCTTCCAAGCGAGAACTGGAGGAAAAGAACATCCTCCCCATGCAGACTGATGAAGAGAGGCTCGAACTTAGGCAGCAGATTGGGACAAAGCTAACAAGGTAAGAGACAAACTTTTTTTTAACTCTTGCTTTTGGAAATATGTGGTGGGATGTAGCTTTTTTCCTTAGTCTTTAAACATTTGAGATCTGTTTGGTTACAATGTTCAAGAGGAAAAGCCATGAAGAGGAAAAAATTGGCTCTAGACATTATCTCTGCTCCAATAAAGCTTCCCATACAACTCCTGATTTCATTTTCCTGGCATATGCTATGGGAACTTTGGTTGTGTTAAGTATCAGCATGAGCTACATGAATTTGGTTCTTTTTGGCACCCCATTGGAAAATATTCAGCTTTGATAACATTTTGGACTGTAGCTGAAGGTGCCATTTTATAAGCTATTACTTTGGCCAAAGGTTAGAGGTATAACTTTCTCTTCTGACTGCATCTCCTGTGAATAGCTGAGACTTTTCCTTGTACAAAATAGATTAAGCCCTTTAGTACTTGCCTTTATTGGGTCAGGTTGGACAGATTTACTCTATCTAGACACTTTCTTCTTCATAACAGTGTTACTCACCAGCTGTTCTGGTGTTCTGAGTTGCATGGGATACAAAGGGGTGGCCATAAATGTGGAGGATTTCTGACAAGAATTAGTAAACTGAGGTCAGATAGAACTGTCTAAGAACCTTCTGTGTGCATGTCATGATTTCTGTAATCAATTTAATCCTCTTATGTTGTCAACTTGGTGGTATGCAGAGCTGGTGAATGCTGTTAGTTGCTCTCCAGTGAGAAAACCGCAAGGAGATGACCAGCCAGTTGTTGGGAATTTTCTTACAGGTTTTAATTTTTTTATTTTGGGAGTGGGCAGATAAGGGGGAAACACTGCTACCATGTTCTGGAGACAGGAAGAATAGGAGCTCCTGGTAAATACCACTTTCAGCACTTTATATACTTTTCTTGCATGGCCTGGTTTATTGCCTCTTTGAAATAAACTAGCCACACCTTTCCAACCTGTCTTTGAAAGTTTTTGTGCTGGATCATGCTCAGGCTAGTCCAAGACCTGTCTAATTCTTCAGTATTCTTGTTGAGGGGCTTCAGCAAACACGCCCAAAATATGTAAGATGGTGCTGCACTGTTGCTGGTACTGTGATTTTTCAGTTCACTCTTTATTCAGCTTTATTCCAACCTTGTTAGACTGCACCGGCAGTGGAGTTCTGGGTCCCAAAGAACAGCACAGGATAGCAAGGTCCCGGTGCTTATAGGATTAAGTTTGAACCATTTTGAAGCATGTGAAGAACTTAAAATTTTGTCTCTTAGTGTATCTCACTGCTTGACCTTGCAATGACATTGAACAACATTTCCACTGTGTTGCCTATTTGCCTAAATTACTTAGGTCTTTCTGAAGTTTTCCAGCTCTGGCTGATGAAGGAAAGTAGTGTCATTTACAAACATTGATTCTGCACAGCTCACTGTGCACCAGCTCTTTTTCATTATAAGTATTTTATTTTTCACCTCTCCAAATCCTGCTTTTTTCCTCACTAAACAATATTTTTTCAGCATATGCCTTTTTAACAAGGGAAACTATTTTTGGCAATATCCAAAACCCTTCCTGTCTAAGCCCCATATTCTCATAATGTTGTTTTTTGTTTCCCCAACTGTATCTCCGCTAATTTGAGTTAATAGTTTGAGCTATAATGCTTGATATTGTCTTCTAATATAGCTAGGACTTAGAGGCAATCACAAACAGTTCAAATAATTAAAACTATGTATATATGAGTTCCAAATATAGCTGAGCTGAATGAAATTGCTGTTTCATTCCTGCTTTATATCAGTGTAACATCACTGAAAAGGGTAGAATTTCACAAGCCTTAGCTGGAGTGGTATAGTTGCCAGTCTGACCTTTTAATTACTAGTATTTGCAACTTAGTATCTCGTCCTTTTGAGTAGTTTAAAACAATCAAGAAATAAGAGGAGAAAACAATTTTGCTTGTATCTAATATGCAAGAAGCCACAGGCATTTCAGCAGCAAAAGGGAAATGTGCCTGTCTTACCAGTGCTTTATATCTAAATGTGATGTATCCATGTGCACAGAATGATGAATATTAGATTGAAATAGAGAGAATATTTCAATTTGGGCAGTATTTCCTTACTGTCCAGACTTTATTACTGAATCCATCATTTGCTTTTGCTTGGTAATTGTCACACAGTGATGCAAATGCCAAGCAAAATTAAAGTAGTGAAGCATTTATAGTCCTTAGAGAAGATGCTGGATGCAGACTATAATTGCAGCTGGCAATTTTGGATTTCAGAGGGATTTGTACTGCTCCACCAATGGTCCCCTAGGGTTTAAAATATCCAGCCAATCAAATCACATATGCTACTTACAGAAGTAAAAAATGCAGAATAAAACTTCAGCATATACTTATTGTCTGTAATGGATCAATTAATTTTCAGCAAGAGGCTGATTAGGATACTTCAGTATTTATGCATAATCCTCACAGTATTTAGTTTGGAAGAGCTCATTGGCTGCCACATTTGGCAGATCAGAATTTAGTACTATAAAGAGAATGTCTTTTTCAAAGATGCCTCTATCCAGGCATATTGAGATTGGCCATTGACATATTGTGTGGGACCAAAATCATCCCAGGTGCAGTTCCTCCAGCCTTACTAGAGTTGCACCGGGAGTCAATTTGGCTCAGAAAGGTCTGTTCAGATCCTGTTTAAATGTAGCTTGGAACCTCTGAACCTCCTGTTATTCCCAGAAAATCGTTATGACTTTAGTGTTACATCAGCCAACTGGAAGAGAGACTCCAGAGCAGAATTCACTTTCCCATGGCGGGAGAATAGTGCCTTGACTTACACCAGGCCAATTGTAAGGGTGAGGCTGCAGGGACTGTATCTTACAGCAGGACCTGGCCCACTACACACCTCAGTGTTTGCTCAGCCGTAAGACAAATTATTTGTGCCTGTCATAGAAACTCTTCCCATGAATGTCGTGCTTCACTGGTCTGTGTCCTGTATCATGGTTCAGCACATGCCAACCCAAGCAAAAATGGAGCTTCTTCCCCAAGGTGGCGAAATATGTCCTAGCAAAGGCAGGAGATTCCACATCATATTCCAGCCACATGAATAGGCCACTGCACCATAAGCCATTTCTGAGGAGCCCTTACACAGCAATTATGGCAATTGATTACAGCAATTAATTAAAGACCTCCTCCTCTAACCAAACCAGAATGGATTTCTCCAAAATATGACATCTACTATGAAGTAAGGAGCAAAAGTGAATTAAGATGCAGAACTTTCAGCTCAAAACCACATGTGACATGGGGATAGGAAATGGATGCTGGAGGCCATGTTCTTGGCTGCTTAAAACCTTTACAACTCCATTAACTTCTACTCTGAAATGCAAACCTTCTGTGCTAAGTAAATCTTTAAGTGGGTATGGTGTTCCTTTTTTTTTTTTTTCCCTGTTCAGCTTCTCCGAGACTCCTCCTCCATTTTATCCCTCTGGTGCCTGCACAGCTTCACAGCTGCTCAAGAAGTGTGCATGTGTGGCTGTAAGACAGAAAAGAGAAAACAGGAGATAAAACGGGACTCTGAAAGTTAACAGGGAGAGGGAGGGAAAAGACAGACTTCTGACTTCTGCCTGTCTCACTGGCTGTGTTGGACCTGCTGGGAAGCACAGGTTCCCTGGTTATTCAGGCGAGAGAAGCAGCCAAGAAGACTTGGATTTAGCTTTCAGTGGCTGTCAGGGTGAGAGGAATGGGGCATATCCAGGCTATGATGGTGAAGCTTGGAGGTTTTCCCAGGGCAATGATATAGGCCTGTCAGGAAGCCCTGGTGAGAAGGAGGGCCAGCACTGATGGGGGATGGACAGCAGAGCTGCATGTCTCCCACAGACTGCAGGAATGTCCTCTGGTACGGAGACAGGTGCTTCAGTGCCAGTCCTTGCATTTCTGTTTCATCAAGGAATCCTAATGGTGGTTGTAAGAGACCATGCAGCCCTTCTGAATCAACATATTTAGTAAACACAAGAGCCCTTTACAGAAATACCAGACTTTGCTGAGGACTTTGCACTCCCTTGGAATGGAAAGACTTGGTTTCATTGTGTGTCTTCCACAAAGTCTCCCTCATACCCTGAGACAAGCTGTGGTTTTAGACTGACTGATCTGCCACACATCCTACAAGGGCGGCTTTCTAAAGTATTCAAGTACTTTTGAGTCTCTTAACCCACCAACTCTGGTGAAGGTGCTCATTAGCAATTAGATACGGGACTACTAAAGCTGATATTTTGGTCCACTGCTTTTCAAGAACACAGTGTATTTATTTGTTTTCCCTGGTTGTTTCTATCCTGGCTTCTCCCACCAGCTGGAATTGGATGATCTAATAACACAAAAAGTCTGGTAATCCAGTGTGCTGTCATCATGTTGTTAATAATCAATGTCAAGGGAACTTCTTGATATTCACAGTATTATTACTGGTCAACATAATGTCTGTCTCATCAGCACACTCCTACCCACTGTCTGCAGGTCAGGAGGCAGAGGAGACACATAAAGGCTGTCCACTGGCGGTAGTGCTTGTCAAGAGACTGCTACCCTTCACTGGAAGGTGCCACAGGCAAGCCAGTAAGATTTTGTAAGAGTTTGTGCTGTGCTGCTGCCAAAAGCTGTTAGTTGTAGGGGTCATATTTATCATGCCCAGTGTGAAAGCAAAGAGAGATGAGGTGGGGGAGCAGCCTTCTGCACATTAGCTAACTAGTAAAATGAGAAACAAAGAAAGTAACAAACTACCTATTGCCTCTTTCCTGACTTCAAGGGATGCTCTTCCGATTGCACCGCTGAATCCTGTGTATGTCACTATATGTTTGCTGCTGGCTTTAAAGCAGTGAATTAGAGGCAAGTTCCTCTGCCAGATATACAGCAGTGCTCTGCATTGTTTTTTGTATAGCCTTAGATTTATTCACTACAATACCTTACGGGGTACTGTCCTTACACCAGCAAGCAGAAAGTTGTGATCTGAAGCAATATAAATAGTATATTGCAAGGATCATGAGGCAGTAGATCACAGAGACACTGTCTGTGTGCATATGGCTGTAAATAAGTACACTTGAGATTTGGACATGCACACCTGCTAGATGTGTTTTATAGTCGCATTGATGTTTTGGAAATAGTACTGTGACTGAGAAATGTGGCATGAGAAGTCATAAAACTTTACGGAATGGCAGGTTTGACAGATGATGGTCACCTACTACCTTGTTGAGAAAGGTAATCTACGCATTCCCTGATCAATACCACGTCTTCCTCAGCTGTGCTGAAAAATGCTGCTTAGAAACAGAAATCCTGTGATGGAATGAACTTGGTGAATCCCCACAAGTATAAAAAATTGTCATTGATTTTTAAAATGTCATGAGGCTGTTGAGAGGTTTTTGGACTTGTTCATATCAGATACTAGAAAGAAGAAGAAAGAAGAGTGGAATTAAGGGACAGTTTGGGAAGGGGATTGGATTGTCAGCATCACCATGAACGTGACAAGTATTACCAGTACTGAGGAGGGGTCAGTCTGCAAGGCTTGCACAGTCATTGAAACGCACGGCAGTTCCTTCAGAGCTCTGAGGGGACTGAATAGTTCGAAGTGATCATTTTTATTCACCAAAATTTAGGCTGTGAAGAGATTCAGCTGTTTGAAATGGTCAATTCTTTAAACAGTGTTGCAGTCCCACTAGGAAAGGGTTTATTCAGCCAGAGGATGGCAGCATGATGGCCCCCATTGAGCACAGCTGAATCTCCTCGTGGCTGCTCCCCATCCAGTGCTGTGAAGGGCATTTTGTGCCCTCCCTATCTTCGAGTCATTTAGGGATAAAAAGAATGGGCCGACAGCAGGATTAGACTTTATTCACAGACCTCATTTTGTTGGGTAACGTGAAATAATTTCTTCCTAATTACGTTTGACGTCTGCAATTCTCACACTTTTTGTTAGCTTCCACTAATGAGAGAAAAGCAAGTGCCTAAAGCAAGAGCTCATCCCTGATGGCAGCACGCACGCGCGGATGTGTGTGAAGCTTGCCTCTTTGCATGCAGGGTGCTGGGGATAAATCACATGGAAAATGGGATTGTGGTAAACAAGCTCATCTAAATCCTGGATTAGAGGGACAATGCGACAGCGCTAGATACATGAATGGGGGTGACGGAGCAAAACTGCAAAGGGCTGAGCCTTGGTTTTAGCTGCAATGGTACCTAGGGAGAATGGCATTTTTTCCTTTTTAGTTTAGCTTCATGAGGAAGCTGTTCATTTGGGAAAACCCCAAGGGAGCTATCAAAATTGCCCTTAGCATCAGGAGGAAGGCAGGAAAAGCAGGTGATTATTAATGGGTGACAAGCTGAAACTGAGCCATCATTACATGTCTGGGCTGGGAATAAATACTCTGAGCAGGGAATAAAACCACTGGGAATAAATACTCTGAGCAGAACTGGTCTAGGTTCTGTGCATAGGTGCAGATGGGAGATGGGCGTTCAAGGCCCTTGTCAGCCCTCTTTTCTGCGATCAATGTCCTGGTGAGCTCTGCTCTGCTGAAAGGAAAGGTGGCTTTGTAGTTAAAATACTCCAAGAAGGTTGCATCTTCCATCAGCTTTCCAACCTTAGGCAAGCCACTGAAAGAGACGCACATGCATATTTATTTATTTGTTTGTTTATTTAAGGTGTGTTGGGGTCTCAGAAAGTACATACATGCCTATGAGCTTTGTAACATTCTATTAGTTGACTAACTCTCATTGTCAGCAATGTTTGTGTGCTTTCAAAAAAACCACCCCAGTACCAAGACAGACATCTAAAGCTCTGTGTTTCAGTAGGACAGGGATCCACATTTCTGTGCATGGTTTGCACTTACCTCTTTTTATGAGGAATTTCCGTGGCTAACATCATCATTCATCACAGAAAAAGGCGTGTCTAACATCATGATGCGATTACTATTGTTTTGATAGTTGATGTTTGTTTTGCATTTCATAGCTAACAGCATGAGTTTGCTTTGTCTGAGTAATTTGCTATGGCAAAAGGTCAGTGGAGCAGTCAAGGGAAAGGGGACGTGACAGTGTCACCACAAAACACATCAGCTCTACGTACTCCCTGGTTTGGAGGACGAACAGTGTCCTTAACCTTTGCAGCTCCACCTTGGGATGGGATGAAGCCCTGCCCCCATCAATTTTGCTCAGCTAGGGACAACAGATGTTTTGTTATTTATGGAAGCAAAGCCTTGCAGAGTAGATATAGTCTGTCCTTGGGCAGATGCGTCTCTACATGTTAGAAGATGGAGCTTCAAATGTACAGAAACATTTTATTTATGCTACTATAAAGGAGGAGAAATGTTGTTCTGAGGAGAGGGATGATTTTAATGGTAGGCAACAGGCAGCAGGGAGTGGCATTTGAGGGCAAGGTCTCCCCAGAGGCACCTGTGTGACCACTGATGAAATGGAAAGTGGTTTTGTCATGTCAAAAGTTCATTTCAATCAGAAATGTCACCAGCCCAGAAAGGAATTTGTTATTCCTGGGGTCCATCACTGTTCCTGTTTCTGCTCTCATGGAAGCATTGCAAGTCACACCACCCTGTCATTGCAAAATCTGTTTCTCCCATCCTTTCTCTGCAGAAGTCAAGACAAAATGCATTATGGGGATACAATTTCCCCTTCATGCTTCCCATACTCTTCAGCCCCCTGACACAGTCTGTATTTGAGGTCTAATTCAGGCTGTCAACACAGCTGAGACAAATATATTAAATCTACCTTAATTTCCGTTGCCATTTCAGTGGGGTGTGGTATCATTCATTTTCTGCCCCAAATTGATTGCAGTTTTGCTTTTAGTTGTCAAACTAATGTCAGCTTTTATATAAAGGAAGCCACATTTCTCTGCTGGGCAAAATAATTCATGGTGATATAAATAAAGCTTGTGGCAGTAACAGAGTAACATATTTTGGTAACAGAAATGGTCTTACTTCTCCAGTAAGCAAGAGGCCACATGGAGTCCGTGCAATACTCTCTTTTGAGTAAAAGAATGGCATTAATAAAAACAGGTGAAACAGACACAAGCAAGGAAGAGCCTCCTTCAAAATGTTATATTCTGGCTTTAAAAACGAAGGTGTTTTATTTGTTGGGTTTGTCTTTTTCTTTTGCTGGTTAATACTGACGAATTCTCCATTAAGAACTAGCTCATAGAATTCCACCTCTAAAAAATCTAACCATAAATCTTCCTGTTTTGTACCTGCTGATTGTAGGTAGTTAATCACAAGCACAACAGTTGCTTAGCTTGGATGACCTTGTAATTTCTGTAAAGGAAACAAATCAGGTGGGAGTACAAGTAGATAAAAGAAGCAGACTGGCAGGAATAAATTTCTCTTTATAGTCTGATGATTATAAAATGGAGAAATTGCTCTTTGAGCAAAATATTTAACCTCTCAGAAGTTACAGTTTGCATTTCCCCTCTACTTCAGTGTATTGTGGCCTATTTAGCAACACATAGAAGACACAACTCAGGAGATTTAACAGAGGCAATCCTTGTAAAGCAGTCAAACGTATTTAAAAAATGATCCAAGTCAGGATTAAAAAATTGTGTTGATATATGTGGTCATATATGTTCACTGTGGCTATTACTGTGAGTACAAGCAGGACTGCTAGAGGAGTAAGTCTGACTTGTGTGCTTGGTCATCCATCTGTATCCAGAAACTCTGGAGTTTCACATGCAGGCTACTGTATGTGAATAAACAGAGGTGCCTTTCTGAAGAGGAGTAAATAAGATTTAATGTTTGTGTTTGTTTTGTGTAGGATTAAATGTCTTTTGGACCAATGTATCAAGAAAGCAAATACCCTTACCATTCCACCTGGTACAATTATGTAATGTTGGGATTTTGCAGGTTTCCCCTAAGACATAGTGTTAACAAAAGGATCACTTAGAGATGAATGGGGTCTTTTTTTGCATATGTGCAGAAAAGTTACAACTGGTCTTTTAGAGGCAGGTTTGGATAAGAATTATGTTCCTGTTACAGTGCACTGGGATTCACAAGCACTGCACACACCATATGTGGGAATTAAATTAAGTCCTTAGCCTCAGACCTGACCATGTGAAATTACCGTATATGTTAATAACTTTAGTGAAGAGGAAGCGTTCTCATGTTTGGTAGACCACATCAATGTGTCTCTAAGTGTGCAGCCTGTAATATTCATTACTTGCCTTTCTGATAGTAAGTAACAAACCAGCAAACTACAGGGAAAGCACATTAGCACCAAGCTTAATTCAGTAATCTGGTCCTTCACTGACATCCCTGAATTCAGAAGGCAGCAACACTAGTGGTTAATGAATAATTAATAAAACAAGCATTCAATATATTGTATTTGCTCAATGAGCAAGTATCTATAATGTCAGGCTAGACTATTTATCCTGCAGAATATTGGAGTTTTTCAGTGTGCTGGAAAAGTCTTCACTATTTCCTTTATTGCAGTAATCAAGACAGAAATGGTCTTCCTGCCTCCCTGCAATCGACTGGCTTTGATTTAAAAGCTAGCCTTGCAAGCAGGGACCCTGATCTCAAACATCAGGGGCTGCAGAGGCACCAGGCTGCTTCTTCAGTGGGGAACAGGCATGGCTCCTGGACCAGGGCCCTATCTCTTCTACATGATCAGGGACATCGGTTACCTGGTGGGGTGGCAGATGGCAGCTTGGTTGCACCCAGACCCTTTAGGGGAGCATGCAGGAGGTCACAGATTCATATCAGCATAGAAGGGCTTGGGTTGGAAAGGACCTTAAAGAGCATCTGGTTTTAATTTTCCTGCCATAGGCAGAGACACTTCCCACTAGACCAGGGTGCTCAAAGCCCCATCCATCCTGACTTTGAACACTTCCAGGCATGGGGCATCCACCACTTTTCTGGAGAATTTGTTTCAGTGCCTCACCACCTCCACAGCAAAGAATTTCTTCCTAATACCTAATCTAAACCTCCCTCTGTCAGTTTAAAGCCATTCCCCATTGTCCTGGCACTACATGCCCTTGTGAAAAGTCCCTCTCCATCTCTCTTGTGGGCCCCCTTAAAGTACTGGAAGGCTGCTATATGTAAAGTGTAAGTAAACTGTCTCCTTGGGAGCCCTTCACAGAAGGTACAGGGAAAGGTTCCTGGTCATCTGCCTTGAAGGTATTTTCATAGACCCATCAGCTGGCCCACCTCCAGCTAAACCTTCAAGCAGCATGGGAAACAAGCTCCTTCAGCCTCTGACTGCACTGGAAAGTTGGAACAGCCGAACTCTGCCCCAATTCTGGCTTTCCCAGAGCACTCTGCACCCCCATGCAAGGACTTCCCTGCCCCAGGGAAGCTTTAATATCCAAGGTTCAGCTATAAAAGAAAGAGACAGGCAGCCCCTCTGACAGGAACTGGTTTGTTTGGAGCTGCATATCAGTCTCAAAGTGGGGAGCAACTTCTCTGACAAGAGTTTGATGCCTTTACATCTCTCCGTCATGGGATTCTCCAACTGATCCCAAAACCTTCCTCTGCTCCTTTCAGGGAAAGGAGCGGCTGGTGTTTCAAAGCCAGAACATCCCCTGAGACTCTACCTTTTCCTGGTTAACAACTGAGTGTAAATGCCTGGTGTCCTTCACCCTCAGGTTGTGCCAGGACCATTCACCCTTCCCTCATTTGAGCAAACGTAAAAGATGCGATAGAGAGACCTGGGCAATTGCAAGCATCATAGAGCCATGTGATATTCCCCCATCCATTTCATCTTCCCCTTCAGACTTGACTAGCAAAGAAAATCTAATACTCTACTGCAGTTAGAAGAGCTGCCAGCATGTTGCACTGCACTGTTTAATGCCAGCAAAAGGCTCCATCATGTTTTCTAATGTGATGTGACAGATTAAAAAAGGCTCAGCAGTGGAAAGATAGTTTTCAGAGGCAAAAATCCTATCATATATGACACATTTTTGGGAGGTACTTTTATTTCCTGTTGTCTTGACTAATTCTTCTCTTCAGGTCTTTATTCTGTCTTACTTGTCATTGTATTTCAGTAGTGCTAATAGCCCTCCACCACCCCACCTTGGTTTGAGATACTGTGCAGCACTTGGCCTCAGTCTGAAGGATTTTGGAGCAGATATCAAGACAGAGATGGGGAAATGCAAGACATCAGTGGAGGAATACCAGGCATGACAGCTCACTTGCCTCAGCATCCTCCCTGATTGTTGCACACTTGACTGCCTCACATTTGATTCTCCCACCTGCCCATCACTGTACCTTGCCTTTCTCTCAGTTCTGTGCGCATGTCACTAGACATGTCATGTTTTAACAATTAGGGCATGTGTTAAAATCTTCCAGAGAGCAGTGCTCCCTCACTATCCAGCATAAAAGTATATCTGAAAGGATGAACTTGACCTGGCATTACTAAATATTCGGTGCCATCCTTATTTGCTTTAATATTTCTTTGATGGATCATGGCAGCTGGGAGAAGTGCTCAAAGACAAGAAGGAAAGCAAATCTCACTCTTATATTCAAAGAGGAGTCAGGGAATTATAGGCCAGTTGACCTCACCTTCATCACTGGGAAGGTGATGGAGCAGCTAGTCCTGGAAACCATATTCAGGCACGTAAAGGACAAAAAAAGTCATCAGTAGTCAACATGGATTCACAAGGGGAAGTCATGCTTGATCAATGTGATGAACTTGTACAGTGAGGTTACTGACCTGGTAGACAACTGGGGAGTAGTAGATAATGTCTGTGTAGATTGCAGTAAGGCTTTCAGCATTGTCTCCTGTAAGATTCCTCAAGTGTCCAAGAATGGGCGCAGCCATTCGGACTTTTCAATCCATTTACCCATCCAGTCCACAGGCACAGGTTCACTGGCACCAAGTCTAGTTGGACACCAGTAACTAGCAGTACACCCCAAGGGGTCAGTACTGGGTCCAGTCCTCTTTAACATCCTTTGTTAATGATCTGGATGACAGGCAGAACATATCCTCAGCGAACTTGCTGGTGACGCCAAACTGGGAGGCGTAGGTGATGCACTGCAGGATAGTGCTGCCATCCTGAGGGACCTTGACAAAAGTCTCATGAAGTTCATCAAAGGCAAGTGCTAATTGCTGGACCTGGAAGGAACAACCCCATGCACCAGTACATGTTGGGAACTACCCAGCTGGAGAGCAGCTTGGCAGGAAAGGATCTGGGGGTCCTGATGGATGTAGTTGGACATAAGCCAGCAACTTGGTGGGGGAAAAAAATGGCTAATGGTATTCTGGGCTGCACTGAAAAAGTATTGCCAGCAGACCAAAGGACATGATCTTTCCACTCTAGTGAGCGCTGGTGAGATCAGTTCTGAGTTGGAAGAACAAGGATCATCAAGGCTCCTCTGTAGAAAAGAGATATGAGCATATGAGAGAGAGTTCAACGAAGGGCCACAAAGATGATGGAGATGATGAACTGGAGCATCCTCCCTGTGGAGAACAGCTGAGGGAGCTGGGACTGTTGAGCCTAGATAAGAAAAGGCTCAGGGGATCTTATCAATGTGTATAATTACCTGAAGGAGGGGTACAGTGGGGAAAGAGCCAGGGTCTCCTCAGTGGGGCCTGGTGACAGGACCAGAGGCAACAGGCATAAACAAAACAAGGAGGCTGTTGCTGAATATCAAGAAATGTTATTTCTACTCTGAGGGTGACCAACACTGCCACAGGTTGGCCAGGGAGATTGTGAAGTTTCTCTCTATGGAGATATTCAAAAAGTCATTTGGACACAATCCCAGCTCTAGGCAGCCCTGCTTGAGCAGAGGGGTTGGATCAGATGGGCTTCAGAGATCCCTGCCAAACTCATCATTCTGCGATAGCACAAGGTATCAAAAGAACTCACAATGACAATGTGTATTAGTAACATCTTTGGCTTTTGAAGTGTACGACATTGTTGGCTGGTTTTTTATGTGTGCCTTTGACCAAATTCTGTCTCCCCCTTCCCCATATCCTGATTCCCTTCACTCTCTGCAGTCTAAGGTTTCTGTGAATAAGTTTCATAAAGCTATTCTGCTGCAATGCTTGATTAATTTCTTCTGATTTGGGTTATTGCACAATGGCTGTGCCAGTACAGACAATTTAGCCAGGTCACAAGCTCTGACAAATGCCTGTCTATGAGATGTAGACCGTAAGAATCTCTAGCTTACTTCAGTCCCAAGAGAGTGTGGGGTTAGCCCTTGAGACCAAACTCCTTGTGTTCTGCTCTATGGAAAAAGTTACCAGGACTCAGTTTCTAAACAAGAACATCTCACAGACATGCTGCATTCACATGGAAGTCAACTCCAGACACCCAACTTCTTCAACAAGCATTCCTCTCAGCCCTGCACTTCCCTATCCCCTTAGTCCCACCTCTGCCATAGCAAAAAAAAAAACAAACAAAAAAAAAAACACCACAACAAACCCAAACAAAACAGAGTCCCAGTTTCCCTTCCAAAAGTTTTCAGTGTCCCTGCACCCTTGTATAGCTCTCTTCCCTTTTTCTAACTATCTGAAGCAGAACCTTAAGATCTGCCTTCAACACTTTCTATCTGTGGGTGAATCCAGAGACAACAATCAGCAAATTATTGTTCTTTCTCAGTCTGGGGAATTGGGAGCTTGGTCTTTTCACAAACATCCCAGAGAGCCTGCAGTGGTGCTGCCTGGTATCTATACAGCAGCGATGGTCTCCAGTACTGCATTGTAGAGCACTGTTCTGATGTCTCTAAAGAAGAAAATAGAGCAGAAGTGTGTATTTAATGCACATTTTGCTAAAAACACTGCTCAGAGGAGTTTGAAAAGCTGACAGAGTGTAGTAGTTGTGAGACGTTTCCCCCCGCCTTCCATTTCTTAGCAGCTGGTGTTCATTAGCTGAGCAAAGTTGTTATTAGCACTAGATAATCTCCAGTTATGAGAGGAGGCTTACCACCCAATAAACCATAGGGTACGGATGTAAATTCAGTATGCCTGTAAAGCAAAACACAAGTCCACACGGCTGTGGCCATTGGGGCTGGAAGGAGGGGCTGAGAGGGTGTATCCTTTTACTTCAGCTCAATGTGGATGAATGAGAAATTGCATGTTTTAAACTAATAAAGAAGTTGAGCAGAACTGGGAAGCAGGCACTGTGTGTTTGCCCAGGCCATCCTAGCCAGAATGTTTTAGTCCAATCTGCAGCCTCTCATAGCAGTAGGTGCAGTTTCCGGTTTTATGAACACTTTGTGCACCATCAGTAAATACTCTGAAGGGATTTTTGTCAGGGTGACCTCTGGTGATTTCCTTTGCTGCCTTTTTCCAAGCCCCTTGTCCTTGCCATCACTGCAGCTAGATATGCAGAAAACAAGTGTATGCCACAAAACCAGGGCACTGAATGCCCAGGACTGAGGTATTTCAGTCTTGGCATTTGGATGTGCCCTGCAGGAAAATCCAGGCTTCTCCTATGGCATGTCAGCAGCCATGAACAAACATACTGTGCTTGTCTTGAGTACAAAGTATTTTAAATATTAATTCTCTTCAGCCTTTCTGCCTGAATGCCAGCTGCATAACTATTCAGAAAGAAGCTCAAAGAACAGTCACCAATGTAAGGCAGTCTTTCTTTAGAGGGCAAACAATTGCAAAAAGTGTGGATTTTGATAGCACCCTCGTTTGAAATATCACAGGGAAGATATCTACAACACTTTCCCAATGAAATTAAGAAGTGAAGTGTAAAGGAGAAATGATTGATTCTTCAGGTCAACAGGGCCAGGAATAGTTTTCTCTCCCATTTTATATAAGGAAGATGGAAGATGTCATTGGGCATTCCCTCCCCCTCTGTAGTTCAACATCACCTCTAGTTAGGGAAAAAGATAGTCTAAAGAATACTGGTATCACCCCAGCAGATAGATTGTGGTGATGAGCAGGTTTTCACACTGATAAAGTGTCAGGGAACAGGGGAATGTGCAGGCAAGAGTACAGGCACCTGACATTAGTTGGAAAACTGAGAGTAGAGAAACTTCAGTAGGGGATGAATTGAGCCCTCAAAACTTCAGGGGAAAAGTGTAAAAAGCTGATGTCACACTATGCAGGGGACAAAGAGAAAGGCTGCAGCCTGTTCAGCATAGCACAGAGGGTTTGAATGTCCCTCTGGAAGTCTTTTGTTTCACAAGGGGGGGTTTGTTTATTTTGAAGTTAAGAGTATTTGCCTGGAAATAGGATCTTTGTTACTTTGGAGATTATTGATTCCCGCTGCTAATTCCCTATTTGATGTGATAAGCCTCTTTATAGCATTCCATTTGTTTTGCTGTGGAAATATGTACAAAGCAACAACAGAAAAAAAGCTTATCGCTTTTTGGTCCCAGTTTAGCCTCCAGGTAATTATGTGCATCTCAGTAACTTCAAGAGAAAAAAAAGCAGATGGGACAAGAATTCTCCTGAGTAAAAAATATTTTGTCATGCTTTTAGGCCACTAGATTTGAATCTAAAGGCGATGATATAACTGTGAAATAATCATATCTAATATCTTATCAAAATAATAAATTTGCAGTTTCGTAAGGCAAGGAGTTTTTTAATTTTAACCAGGTAAATACTTTCTTCTGGTTTTGTTTTTAAAGCTAGACATTTTTGCTATTTTCTGTCTCTGGTACAGCATGTTTTCACTGACGTTCCATGAGATGCTAGGATTTTAAAAAGATTATTTCTGACCTTTGTTAATGCATAGAGGCAGAAGTAGGCTCTGGCAGTGAAGGTGTTAAATACACACCAGCTAGGAATTTGTACAGTGGGCAAATCTCTGGATAGGGTGGTGAAACACGACATTCTCTAGAAAGATAAGAAAATAATGTGCAGTTGGTGATGCAGATACGAAAGAATCAATGTAGTAAAACATATGCAAAGACCAGGCCTGACCAGCAGGTATCACATTAAATGGTGAGGAATGACCAAGGCACCTGCACTGAAGTTTGCAACCCAGGTGCTGGGGAGAGTTCTCCTTGTAATCCACCTCAGTAGATTTGTGCTTGGAATCACTGTAGCAGGTACTGGAAAGAGAGTTGTGTCTACTGGACTTGGCTGAATAAGGGATTTTTTGCATTTGGTACTCAAATGGAACAAAATAATTAACAAGTGGAGTAGGGAAAACTTGACTAAAAATAGCAAGTACAGGCATCATTAATTTTTTTATTACACACTGAAAACTAGCATTTCAGGTCAGAATTAAGTAATTGTCCAGTGCATTTTTAATGCTTTTTAAATTTTATTATTTTAAGAAAAGTATGTCTAGTGAGTTGTTTTTTTCAGCTGAAACTACTCATTAAGTTTGACCTCACCTTGCAGATAGTTTGACCTCACCTTCTAGAACTCAATTTTCCAGGAATTTTAGTGTTTGTCACAAACATTTCAGCCAGTCCTAATTCTTAATCTTCAAGTAAAAATTTTAGGCACAGCCCTTTGCAAGAAGTTACTGCTATTTATCACCTGCCTTTCATGAAGTCTAGGGATCTGAAATCCCACAATCTGGGGATATGAAATCCCTCTGTCACAAAATAGTTAATCACTCTTAAAGCTCTCAAATTTGTTCACTTTCTGGAATTTTCCACTTCAGTAACAAGGCAAAGTATGGGCACCGTGCTATTTCCTATGCATCTTTTCTATTAGAAACTGTATTATCATGGTTTTGAATTTCTAACACTGCCAACTTCTGTTATAAAAGCTTTTATTTGAAGTTCCTATATTGTGGCTGTTCCAAGTCACTGAGTATTTTAGCTTTTGATTAGCAGAAAGTGTGTAAGTTGCTCTTTTTTTACATTACCAGTGTAAAGTGCCTATTTGGAGATGAATTTTGTTTCTGCTCTATTGTTCTTTTGCCTTTCTCCATGCTGGCACTGGTAAAATGGTCTACTACAAACTAATATGGTCAGGGAGTTTATGTGATACAGGCTGAGAGAGCTGGGGTTGTTCAGCCTCGAGAAGAGAAGGCTCCAGGCAGACCTTGGAGCAGCCTTACAGCACCTAAAGCAGGTTCTGCAAGAGAGCTGGAGAGGGACTTTTTACAAGGGCATGTAAAAAGGGGATAGGACAGGGGAATGGCTGTACACTGGAAGATGATGACTTTGGATTAAATATTAGTAAGAAATTCTTTACTGTGAGGGTAATGAGACACTGGAACGGGTTGCCCAGAGAAGCTGGGATTGTCTCATCCCTGAAAATGTTCAAGGCCGGGTTGGATAGGACTTTGAGCAACCTGGTGTTCCTGCCCATGACAGGGAGGTTGGAACTAGATAATCATTAAGATCCTTTTCAACCCAGTCCATTCTATGGTAACTCCTCTCTCTGTTCTTTGAGTGGTCTGTAGCTGCTGTAGTAACAGAGGAGACTTTATCAAGTTGGCCATGTATATGTTGAGATTGACATCAGCAAGCTGGTGAAGCTCCCCACCCAGATTTCCTTCCTTAAAATGAACAGCTTTTTACATTTTGGATTGAGGTTTTTCATTATGGTCACAGATTACTTGGATTGCCAAGCAAAGTTGGTTTATTTGTTTACATGTTTTAAATGTCCCTGGCTTGATATTTTAGGGTTACAGTTGTGTTAGTGCATATCTGAATAAGAAGATAAGGTGCTGCTGCTTTTTTCATTAAACATACTGCGTATTGGCAGTGCTAGAGGTGTAACATACCTGCTAATGCACAGGTCATGTATGTGCAGTCACTGTGGTCCACAGAGGCCCATCAGGGGGTTTGATCTTCAGGAAGATGGTTCCTCCATGATGTGCTTCAGCCCTCAACCTTTCCTCAGAGCCAGCAGCTGCTCCTCAGGGTAGCTTGCGTTTAAGTTTGTGACAGCAGATTTCTCAGAAGAGGATCCTTAGGAGAGAATGTTGCTGGGAAAGATCACTGGGGCTTTAGAAGGTGAGGGGCTTTAGGGAGTGGGGCTGTACTTCCATTGTCATCCCTCAGCTTCCCTCCGTGTTTTCTTCCCTGGTCCCACAGAACTTCTTCCTGCCTAAAGCATTGCTTTTTGTCTCCATCCCAAGGCCATGCCACATACACAGAGGAATAACTGCTTTATTCCTATATGAAATATGTTCCAACATCCAAGCTTCCTTGAGCATCAGGAGCCAGGGTGGGGAAAATCCCTACGGAGAAGGGGGTTCTGCCCTTCTGGCTCATACTTGGAGATGGCTCTCCTTTTAAGAGTGTAACTTTTATGGTAAGAAGCACCTGCATGCTGGAAACTAGAGAGACACCCCAAATTTGTTTAATCCAAGTTGCTAAAAACACCAGGGGCGGTGTCACAACTCCAGTCACAGCTGGCTTGGCTGGGTGATAGAGAGCTGAAGGGGTCTGGACCCCCACCTCAGGTCTGTTGTTTGGCAGGGTGGTCCATAGGATACTCCATGAAACCCTCCAGCAGCAGGAGACTGGGGACACCTTTGCAAATATAATAGTGATCTAGTCTCCTACAGAGCTTCCAAATACAAGGTTGCACCTCAAAACTGAGTAAGTGCAGAAGCTGGTAGGAGAAGCCTTCAGAAACCAGTGTTTGGAGGAAAACAATGTTGTATTTAACAAGAAAAAAAGATAACTTGCTCTGAGGTGTAAAGCAACTAAACCTTAAGGCCTAAGGTTCAGGTTCTAGATCTTTACTTCAGAAATATATCTTTAAAGACTGATTGCTATAAGTATGTTTGTTCACAGAGACAAAACAACATTACTGTAGAGAGAAGAGATTTTAAAACAAAACATTCAATAATGCCTATAGACAGCAAGCATATCTGTTCAGCTCAGATTGATTATTTTTGGTGCCATTTTACTCAAGTCATTCATAGATTGACCTTGAACTGTGAATTGTGATCTCTGTAGCTTTGTAAAATCAGCTTTTAATTCAATATTATTACATTTGGTGAAGCAAGTGTCTCTCACAATGCTGTATAGACAACAGAAGGACAATTGCTAACATTTTAGAACATTTTTTTCTCTATTACAATGGGTCCTAACATCCATCTGTTTTTTCTGGCATGCTTTAGATTTTCAACCAGCATTTAGTACATTTCTCCCTTTGGATTTCTAGTACTGAAAAATATCCCATTTTTATTGTTCCAAAAATACATTCTTGAATTAGATACATAGTAAATTCCCTCTTCTAAAAAAGACTGTTCTTTGTTTCCTACTGCAGTTGTTGGATATTTCGTTCTTGGGACTAGGGATAAGAGATTTGAGAAATAATGCTGCAAAGCTTACGTGGTATAACTATCTTAATTCAGCCATGTCTCCTTTTTTAAAATCATTTAAACTTACATGAGCATATTTTATGTGAACAGCCAGCATTTGGCTGAGAGCTTTGACATTAATGGAACAGCACAGTAATGAAATGGAGGAGGCTCCATTTTAGAGCTTGAGGTGTGAGGCATGATCTTGCAATGTTCCACAAACCAGTAGGCATTTAGCAGTTAGTATTATTGAATAGGGGGCCAAAATCTGAATTTGTGTGTCTATCACTGCTTGGCATTGTCTTTAGAAAAAAAACGAAATGATTCCTTGGGAAAATGCAGGTGTCTGCATTGTGATAGTGGTCTAATGGAAGACTGATGACTTGGGTATGTCATTATTCACACTGTTTCTAGTCAGAGTTATAGGGCTATCTAGTCATTGCTTTATTTCTTTTAATGAAATACAGACTTCATGGCCCAAGATAATCCTGTTTTATTTGGGTATTTTAAAGAAATTTTTTCCATATGTGATGAACAAGATTTTAACCTTATGCAAACTTAATGAATTGTTGAAATCTACATTTTGAATATGATTCTCTTTTCCCAGGAGACCTACTCTGGGCAGACAGTTCTTTCTTGGGGAGCTTGTAACTTTCCAAAGAATAAATCAAAATCATGATAATTCAATCCCTCAGTGAGCTGAAACAGAAAAAACAGCCTCATTTGAGCTATGACTCAAGAATAGATTCACATGATCTAAAGAATGGGAAAACAAATTGGTCAGTTTTAAGAGTTTTAAACAAAGGGCCAGCTTGGTTATATTTTTCACTATACACAGATGCTTGAGCAAGCAGAAAATTTGCTGATTACTTTTCCCAAAAATCCTCACTGCAATCTAGACTAATCGGAGCTTTAAAGTCTATATTGAAGCTGTTTCTCAACACAAAATCAAAAGTCTGGGATAAGGATAATTTTGGGGGGTAGTAAATGACTGCTTAGAGCCTGAATTAAAGTCTGAATAATTTTAGTTGTAAATCTGATTTTCCTGTAGAGCCCAGCTGGAAACACAACTGCAGATGTGTTATGGGAACTGTAATTTGGTTGGCTCACATTCTGGACTGTTCTGTATTTCTTGCAGTGCACTAATGCTGAGCAAAAACATTGCCTCTCTCCTCCAGGACTGCTGTAGCTATCCTGGATCAAATGGTCCAGTCCAGGGAACACACTGGGATACTAAGGCAGAAGTAGTACCTTGCCAGTAAGGCACTGTCAGAAAGTACTTTAATCTTCCACTGACACTTAGCAGTTTTTTAGATTTTCACCAAAAGCAAACTCCTCCTACCTAAATTGTCTAACTAGTTCTGTGCTACACTCTGTCACAGTGATGCTTCACCCATTCTCCTAGGGATGAACAGGCATCTCTGCCCACGCTGGTCTGCTTTAGTCATTGCCACAGGCTTCTTTATAGCTGCGGAAGCACCACCATCTCCCAGAGGCTAAATATTTTAAATCAACAGGGAAGTGGAGAGCAGTCATTACATGACAGCTGAATTGTGGCAAACACTCCTTATGGTTTTATTGCCCTAATTTCTCAGGAAAAGGAGTTATAAAGCATATTATCATGACTGATACCAGGAGACTTGTCACACTTACCTGTGAGTGAGCTTAAAGAAAGTGATAATCCTACAGATTAGCCAACATTTTAATGGACTTTGTACAAGAATTTTATTGGTATAAAACTGTTACACTTGCTTCTTTGGGTAGAGATTTTCTATTTAATATGCCTTCAGTTTATTCACTCATTGACAAAACTGTATTTAATCCCATTTTATAAATCCTGTTTAGGAGAATGACAGTCCTCTATAGACTCTACAGTCTGGCTGGCAATATCTGGGCTGACACTTCAGAGAAAGTGAACTTCCAGGCTTACAATGATTTTTTGCTCATTGTGCAGTGATGTAAGGAAAGGAGGTAGTTCATTCCTGCCCTCTGCTAACAGTTAGCTGGTAGAAGCAAATACAAGATTTTCTTTTTCCTTTTGCTCTAAATTTTCTGTAGGTGGCATGGGAGTGCAAAGAGCCCCTGATAGCCTTTATTTCATCAATTCTGCTTTGCTATCAGCATTATTGTTATTGGGAAAGACGAGGTAAATTAAGACTCTTTACTCCCATTGAATTTTCCTCATGTGGAATTATTTTGCTGATGTAAATCAGCGCAGTTCTACTGGCTTCAGTCGCACTTATTTATGTCAGCTAAAGAGCAATGTGACAAGTAGTTCTTTGTAGCAGCTGGTATCTCGTGTGCCCAGCTCAGATTTACTGCTCTGTTAGAGCAGACTCTAGGGTAGTATGAGCCCAGTTGCAGCTGATTAAAGACATTTTCACGTACAGAATAATTTCAGGAGTTGCTCCAGAGGTTATGCCCCACTGTGCTCAGAAGTTATTTTACGTCAGGGTGACTTAAGTCACGAGGAACGGCTGTGTGAGCATGACTTGGCTCAGAGATGCCTTGGGGATTTCTGGACATCTCACCATACTGCTGTGGGCCGTGTCGTGTCCACCAGTCCTGTTCATGGGTCACACACACCAGATGTCACCATTTAAGCCCTGGAGAGCTGCTAGGTTCTGCCTTTCATGTCTGCAAACACTCACAGTTAATAAGCCTGGCAAGTGTGCGGGGAATCATTTTCCGGCAAGCCCTGTATTATATCCAGCCATTCTACTTGCATATGACTCCACGCTAGGCTCTTAAATTTTATTGTCCTCTGGACAGAGGCAAAGATTAATTCCTGGTATACAGAAAACACATATCCCACATCATCCTGTTCACATAACAAGCTGGATGGCATGAACCAGCTTTTTCTTGGAGCTCGTCCACAGCAAAACAAGAGATCAACGAGAGAAAACCCATGACTCCTGGTAGGGGACAGCCTAGGCAGCCAGGAGCATCTTTCTTCAAAGGTGCTGCCAGACAAAGGGCTGCAAAAATCTGAGCCGAGGCCCCACAACGGGTTGGCTGCTGTCCTGAGAGCCCTCAGGGAATGGCCACACTGCAGAGCAGGGTAAGCATCACTGTGTACTTCATTTAAGTGTTTTGTCATGCCCAAGGAGATGTTTTTCCTTTTATTTCTCCTGCAGAACACAGGATAGAAATGACACATGGAGCAGAAACTTTTCATTCTGAGTTCTCAGTTTGCCGGGGAGGCTCCAAACAGTAGCATCCATCAGCGAAAACACTGCCTTTCTTTCCTGTTGCTCCCTGAAGAGATTACACCCGCACCAGCCAGTATTTTAGATCTACGGCAATTGATTTTGCATGATTGTCCCTTCTGGCCCCAAACTCCTACTCGTCTGCCATAATGTGACCGGTCCAGCCCAGAGCAAATTTAAAAGAACAAGCAAACAAACAAAAAAACACCCAACAAAATAAGCCCCACTATTCACTGTCCTCATGAAGACTTGCTCAGCTCTTATTGTCTAGCACAAGGAGTGTGATGCATTTGATCATGCACGCAATTAATTCAGAAAATTGGTTTGCTGTCAAGTTTGTAAATGTGAGCAAATGTTTTATTTTTCACTGACAATCTCATTTGGATATGGTTTTTTCAGTGAAATCCTAGCAAGGCCTTCCTTATGTCACCATAAATCTTAGGAAGGTTTCCTTTGTAGTAAAACTTTTGTCACAGTGTATTTGCGAAACTGTTGTAATCAATATTGCAAAAATGTATGAAGTATAAACAAAGCAATACATTGTAAAGCACAAATTACGAAAAGCTTTCCTGTCCTCTTGAATGCCTGAGGCATACTGCAGAATTGTATGGATGGCACAGTGAAGGTCAGGCATTTTCACACAAGGGATTTAAACTACAGAAAGTGCTGTTAGAGGTGGTTAAGGTCTGTCTCGCCTGTTCCTTGGTTAGACACCTGCACTCACTTAGTTTCATGAAACATCTGGAGTTACCTTTCTGATCAACAGCAGCAGCACACGTCCCTCTCCATCCTTACAGTTTGCACAAGCAAATTCATTCTTTGCCATGGCACCAGGTTCCTCCCTCACCTCCATTTTGTCCCATTTATTCTGATTGTGCTGCTAATGTGACACCTTTTTGCTGACCTGTGGCCTCCTGACTGCCTCATGCAGCCCCTGTGATGTTAAATGAAATAAGGCACAGCAGCAAGCCAGCAATCAAACCACTGAAATCAACCTCCACAAGCTAGGTGGGCTTCATTAGCAACTTTTTATGCTGGGCAGCACAGGAAGGAAGGCAGAAGAGGGGAGCTATCACCACTGGTGTTTGCCAAGGTCAGAGCTGTATGCTGGAGATGGTGTACTGAAATTTAGTGTGAAAGAAAAAAACATGTCTTTGCAGCCATAGTAGTAAAGCAAGAGCTGCTTGCGTTTCTTGATTTACATTATCTGTAACTAGTATCAAGATTTTCAAAGATTAACAGAGATGTTAACAGCTGTTCAACATCTGGCAAACCTAGAAATTAAGAGGCAGGAAACAAGAACTAAAATAGTGCTGTTCTGAGGAGCTGGTGGAGGTGGTTGTAAAGCCCCGATAGTTTGGGGGCAGAAGTCACTGTAACAGCATGAGAAGAAATTAAATTAAATGAGCAAGAGGCCATGAAAAGAGATAATTGTGTAAGCTTGGAAGGGAAGGGCTGTGGAAGAGGCTGGGTTTGTTTGAAGAGCACATCAAGGAGGCACTTACAATGAAGGAGCAGGAGCAGGCTCCATCCCAAAGGATGATGGTAATGGGAATGTAACAGCAGTTCATGGAGATGAAAGCAGACAGTGGTACTGGAGGCCAGGAACCTCCACGGCTTCTATTCATGACCTTCTTCATCCTCCAGCACTGCTTTTACTTGCACTGTAAGGACTAATTAAGATTTTGTTCCACTGCAGGGATACCTTAGCTTTTACTACTGCCTAAGTCGTATTATTAAAAATTCTTGGGATTATAAAACTCCAGAAGTGCTTGATAATCTGTGAATGAATCTATCCAAAGTGTCATGGCTTTTTCTACTGTGCATCACTTAGAAATGGTAGTCACCATTTAGGCAGGAGCACTCTGCAGACTGAAAAGGGTGGATAATGGGCTCTACAAAGTAATTTGACTTTTGATGGGGAACATGGGTATCCTCAGCTGGCTTTCACTAGGAGCCCTATCAGACAGTGTGGAGAAGAATCCCATGGTCTATAGGTCCTGAGCAGCACAGGAGTAGAGGATGCATATAATAACAAGGGCATACGTGGAGGAAATCTCTGTCCTCTTGTGTGGAAGCAATGACATGGTAACATGGAGTAAAAGTGTAGTTTAAATGCATGTACTTCATGGTAGGTACCTCACTAAACACATGGAAGACTTGATCCTTGTTGCAAATCACTTCTGTACGTAGATAAAACTTCTGCCTTCTGTTAGAAACGTCCTAGTGTGAGCTGTTCATGACAGAACAGTTGTCTGAGTCCTTCAATCCCTGTTTTCTTGGAAAGGGGAGGACCTTTTGGGGAGCTTTTTCTTCTTTCTCCTTTTACTATGGTGTTTGTTTCTGTAGAAGCCATCCACATGCTGGATGGCTGGAGTTTATCCTGAACATCCCTCTGATCCGTCCTCTTGAAAAGCATCATAGTGCAAGGGATTAAAAACATTTATAACACAATTCTTGCAGACACATATGGTGGATCTAAGAGTGGCAACTTTTTCTTTGGTTTTCATGTGCTGCTAGAAATGAAGTAGTTTTAATTGCTTCATTGTCCTAATGCAAAGTCTCCCATTAGCAACAGCTACTGTATCTTAAAGATGGTAACAGCAAGCACTTGAATAGCACTTTCTGTCATCAGAGTACTTTGCAGACATTCTTCACTTCTGAATTAAGGATCAGTTTCTGTCCCTTTTAACACTTTTGTAATGAGATAAATGTTCAGTCTGCCATGAGAAAGGGACCAAGCTCCTGACTCCAAATTCTACACTGAAATAGGGCTGTGTTCTGCTGTTTTGTTTTCATGGTGTAAAGTACCCCCAAAGGACGTATGGCTGGTATCACCTCTGCTGGTAGAAATCTTCAGGCTGTAAAATCAGGTGCCTGTAAAGCTTCTGCCTTCAAACAGCTGGTGTAGGAGGTGGGCTCCTACCTACTGCTTTTGCTTCATTCAGCCCTGTGCTCTGCACACAGTGTGAGGGGCAGGGGTCTTGAACTGACACACACATGAGTTTCTGGCTCTGGAGAGGACTGAGGAGGAGTATGCAGCAGCAGCTTAGCCCCTGTGTGATGAGGAGCCACTGTCAGACATCTCTCGTCCAGCCTTGCAGAGCCAGCTCCGTTTCAGGGAGCTGCTGTGCCCGGGGTCAGGGGAACATTCATTGCAGAAGATGAAGCCATGCAGCATTCTTATCATTTCCTATCAGTGCCTATCAGTAACGTGCAGGAAAACTGGTCCAGCTGGCAGAGACTGAGGCCCTCAAGTTGGAAATGTCTCTGAATGACCAAGTATGAAGGAAGAAAAGTCTCTGTCCTGTTATTGGTATCATTGACAAAACTCCCATTGACTCAGATAAGAGTATGAGGATGCCCAGCAGTGCTGACTTCTGATGTCATCTCTCTGGTTTACTTTGTTTTGCAAAGACTCTTTTGTGCTTGCTTTGTATTCTGAATATTCAGATCATTCCTATGTACAGAGTCCCCATTTGTAATTAGATTGTGGGGTTTGTGACCCTGTTACGTACAGGTTGACTAACAAGTCACACTGATCCTTCAATATAGGATTTAATAAAAGCCACAAGAGGAGGAGGAGGGCTGCTATTGTTCTGCCCTCAGTGCTGCCAAACAGTCCCTTGTTTTTTCTGTGGACTGCGTCTGTGTGTTCAAACTGTGTGAACAAACGGGGCGCAGTCAGGAGGCTGGCGAGAGGGCAGCGAGAGGGTTAGCTGGATCCTAGCTAGAAATACTTGTGCAAGTCAGGAAGCAGGCATGGGAGGAAGGAAATTAAGTGGAGACATCTGTGTGGCTTAGCTTTCAGCAGCTCTGCCTGGGGTAGGGGTGGGAGAGTCATGCCTAAGATGACATAACATATTTTGTCTTTCGTGGGTTGGAAACAGAGGAAACTGCGAAAGCAAAGCATGGTGTGTGTCACGCATGGTCCGGGCATTCCAAGTACATAATGGAGCAGTGTCAGTGCTTTCTGTTCTGCCTTTCACACCCCAAAGTAACTCTTCAAGACAGAGAACTGAGGAGAATATGATATGGTCCAAAAACTCATCTTGGACTTTTTTCGCAGACGACTGAGCCAGAGGCCAACTGCTGAAGAATTGGAGCAGAGGAACATACTGAAACGTAAGTCCTGATTCTGCTGACATTTGAACTGAAGCCAGATAATTTGGGTTAGATTTCATGTACATTTGGTGTTTTTTATAAACATCAACTTTTCTGTGTACCCATCACTAATAATAATTAAAAATAATAAAGGGCATCATAAGCGCAAATAAACGTGGAAGTCTGTAATAACATCTAGATCTGCAGAAACAGTTCTTTAAAATCAGAGTCAGTAAATTTACAAGAATAAACAGCTATGGAGAAAAAACCCCAGATGCTGAATGACATTCCAAACAGGGGGTCAGTCATCCTGAAAAACCTCCTTTATGCAGCACGTATATAGATGAGCATCCCATTGTAAGTTAGTAAAGACATTAGGGCATAGCTTGATTAGCTTTTCTAAAAATCTTCACAGCAATCTACACTAGCTGGAGCCTTTATTCAATTTAAAAAAGAATGCAGTGTGACTCAGGGTTATTTCCCTGAAATGTTCCCCTGAAACTCTTTAAATCAGCCAAAAATTTGCTGGTAGATCCTCAGCATGTGATATTTTAAAGGGACAAAATACCATTTAGAAATTGTGAACCAAGTTAAGTTAGCAGATACATTGCCACTGACTTCAAGGGAAGCTGGACTGAGTCCAACTTTCATAACCTCATGAATGAACAGGAAGAAAACGACAGTTTCTTTACTCGCATGGAAGTGGTTTGAATATTTAAAAAAAAAATCTGTTTATCTAATTGTTGTTGTTACTTTGGAAACAGAAAACAAAAGAAACAAGTTCTTCCCCTTTTAAGTTAGTAAGTACATATTTCCAGGAAAATTTTCAAAAATCACTACAGAAAAAGGTATTCCTGAATGGTACCTTATACATGATGTCTCCTTAGGTAGGTCATAATTCACCTTCTCTTGTTCGAATAACTACATTGTATAGAATCATAAAAATGTGGCAGCAGAAGATTAATTCTCCAAAAATCAGCAGAATTAATTTATTAAATACTTCAAAATCAAATTCTTAGCAAATTAATGATAGCGTTAATGCCAAGCAGGGTCTTTTCATCTGTTCATGTTATTACACATGGCAAACAGAGAGAGAGAGAGAGAGAGAGAGAGGGACACCACTGTCAATGCAAAGAGGAGAAAAGACTGGACAGCAGAGCAGTGTGGGCAAGCCTGAAGCTGCCAGAAAAGCCATTTGTTGGGGACCAACCCTCTCTTAATAACTGTGCTCCTACTGTCTCCTCCTAACTCTGGTGACTGCCTGCTGGAGGAAGTCAGGGACAGAACCTGGGGAAATATTTGGCACATCCAGATGTGATTGTCTCACAGGGGCATAGCACAACAGCTGGAGAAGGGGGGACCTGCGACGTGACTGCTGCCAGGCTCAGGCGCAGAGGGACAGAGGCCAATTCTCTGGCAGCTCATGTTGTCATCTGGGACCTATGAACAAACACGTCAGGCACCACCTGGCACTGGTGCGTGACCAGCAAACACTGCCCTGTCACTGGGGAGGGTGGGGCCTTGGGCACCTGCTTTGGCAGCAGCGTTGGAACCAGTATCACCAGAGAGCAGCACCTCCACCACTGGGTGCCTTGCAGACATTCCTAAAGGTCAGGTTGCCAAGCACAGCAGTCACAGAGCACCCTAAAGATGTCTTACATGTCAGAGGAATTACTCCCTGAGTAACATTGGTTTCTTTTTTAATTGAATAAAGTCTCTTAAATGACATGGATGTTTGAAAATATTACCCTGAATCCAGAACCATATTGTATTTCCTAAATGGAATTTTTGTAGCTTGCTTTAGCACAGATCTGCCCCAAACCATGTGTGTTTTGGTAGACAAACAGCTTCCAGTATACAGGAAAGAGTAATGTGGTATTTCCAAGGCATTCCAAATTTTGGTGAACCACAGAAGGAAAGAAAAAAATTAAAATAGATACATAATTTTAAAAAGAAAGCATAAACATACTCTACCCTTAAACAAGTACATCACTTTGTCTCCTTCCTCTAGACTTCTGAGAAGGAGAATTATAATAAATATAATGGAGTGTTGGGAAAGAGAGACTTAGGAAGTTATAATAAAAAGAGTGTAAATTCTCTGCATAAGCAGGTCAAGCAATTTGCAAAAGCCCAGCTCAGAGCACGCGCACACACACACAAAAGAAAACCTACCAAGCTCTCAAGCAGACTAAACAGGATTTTCTCTGCAGTTAAAGCTGAAATCTCCCTGATGAAAATGTCATGTCCGGTACCATGATGTTCCTATTACATGTGTAACTGCATTACTGCCCATGCTGATGGGAAAAAATGAAGCAAAATGTGGTTGGACAGGCAGTCTTCATACATGAATTGAACGCTTCCTGGCTCTGTGCTGCTCTGCAATAATTATGAGTTATCTTTACAAGGGCAAAGCATCCGTTGCCAAGTTCCGCTGCTTGCTGATAGCAACAGTAAGATCACAGCAGCCACAGCAAGGAAACAGAGCAGAGACAACTGGTTCTTGTAGGGTCCTTCACTGAAGTATATTCCACTCACTGACTCATATTTAGGTCAAAGGCTTGTAGTGGGAGGAGTCCAGACCTGCAGGGTTAGTTTGAAGACTGAAGAATGCTTTGCAGTTATTCTTGCTGTCCAAGTGTATAAGGAAGGATGCCTCAAATCCCCCATCATGCACCACCCCTATGCCGCTTCACAGGTGGATAAAAGTAGTCCAGTTGTCAGCCTGGCACATTCAGGGTTGCACAAATTCTGCACAAAATTGATGGTTAGGTGGGCTCTGAATGCCTCAAACTGTATTGGGGTACATTTCACACTGGCACAGAAGTCAGGCATGAAAATTGCACCTACATCCACCTACTCACCACAGGTTTTGAGAAACAGAGAATCTCCTGAACACATAAGGTAAAATAAAGCATCAGTTCTGTAGCTTCACAAGATTGGCATGACTTAACTTCAAAGAAATAGCTAAAACAAAGTCACTTTCTAGTTTGGAAGGAGAATGTATTCCTATTTTCCAGCTTTTACCTGCCTGAAGTCTTAAGCCTGCCCAGTTGTCTCTGAAGGTGGGTGGCTGGGGTGAGAGTGAGGAGAAGAGGAAAAACATCAGATGCCAAGGACAAAAATGATTAGTCATAACTAAGTTTTATACATAACCCCGTGGCTGCTTGCAGTTCTACCCTCACTCTGTGTGGACTCTCTTTAGTGCTGTGTCTGAAAGCAGGCATTTCCAGGACCAACACCACATTTGAGACACAAGGGGAAGAAAAAAATTGCTAGAGGATCAATTTCTAGAAGAGAATCCAGCCCAGTAGGGACAGAAACCATTGAAAGAGGAAAATTACATTTATTGGTGTAGGTACGCCAGTGATCACTTAAAAAGACAGTTGTGACTCCCTGCTGTCTTGTGTTCTTTCTACTCCCCTACTGGTTTCCTTCCTTCTGAAAATATAAGCAGTATTTTTGGTAAAAAGGCACTTAAAGATCAGAAGTGTAGTGTGAAACATAACATTGGCAGATTCTTTGTCCACTTTGGTGGAGATTTCCCAGTCCTGCTGAAGTCAGTGAGCAGTTGTGATAGCACCATCAGCTCTACTGTCCTGGCTTCTACCTGGCTTCCAGCCTAGCCCTCCTCACCTGCTCAGAGGCTTCTGGGGTCTCTAAACCTTAGGTCTCATTTCTGTGTGGGGAAAGCCCCAGTTTTCTAGTGGGAGTGCTGGCTCGTGCTCTCACAGCTGAAGAAGCTATGGCTGGTGGATTGTTACTGCCAATCTGCAGGAGGTGCCTGCTCCATCTGGAGGATCAGCAGAGGGGAATGTGGGATTCCCACTTGAGTTTAGTGCAGTCCAAAGTTTAACAATTTAAATCAAGGCATTTATCCTCAGCTGGCCTTTGAGGTCCATAATCTCCCCTGCAGAGAGTTATTCCTGCTTGAGCTAGACCTATCTGAGCAAAAACCGGATCTCAGCAGGAGCACAGAGTACTTGATGGAAAAGCTGATGAGTTGTGTTTGCTCTCACCTGTTATGTGCCGGCATGATTGGAGTAAGGAGCATTTCAGCCATCAGCAAAGTAGTGGAGACAGATCCTAACTGATCAAGAAGCTGAGTACCTGGAAACCTGGGATTTTAGTGACTTTTGGTAAAGTTCAATGCAAAGACAATGCCTGACAGCCTGCTCCTAAGTTGAGGAAGAATTAGTGTACTCAAATGTTACCATGCTCTTGAGGGAGAAGAGTTGATGCATGCACTGGTAAGAACTTGTAGCACGTGATCTTTCAGCTTAATGCTGGAAGTTAATTGCCCTAGGATGTGCTTTTATGCTCCAGTGTGATACTTTGAAGACTCATGATGGAAGGACACGCTCTCCTTAACTCTGCTCAGGCCATGGGAAGTTGCACGATTTGCCTGGCACCTCTATTCCAAACGTTTTTTTCTATTCTCTCCAAAGAGTAGCTGCAAGAAATTATTCTGTAGATGGAAAAAAAAATGCACGTGTTTCTTTTCCAACCATTGACCTTGCAGAATCCGACCATAGCGTAGCTGAGCCCCCCGAGGCCGCCAGGCCTATGGGCAGGGAGATAACATTTTTTGTAGAGCTGGCTTGCTGCCCAGCCCTTCTAGAAAGTGACACACATGAAGAGGTGCCAACACAGGGAAAGGAAGGAAGCTGTAGATGTTTTATGAAGCGTATGAAGAAGCGCCGTAGCTACAGATCGAGGACGTTCACCAGCCCCAGAGGGACATACTGTGCATCAGAGAGGTCCTGAAACATTAATATACTGATGGAAAGGCTTATTTTGTTGCAAACTGTGCATGCCTGATGAGTCCATAGTCTGAGATCCTTGTAAATCTTTTACAGCCCGGAATGAGCAAGAGGAGCAGGAGGAAAAACGAGAGATTAAGAGAAGATTAACACGTAAGGTGAGAAGCAACTTTGATCCTATTACGACACTACTGTAACTTTCTCCCTACTGCATAATTGTTTCCCTTTTTCATCTTCTTCAGCACCATTTTCAAAAGTAGAGTGTGAAACAAGTCTTAAAAAAAAATCTTTAAAAGAAATCAGCAATGTTGCAGGGTATAAGTCCACAGAGAGCGAAGGAAACCACTTTTCAGGCTACTGCTGGTAACATTTCAAACAGAACAAAAGAAGATCTAGTCTTCATAACTGAAGGAGTTTTGAACAGTGAAGAATAGAGAGACCAGCAATTACAAGGACCAATGCTTCTTGTAAATGTAATGGCTTCTGTAGCCATTACAGAGAGCAAAATTAAAGCAATGCTGATTTGAAAATTCCACCAAAAAAAAACCCTCATAAAACTGGAAGCTAAACATTTTCTGGAAAGGGAGGTTGTCAGTTGAGGCATTTTAAACTAAATAGAGACAAGCATTTGCAAGAAAGCATATAGTGCAGAAAACAATCTTGTATTGGCAGGGAGGAACGAACAAAACAGCATCACTTGATTCAAAAGTCATTTAAAACTGAAGAATAGTCATTTTAGATATACACATTCAGTTCTGCAGCTGGCATAAATGTCTACATATGCCCAAACATACACAGTGAACAATCCATCCTGCTATTGCAGATAAACTTTCTTTCACCACTGATGTATTTTCTATCTCCAGAAGTGAAGAAACCCCCCTAAAAACTCACATACTTGTGAAGCAGCACCATTCCCTTTCTATACAGTTTTAGATGGCTTCGTTTTTTTGACCTATGTGATCACAGCTATCATGGTATAAATGATAACAAGGAAAGGTCTCTAAATATGTGTGGAAAGGTTATGTTCAGAGAACAGAATTACTTTCTTCCATGGTTAAAAATCTCATGCCTTATTCTCAGTTCATGTAAATAGGTAGAATTCTTGGTCACTGGTGGGGGAATGCTGCTGTTGTCTGCAGGAGCTAGAGAGCCATAATACTGTTTGTAAAACACTTATATTCCTGACCACAATGACGGGGATGATTTTGCATTCCCTCTTAGCACTGCCTGAAAGAAAAGATCCTAACTGCATTGCAGATGTTTCATGGGATTGAGGCTCTGCGCAAAGGCTGGAAATACCATTTTACCAGGCTTTCAATCTCCCTGTACGTTGAAGGGTAAACACGTGCAGGAATCCAATGCAGAGCTTGATGCCATTTGAGGAGTGGCTCTAACAGATACAGAGCCCAGCTCCCCATACCCAGTGTGCCACCTGAGAAGTGGGGGCTTGGTGACTGAGTCGGCGTCATCGCCACACGGTTCCCATCCACCGCTATCCTGTAGGAAAGGTGCCGAACACAGGAATTGTTTGTCAAAGGCAGAGGCCACAGCTCAGCTAAAGCACCCAGGCTGCCACTGCTTCACATCAGTGTCTGCTCCCTAAAACCTCAGCAGTTTTCTGTGAGATTTCTTGTTTTATTTGCACTTCCAAGTAGGAACAACAGGGGCAGCAGCATCAGTCTGAGGCTGGCATTTGGCTCTTGAATGTTCATACCTCTGTTCCTGGTCACATACCTTTTATTCTTTTTTTGGCTTCCCCTCTAGTAAAGATTTTTCTCTCCCACACTTCTGAGGTTGATAGCAACACGACTTAGCATTGTTTGATTTGGATCATCTTTTTAAACTGTTGTAAATTGTTCTAGTGACACATGTAGTTTTAATGAAAGAACTGCAGGGCTGATCTAACAACAGATTTTGTTCTCACCTACCAAACATACCATCATAAAAGCTCAGAAATCACTAGAGAAAAGAAGTGAATAAAGTCTGCAAGTGTTTTAGATAACAACTAGAAATGCCAACCACCAAGTGAATCCTGTAAAAATAGTTGTTATTCCCCAGCTGTGTGTTTCATGAGCCTGTCCCAGATGTGTCGTCGTGTTTACAGCAGTGGCAAGCTCCTTCTGTCGCTTTGTACTGAAGTCTTACTACCAAAGGATTTTAAACCTCAGATCAAGCAGAAGTTTAATTGAGCACAGCAAGTGTGTTGCCCAGCAGCCCTTTCTGTTTGCACTGAGTTTTCAAGCACACACATGCCCACAGGGTAAATTCAACATAAGGAAACTCTGCCATGTTGCCTCTTTTGTAAACTTGTGTAGTTGGAATAAGAAGGGAAGTGGGTTCAGCAGAAGCCACCGATGAGACTTTTGACCTTGCTGTACAGAAACTGCTACTGTCCCCAGTTTTCTGGTAGCAACATTCCAATTCCAACGGAAGAACCCACTCCATCCATTAAAAAGCTATTCTTAAAATTCCTTCAGCGCTGACATTTTGTTACAGTGTTATGATGATAAGTTGTAACATGACATGCGGTAATAAGTAAGATTACCTTGCTAGGTCTAGATGCCTTATTAAAGTCAGCAATAAATATCCAGTTGAATTCATCATCTGGACAGGCAATTTCTAAAAAAAAAATATAAAGAAATCAGGTGACCTATAGCAAGTTGCCCCTTTTCAGCACTTTCCATCCTCTCAGACTCATCTAGCTCCATATTAACTGGGGTGAGGAATAGCTACCATTCAAATAACAGAATGGAGGCACATGCTGTTGGCTAAGTTTCTCAGTAGCTCGTGTCCTTCCTGCCTGAGGAAGGAGAGGGGAAGCATATTTGCCTGTCACCTGAGATGCCCAGGCACCCCTGTCCTCTCTCTCCCTGCCCCTCAGGCCCACCAAGCACCTTTGGGCACATGGACTTGCGTCATTTGAGTGGAAGGACGTGGATTAGGAATGTTTTTCCTCTGAGCACTGGTCTCAACCCCTAGCCCATTCAAAGTATATTAATGTGCAGAAGCCCTCTGAAAGTGTTGCAGATGGGTCACATCCACAGGGAGAGCTGGGGCCCCAGGAATTACTACCAAGAATGTATCCTCTCTGAACCATGACAAGCTTGGCCCAGGACCAAGGCAATTAACACAGGCCTGAATGTCCCCTGAGGACTTCCATTACAGAGAGAAAATCGTAGCCTGGATTAACAGAACACATTACAAATCACTTGCAAAGTGGAATAGAACTCTTCTTTACCTACCTTCTCTTCTCTTAAATGGCACCATGCTCCCCAGTCCCCAGAGCTATTTACTGCTTTCTATCCCTGCACTGCCAATAGCTTTATTTTTCTCAGAGGTCTAGCTCCAAAATGAAATCTCTCAGACCTGTAATACTGACTACCAAATTGAAGAGGTGTGGCTGTTCCCTAAAATCCATGGAATAATCTGAAATCTTTGCTCCAGGTAAATTCCTGCCCTGGTCCAATTTAAACTCTCTGTTCACTGGTGCCTCTCTGGGAAAAGTTTCCCTTGTTTGAAGATGTTCAAGCTTTTCTTTAACTGACCTCCACTGGCTTGCATCAGCAAAGGCTGTTGAGAATAATGAACTCTTGAGAGAGGTGGGACTCATCAGAGAGAGGTGAGAGAGAGGCAGCAGGGAGGAGAAAGGTCAGAGAAGAAAAAAAGGTTAGTGGCTAATTTGGATAAACTGCATTTATAGTCAGAGGGAAAGGTCTTCAGGGCATTTTTATCACATCCTGCTACTATGTCTTTACTGCAGGAGGTGGGGAGCAAAGGAGAGAGGAGGTTGTGTGTGCTGCTGGTTAGGGTTTGTAATTTTTCAGCTTGATTTCTTCCTTAAATAACAACTAAAACATTTTAATGAAGTAACAGAGCAGGCAATAATGATGTGCCAAGACAACAAGCTTCCTTGTGACTGAAATGGAGCAAACTCAGAATTTTGCATTTGACTAAATCCCAAGACCAGACTGGCAAGACTAAGTCCTCCTCCACCTTTACCTGGTGGTGGTGCTTGGGTTTGCTTCATTTCCCATGCCATGGACAAAGCGGGTTGTGTTAATAAACCTTCCCTTCCAAATTGCCTTAGTATCAAAGCCTGGAAAATGCCCATTTGTATCTACAGTGCTCCAGAATACACAGAAGAAAATTTGACCTCCTGTGACAAGGCATGAGAGGTCTTATCCTCATTTACTGCTTTTGCATTAATACAAATCCATTTATTTTGAAAGGGAATTTTACCCTGGTTCACACTCAAATAATGAGTCACTCGCCATAGAATTACCCTGCTCCCTCAGCTCCCAAATCTTCACAAATAGGTAAATAGAAATGTAAATGCCCAAGTAGTGCACACAGAAAAAGTCCAGATACACTCCTGCACATACATCCCTTTGACATTAACAGAAGTAAATTAAAAAGGGTCCAGCTCATTAAGAACCCCTTCTCCCTGCTTGCAGCACCACACCTTGTGCAGACAACTGCATTGTGCCCTTGGCCATGTCCTTGTCCTGTAATTTTTGAATGTGCCCTATTCTTTCTGCCTGTTAGAAGAGCTCCTTCTCAGGTGTTGCTCAAGAAGGATCTAGCATTAAGCAATTTAAACCCAAGAGACCACAGCTCACAGGTCATAAAAATAAACTGCAAGGTGAGATCTCAGATGAGCTGCGCCCTCAACGTGGACACACATTGAACTGACACCTGCAATGGGCTACTTACAGTCTGTCCTGCAAAGCTGGTTCCCCAGCTATTCAAGAGTTAAGGGACTCTGGACAACTCAAAGATACTGCAAGACCCTCACACTTAGAAGGTCACAGGAAATCTCTGCAATGGCATGAGAATAAGGCAAGGAAATTTGTTAACCATTCAAATAATGTAGCTTTAATTAATGGCTTTTAGAAAATGACTTAGCATGGTTGTCTCTCTCTTTACACTTAGCATGATCAGATTGGCACTCTGGTTTAATGTAGTGAATATATTTTGTGTGTGTGTATTTATATATGGAAATATATGTAGATTTATGGCTACACATGGACTATGTGATATCAGCCATGGATTTCAGGACTATTTCACAGCCAGAGCACTGGCACAAGAGTCAGTGCATCTTTTTTCCATCCTCATTCCCGTTCTCCTGAGCATCTCACAGGCAGGACATAAGTGCAGCTCTGCAGACCACCTCCACATGAGATGTTTGAACCCAATTTGTGTGTGGATGCTCAGAGATGCTGGTGGAAGGAGAGCAACCCCACTGCCACCTCCCATCACAATCATCTTTTCTAAACGGAGAAGACAACCGTGCCAAGAACAAGCACACAGGCTTACAAAGGATAGGGTGGTGGAGCTCCACCCAAATGCTGAAGAAAGGAGGGATTTTTCATCCTTCACTTAGTATCCTGGCTGTTTTAGATCGTAATCCTCCCTGGAAGATGAAATGCAGGGAACTGAGATACTTAATTCAGAAGAAAGGTGGATTCACAAACATAAATAATGTTGCAGAATAGAATCTCAAGCATTTTATTAAATATTTAGGCCTTTCACCCTTCACAAGGGTAAAGTATTTCAAACACATCTATTTCTAGTGAGTGGGAAGAGCATCATACCCCATGTAGGAAATTATTATCAGGACATTATTTTTCCTGATGTGTCCTGGTTACAAATGTTCTACTGTAACAGTGAAACTTTTCAGCCAATCTACAGGCACATGCACACATTTATGTAGCACCTTCTTTAGAAACAATTGTGTAATTGCTTTTGACATTCACCAGCATGCTGTGCATCCAAGGAGAATTGATCCCTGAAAGGCAGCTTCTGTCCCTGCCCATGTAACTGGCTGTGCGACACGTGGACTATCGGCACACTAATTTAAGAGGAGTTTTGACTGTGGCTGCCTATTCTGCTGTGGAATTTGAAAGAAATGCTTTGAAACAATGAAGATGCTTTCCTGACACGATACAATCCATCCTTGCCTTTTTTTTTTTGGCTTGTAGCATGCAGCAGAAACTTTTAAAAGTCAAATATGCTGTGACACAAACCACAGCTGTCAATAAATACAGCAAAAAGTTCAATAAGCACTAATCATCCTGCCTGCCTTTTCTGGAGATAAGGACAGATCTGCAGAATATCAGAATGGTAAAGAAAGTTGTTTTTCACCTTTTGCACGTAATTCAGGGCAGGAGCCACTCCGTGCCTTGGCCTGACTCTTCCCAGGCAGTGCAGAACTACAGACAACCGCAGCAGAAGGCTGGAAAGTGAACAGCCTGTGCAGGTAGTTTTAAAGTTCTGTTGTGGTCTTTGTCTCTTCCTGGTACATCAGTGCCCTAGGAGACTTTCTCGCACTACATCTCATTTCTGCCAAGGGTGATCAAGCTCAGCTGGGAATTGGGGTCTTCAGCCACAGCAGCTTCCCAAAGAACAGTGGGCTGCTCTGGCAGCAAGGTGAGATGATATTCAAGGTGTTCTAACAAGAGGGCATTTCCCAGGTATCAATTCTGTGAAAGGCCAATAAAAACAAAGCACCGGGAATGTCCGAACCCTCTTATTACCGTAACAGCGGTTGTAGTAAAATAAATCCCCAAGCAGCACTCTGTAGGGAAAAAGCAAAGTCCTGATGGCTTTTTCCACTCCTTCCTCAAACCTGCAGCTGAGTCAAAGGCCCACAGTAGAAGAGCTACGTGAGAGGAAGATCCTCATCCGCTTCAGTGACTACGTGGAAGTGGCAGATGCGCAGGACTACGACAGGAGGGCGGACAAACCCTGGACACGACTCACAGCCGCCGACAAAGTAAGTGGGGCAGCTCTGGGAGAGCCATGGCCTGAACAGCCAGAGCATGTTGTGGCAAAAAGCATCCCTTGGGTCCCACAGGTCCCATGGCTGTCAAGGAGTAAACATACACCGGTCATCCCTTCCCAAAACACCTGTGTTTTTTCCCATTCACAAGGTTTGTTTATTTGTTTGAAGCACAAATCTTTGGCTAGAAGGTTTCTGTATGCATGGAAACCAGGAGAGGGAAGGAATCCCAAGCCCTTTGAGGAAAGGTCTTGATGACAGCCCTGTTTTTTGTTTGTTGATTTTGGTTTTGCCACATTTTGCTGCCAGCTGAGAGCTCTGGCAAGACTTAGAGCAGTGAGACAGGAGCATGTGCCAGAATGGCTGTGCCAGGGCAGGACAGGCTTGGGTGTGAATATGCCAAAAGGTCAGTTTGGCAAAGGTACCTCCATCCCTCCAAAGCCAGGTCACTTCTCTCTACTGTGTTACAACAGGGGCCTTTTCTCAGGATTTCTGCCACAGAGTATTTAAAGCACTGAACTGAAATCACACAAGACCTGCAGATGAAAAAAAGACACACGTTTGGTATTGATGGCACTGCCCTCTGAGCACTGGTGGAACTTCCACTAAATGGTGTCTCTGGCGTTGGCATTGATGGCAGAGGGATTAAACTGCTGGCAAATTATATCAGTCACATGCTGAGGGTCTTAATGAGACCTCAGGAAAAGATCTGAAAGATTTCATGGACATTTTAAGAAGTGAGGACTATGAGGCTCAGTGATTCAGTCATGAATCTTATAGACACCCTATGATGCCCTTGTAATTTCAAAGACTTTCAGATACCTGAATTCAACCCTCCAGTATTTCTTTGCCATGGAATTCACTCATTCAGCAATTGAGAGCATGATGTCCAATGTTTAGAGAATTAGCAGAATTTCCAGCCATGCCACTCATCTATGGTGCTCTTGGTTTTATTCACAAAGGACAGCCTGTTATACTTGTATAATTCAACCAAAGAACTTGTATAGTTTTGTGACATTGGTCTCCTCCTTGATAGAGGGATTTTTTTCAGTTTATCTTTGGTTAAGTTAATGTAGCATAAACTGATCTGAAAAAAAAAAGAAAAACTTCCTCTGGACTGTCCATAGACCATAATATACTCGGTTAAATTAGCTTTTCTCATTTTACCTCACCATGTTTGACAAGATATTAGTCAACTGACTTAGTTTTATTCTCTTAATTGGTAGATGAGGGAGGGAATAAATCTCCCAACTGGTTCTGCAGCCTTTGAGAAATCCCTGTCTGGGATGAAAGGCATGGAGAAACTTCAGCTGGGCATGGAGATTTGATTTCCAGACAAGTCCTTCCTCATCCTGTGTCTCTGAAAAGAACAAGCATTAAATACCACTATTAAATTAAATTAAAAACCTAGTAAAGAGTTTAGTATTAAGGCAGAGTACTTTGATGTCACTTTTTTTATAATGCATGTGCAAGTTCAGTAGTCAGAGAAAAGGTTTAAGTCCTTCAAATTAACCTTTTCTCGGCAAAGCACCATCAGAAGAAGAGATGTTTGTCATTCTAATATTAATGCCCTTTATGGCATAAGGAAGCAGATAGATTGGTTTTTCTTTGGGTCCTGTGGGCAGTATGCTGATTTCTGCCATTCAGATGACTTGCTTTTCCTCAATGCTATGCCCACTGTTGGAAAAAATAGCCAGACAAATTGAAACAAAGCTGCATCATCCTATATAGGATTATTTTCTTCCAGAGCTGTGATTCAATAGCTGTCTTCACTGGTCAGCACAGGCCAGATTTATTGCAAAAACAGATTTTAGCAATGGGCTTTTCTGTTTGCCAGTAAATCTTGCTCTGTGTGCTGGGTGAAGGGAACTGCTCTCAGTCAGAGTTTGTCTTTAGCAGGTCTGACTCTTAGGGGAAGGAAAAGGACATTTTTGCATCTCTCCAACAGACAAGGGATGGAGAGGGGAATAGATCTCAGTCCCTGTAGGAGTCAGAAGCCCCTGTGGTCTCCTTCACAGTCACTTCAGTAGCAGATTGGTCTGCTGAAGGCAGCCCTGGAGCTGCTGCATAGCTCTGTCCTGATGGATGAGGCAGTGCCTGACAGGCACTTCTAAGGGAAATAAGAGACCAAAGCTATGGAGAAGGAGCAGAAAGGGCCTTTTCTGTAGAAAAACACTTGCAAAATCCATCACTTAGGGCTTGTCAAAGCAAAGGTAGTTGGTGACAGAATCAGTGACTGTTGCAAAAGTCCTGTTTTGGGCTCATGCTACTCATACTGGTTTAGATTTCCTTCACTGAGAAAAATTCCTGGCAGACACGAGTACCACTTACTGGAACACCCCCTTTCCACCTCTGATGCTGATGTTTTCGGCATCACACAGAAAGGCAGTGCACACCCCTTGGACCCATGGGAGCGTTTGGCCACAGCAGACACCTTGCACATCCCCTCCAAATGCTCACAGTGAAACCACTCATGAGCTACAAATATCATTGGGCTGTCAGAGGTCTTGACTTTGAGCCTGGGACTTGAGCCAGTTGTGCTGAGCACCATCTCTGCCATGCAGCTGAGTCCCTCTAAGTCACCCCCTCTGGTTTTTTATTCTTCAGTATTTCTCTTCCTGCCAGTGCCCCTGGTTTGCTTTTCCCTCACAGACAAGCCACAGAGGCTGAATACCACCACACCATGGCAGGTTTTCTGCTGGGTTAATTTGTTGAATCAGTTCAATAAATAGCACAGCTGGGTCAGAAGGGAGGAGCAGGGCAGAGGGGCACAGCCCAAGGCAGAGTAGATGGCAAGGAGTCAGGTATCCCTCTTTCCTTCCCAAGTAAGATCAGTCACTTTAAGTAACTTCACCTGAGGAAATTCAGGACCAATAAAGGTAGAAGACATCTCAAACACAAGTCTGTGAGGATCTGGGCCCAGTCCAGTCACAGTCCAGCTCTGGAACAGATCACAGTGTACTTTTCACTGCAGTGTACTTTTTTTTTCTCATGCTTGTGCTAATTTGGATTTTGTACATGTAAATGTTTACATAATAAGCCAGAATTGAGTTCTGTACCTGCATGGTCTGTGATATGTTTGCAAACTGAGCCATTCCACTGAAGCATCTCTCTTCCCTTTATGTGATTTAGAACATGCTTATCTCTGTTCCTTTTCACATTTTAAATTCTTTATGTTTGTCTTTTTCTCTCTGATAATGTTATCTATCTGCTTTACTTTTAATATACTGTTTTGAGAACAAAGTGAACTTATTTTGATCTCTCTCATTTATACATTTATGAGTTTGTTTGTCCTTTGCAGGCAGCCATTCGAAAAGAGCTTAATGAATTTAAAAGCTCTGAAATGGAAGTTCATGAATTAAGTAGGCATCTAACAAGGTAAGCTGAGAGATTAATTTTTTAAGACTATAAATGAATACTGTTGTTTTCAAAAAAAAAAAACAAAGCCGGCAGCTGTTTCTCCAACATGCACACAACACGCCATGAGGTCTAGACAACATTTAAAATTACAGGCTGTAAAAGCAACTCACACAGACAAACACGTGCTGCCCCATTATGTGGCATTATGCAGGCACGTGCCGTTTAATGAAGTATAACCTCTCTTTTTTTTAAATCATCATGCTGCATATCTGTTCTTCTGAGAACAAGGGTTAAAAAAAAATGTTGGTGTCTGAAGGAGGATGGGGAACCCTTGTGGAGCAGGTAGCAAAGTCTGAATGAGCACACACTAAGCCCTGCTGAGGGTGCAGCTGTTCCACACCATGCAATTCCCACCCACAGATCTCTCAGCCTTGTCCTCCATATCCGGCCATGGGTGACGCAGTGGGGCATGGCAAGATCCACACTGTAAGAGAGGCACCATTATGTACACCTTGAGCTTTTTTTAAAGGGAGAGACTGAATGAATTATCCATGAGCCCAAACCAACCACCTGCATCTCTGAAAGGCTAGGGCTGAAGTCAGGCCTTTGCAAATCAACACTTTAGACTTTAAAGACAAGTGTTGGGTACTGAAGACAAGTGACAGTAAGATACGATGCAAAACTGGAGCTGCCCTTGTATTTATGTGTTCATCAGCTCAACGCTCATGAAAAATGCAGGTGGTACTTTTACGAAAAATACAGAAAAGCTTAAGGCAAAATTAATTTTGTATTAGGGGATTTTTATGTGTATAAATTAATAATTATATTACAATTCAGCACATGTATTATGCATGTATTACCTTGCAGAAACGATCTCCCTTCTCCATCCTAGCATGTGCTGGGCTGGTTGCACTGGGGGTTGTAGAGACAGAGTGCTGCTAGAGACAAGCCAGCTGCTCCTGAGCCACAAGGTCTGGGAGGGGCCTTAGGATGTACAATTGGCCTAGATTTATTGACCCTGGTGACTGAGCCTTTGAGGGACATTTGGCTCCTCCAGGGCGAGGTAACAAGTGTAGAAAGGACGAGGCTGTTTTAAAGGGGGTGTTGCTACAAGTAGCTCCATTGAGAGCTCCATTGAATTCCATGAAGCCTTTAGCATCCCACAATATATAGACTGAATGCTGTTGTCCAGAAGTGTCTCCAGCTGCTTGGCTTTCACAGGTTTCTGGGCAGTATTTTCATTCCCTTCCAGTGTCGGAGTGAGCAGTGACCCTTTAAAGTTTGTATCTGAAAGCCACTGAGCAGCTTGGACTCAGTAAGTCTGGGCCAGGCATACAGAGAGCCATAGCTCATATGACAGACACTGGAATAAGGGTTTGCCTGAAGAACAGTAGGACTTACAGGCTGGACAAGTAGCTTTGGGAAATACTCACTTGAAGGAAGCATGCTTAAACAAAAGAGAGTAATTCCCTTAAATAAACTTAGATAAATCACCATTATAAAGTCATTAGCAAGGTAATGAGCTCTTCATGTCATTAAGCAGTGGCATGAGCAAAGAATGTGAGTGTCACTTTACTAGTGGGACACATTAATTAATTCATAATAGAGTGAAAAATCAAAGCTTTAAAAAAATGTATTTGCAGATCTGATAAACCCAGGCCTTCTGACACAGGGTGCCTTGCAGGAAGGGTGGCCATTTTAGCTCCATTTGTCTCTTTAGCCTCCAACGTTAAGGAATAATAATAGTTAAACGGTACGTAAATCTTTCTGGCAGAATAGGATAAAGTTTGTCCAAACCGGACAATTTTTGTAGAATCAGGCTTTGTATGGCCTGAAAGAGGGGGAGCTGATCTGCTGTCACCCACTCAGGGATCTCATAGGACGGACCCAAAGTGCATGAATGTCTCTGGTAGATTTTGGGACAAACAGCTTATGCCTATGAACTGTGAGTCTGGCAAGGACCAAGGAAGTATGAGCATCTGTCTGTTCTGGGTCCTCTTGCCAGCAAGGCTGATGTCAATGCTACAGGAATTGAACTGCCTCATGGTGTCACTGTAGCAATTAGTTCTCCTATTTTTTTATGTGCAATATACATGTGAGGATATTATCTTACTGTTTCTCTTTTTTTTTTCCCCTTGGGTTTCAGGTTTCATAGACCGTAGCAGATCAATTCTACCTGACTACTATGCCATCTTCAAAACATAACTAAAAGGAACCATAAGTGCTGGTATTATTCACTTCCCTGTTACGTACAATGTAAATCTTCCGAACTGCGTTTTTAAGAAAAAAAAAAAGAGTAGAAAAATAAATATTAAAAAAAAGGAGAATTGTATTTACTTGTGATGAATACTGCAGCATCGTCAGACCTGCTGGTTCAAGCTTCAGTAACAGAAAATACCCCTGGTGGGAATCGTGCCAAGACTTGGCATCTATGTATAGGACTTTCCCGGCATGTGGATTTGCCATACGTGTTCAAGCCCAGCTGGTGGTGCAACCATTGTTGTCTTCAGGCACCCCTCATCCTGACAAGCCTCTGTCATCAACTCTAGAGAGTCCTGTGATGATGTTCAGGGAATCGCTTGGCCTGGGTGAAGTCTCCAAAAGGTGAGCCCCTATGGCACTAAAGCACTTACACCAAACACTCCATTCGAGCTGAGAGCACCTTATGAGGACGGTGAAGGAGCGAGACTACTCCATGGGCCAGCCCATCTGTGAATATCGTCTGACCAGAAAGGCATTTCTTTCCCTGGAGAAGTTTACAGCCAGTCAGTAGACATTGTTCAGCTTCCAAGCAGAAAAAGGTATCACATCTAAAGAACAGGACTCCCTAATGAAGGCTGCTTCAGTTCTAGCAACTGTTTGTTTTCCATCTCTTTCAAGTATAATTTTCTAAACCCAGTTGTGAGCCCATTAGCAGTAAGCAACAAGAACGCTGAGGACCAGCAAGCAAAAACCCGTCTCTTCGTGGTCACTGCATGGCATCTGCTCCGCTTGTAGTTTGTCTTACACCCAAACCTCTTGACTGTGTGAGAGCCAATGTGCCCCTGGCAGCAGGAAGGGCTGGGATTCCCCTCCAGCTCTGCAGAGGGACACGCAACAGGAGGGACTGGAGGTTCCATGAAGGATATCTACCGTCTCTGTATCAGGTGTCTCAAGAACTGATCCTAAACTCACACTGAGCAAAGCATGACAAAGTGTGTTACCTGGCCTAACAAAAGGAGTCTGGGGCATTCTTATGGATGGTGGGACTTGTCACTGGTACCCACAGCTGAGGCATAAGGACAGCAATTCAGAGGTGTTCTGAATTTATTGGTTTTAATTTTGGTTTTAATTTATTTTTATTACAATGGTTTAACACACAAACTGACCAAGCAGAGCTCAGAGAGCTGGTCACTCTGGGCCTGGTTTACTTGCCAACGTGAGCGTGTGCTCTGCAGTAAGAAAGCACACACAGCCTCACTGCTTTTGAGAATATGTCTGACAGGCTTATTTGAACCTGAACACAGTTAAGTGCTTTTCTGAACTTAGGCCATCACCTTCCATAATTAAGTCCTTAACTAGTATAATGCCACCAAGCTGGGGCAAACATTGTCAGGATTCCTTTCAAGCTCTTACAAGACGCTATTATGCCATGTTTTGGGATGGTGGCCGAAAGCACTGTAGCAACATTACTGTAAGAATTTCCAGATTATTACTTCAGGACACCTTTTCTTCCACAATAGCTATTTTCCTTTGACAGTGTGAACAGAGAGGCCAAAGTTTTTTACTACAGAATTGTTATTTCTGTTATTCTGTTACTGATTTTTCCTTTCTCACTGTCTTCCATGTATCTATCCTCTCTCCTGTGCTCCCTGTCCAGCTCCCGCCGTGCCATGCTATAACACCGCCCTTCACTGATTGCAGGCTGAGAAGCCTCTCACACTTGAGCATTTAATGGCCAGTGCAGTGTAGTGCCAACACTCCTGCCTCTTCTCAGGCCTCATCTCACTCCTCTGGATGCAGGAGTACAGCCAAAGGACCTGCATGTAGCCCATGGAGTGGCTCTAGCACCCAGCCTGCCCCAACAGCCCTGGCAGTGAGGGTAACGCCCTCCATCTACGCTTGGTGGTGGCACTCAGTGCCTCGCAGATCAGCTCTCCATCAGAGAAAAGCAAAAGCTTTTCATTCTCATCCATGGCCATCCTTGCAGTGCTATGGATTATTAGCTATTAAATGAGGATTGGCTGTTGTAGGATGGAAGATCAAAGGAAAGTAAAAACCAGGTGGTTTCCGGTGCTTCCCAGACTGGGTGATGATTTCTGAGGAAACACTGCATGATCCCTGTATCACCAGCTCACCCTTGCTTTAGATAGAAGTTCATCAGTAGTGAAAGCCTTCAATGTGCAGTGTTATCAGCTCAGTGCAGCAGAGGCCGAGCACTTAACGTACCAGCCAGGAATCCACTGCTTCGGGGTTATCTTCATGAAAACCTTGGGTTCGTGTTTATAAGTTCATTCACATACATATGCACACAAGTTACAAGAATGCATCACAGCTTTAAGAAAGGGGGAAAAGCCTTTATGCTTTTGACTGCACAGACACTGCATTAGCAAAGGGCTCTGCAACAGAGCTGCTCTGAAGAACAACAAATCCTTGTGTTCCCAGCATGGGTCTCACACCTGCCCTAGCGCATTGCTAGCTTAGAGGATCACTGTGAAATGGAAGGGACACCATTTAAGGAGCAGTGGTGACAGAAATCACAGGACTTGGTAGGCTAGTGGGAGGGAAAGGTGAGGGTTTGTTTGATTTTTATTAATAAAATAAGAAGAGGGAGGTGAAAGTCGCAGGCTACTGCTGTCAGTCCATTGTTAGTGCTGGAATCCCCAGGGGAATGGTCAGTCTGGGCACTGCCACCATCCCTCATGGGCACAGTCCCAAGCAGTGCCCACACTGCCAGCTTGGCACCCAAAATAAACCCTTGAGCACTGGTTGAGACACATAACAGCCAGGTCCTGGGTGATGGCCAAACATTCCCCAGCACCTTCATCCGGATGAGCCTATGGCAGGTCCCTGCTGACAATGCCCCATTGATTTGTGCTGTCCCCAGGGCAGCTCCATGCAGCCATGCTTTTTTTTCTTATTTCTTTGGGGTTTTTTTAAATTAACTCCTGGCTTAGCAGACACCAGGACACAAGTGGAAGAACTGCCATATTTCTCCCCAGTTGCAAATAGAGCTTATTCCTGAAAAGGGGGAAGGGGAGGAGGAAGAAGCCATACAAGGTGTTTGGCACCAAACTGACACTTCATCTGCTTTTAGCTTCAGTGGGTCTGGGTGGTTTGCAAAGTTAACCTTTTTCAAGGCATTCCACAACAGCCTTTCAGAGCCTGAACGTGGCAGCACATCCTCAGTGTGCACACCCACTTCTGGCATCCATGGGAAGTTGCACGCAGACTGGTGAACTGCTGGTCCTTTTTTTTATAAATGTGGTTTCTTGAGAATTGTTTTTTCATCTGCGAAAGCCATCTCTACCACGGCAAAGGAGCTGTGATTCCGCTGGGGGTAAAGAAAAAACCAAATAACAAGGAGTCATGATTTCTCTCCCTTTGACCTGGATTATGTGTAGGGTGTAATGATGGCATTCCTGCTAAGACTCTGTTAGCAGAGTCATCCTCATGCTGATTGGGAGGAGATTAATAGGTGATAAAGAAATTTCAGCAGGTTTAGAGAAGAGGAAAATCAACGCGGAACAAAAATGACTATTCCAGTCATCCATCTCCAGAGATAATAATCTAGAGTCAATCAATAGAAGCGTTTTTGTTGTAATCTACTGAATCCTGAATACTTAACATGTGCAAGTATTTTGACATCTGTTCAGCAGCCTGCAGAATAATGAAGTGGAAATGGGGAGTAAGGGGTGGCTGGGGAGATGATGGGGATTGAAAAAGCAATTCCAAAACATCTGGACAAAAAAGTTTTGATTGTTTGGGAAAAGTGATGGTGAGGAAGCCCAGTAGTGACATCACCCTCCTACCCACACCTTCAGAGGGTTGCAGGGACCCAGTGACACAATTCTGACTCAGAGGGAATGTGGTCATTGTGGCTTTTGCCCATCCTACATCCCACTGGGTAGGTACTTGCAGGCTGAAGAAGTTTCAGGCAGCAGGTTTGCTGGGAAGGGGCTCAGGCCAGCTTTCGTGTCTGGGCAATTCCTAGTGAACACACTGGGCATTGTCAGAAGAGAAGGAAGAGGCAGGGGAAAGAACATAATAGACTTTCAGCTGTTTTATGTTAAACCGTTCCGTGAGCCCATTACACAGATACATCTCATCCCAATACATGTGCAGCCACTGCATTCTGTCATCACTGCAACTGCTCACCAAACTTTCCTTATTCCTACAGCACCACCTGCACAGTGCAAACACTATAAACCAAGGGGGGGGGGGGGGGCACTTCCAACATGCCTAGTGAAGCTTGCACTCATAAAAATAGATGGGCAAGGTGGAAACCCATAGTTGTACATGAATGGGGGCTCCCTAATGTGCCTGCAAATAAAATCACTTTGTATAAATAGCCATGGGACATGACTAGGCTAATAAAAAAATCAGGAAAGAAAAAGGGGACAAATTATTTTTCCCAGGTGTTCAGTCTGCTCGAGCTTGGAACAGCTTCTGTAAACAAGGAGGAGGTGACGGGCACATTTCCTGCGTTCCTGTGTGTCCCAGTTACTCCTGCACCAGTTGCATTTTCCAGTTGATATCCAAGTGTATGTATATAGTTTGTCTTTGTATAGGAGTGAGTGTGGTGGCTGTCAATCGTGCTCTTCCAGTATTGTAATTTAACAGATTATGGCTGTATGAAAATGATGTAAATAACTAGAAAAAATTAAACTGGATCTCTATGTCCTAGTTTTTGTACATACTGAAACTGCATGGTATTTAAATTATTGTTTGTCTCTGATGTATGCAGTTTCTTAAAAAAATTCATTTAAAAAAAGTGTCCCAGTGCCTGTGTATTTTATCACCCTCTGTCCCAGTGACTGATAATGTAACACACGGAGGCAGTCAAGGATACCAGCCAGGCTCACCCACACCTCTGTGGGAGCAGAGCAGGAGACAGAGACTTTGCAGAGCAGACGGGTGACACAGATGAGAGGAGCCCCGAGCGCCATCACCAGGCTGGTTCAGCACAGCAAGGAAGGATGAGTGGTACCTCAGCTGCTGAAGTGGTACCTGGCACCACTCTAGTGAAGAGCAAATCCAACAGCTGCACTAGACACACACAGGCATCCAAAAACCCCACAACCAAACCCCATCTGTCACCACAATGCTGCTGGTGCAGGCTGTGCACTGCCAGAGTCAATGTGCAGCCACCAAGCAGCACCAGCAAGCGCTGCTGCTGTTCAGGAGAGGGGCCATTCCTGCACATCCATGCTGCATATTCCTGTACAATTTTTTGTTCCCCTTTTCCCCCGAGTAGCTTCAGAAGTTGCACAGCATTTCAGTCTGTGACAAATTGAAGCCTCTGTGTAGTGAAAAGAGGAGGAAAAGCCTTCACAGGAATAACTACATGCCTTCAAACAGGCTCGCTGGCCTCCTGCAGAAAGTACTGAAGGTGACAGCTCTGCTGAGGCTCTTCAGTGTTTGGAGCTGATGGTGCAAATGTTCTGACCCTGAGGAGATGAGTGACACTGAGCATCCTCACTGTAACTGGCAGCTGGGAGCACCTCCCCTCCCCTGACACACAGAGGGTTCCAATTACAAAAAAATTAAAGATCCATCTACTTTAACTGACCAAATTCTGTTCCTTTCCCTTGCTGATAGGAAAACACAACATGATCAAAAGTCTGGTATTGGGTTTTTTTGGTTTGCTTCCATCTGGGCAACTTTTCACCTACCTCACAATCCTTGTTTGCGTGTGTTTGTATGTATTTCCTTTCCAACAGCCAATGAGTTTGTGGCTATCCAGTGAGATTTGGGTAAATAAACAAAATTGTAGGTTTTGACTAAAGACCCCCTTCCCCCACATCGAGCTATGGCTTCCATAGCAGCAGTATGTAGTGGTTTGGTTACATTTGGTAATTTCTGTGCTTTAACGAGAAAAATACTGGTGAGAATACACTGTACAGGGAATGTGAGAACACAGTCCAATCTCTTGCACTGAGACATCTACAAAAGGGATGGGGTTTTATGTTTTAATGGAAGCATTTCATAAAACCAGTCTAAGTAAAGGGATGTGTGTGTCTTCAGTGAAGTCCATGTAATTACTGGCAATCAAATTGCAATCCAATGCCATCTGTAGGCAGGAAACGGAGGAGGCTGGAAAAACATCAATTCTCCATTTAACACACACCTGCACAAACACACTCTGCTGCTTGGCAGTGCCTGGCTAAGAGCTCAGTCCCTTAGCACAGGTGTAGGGCTGGATTGCTTTGCCATCATCTTCCTCACCTCCATTTCTCCCCTTCGCTCCTCAGATCAAGGTTCCTATGGGGAAAGATAAGCACATGCCAGCACAAAGGAGCACATGGCGGCACAGACCCTGGGGGGAGGAGGTGTCATGCAGCAGAGCCCTACAGAGAGGAGCCTGCCAGGAGCTGACAGAGGGGTGAACGGTGCGTGATCACCCCATAGAAGGACACTTGGAAGGCGCATTGCTGATGTGGCAGCACGGGATAGGCCACGTAGTAACAATTACCAAATACGGAAATACTGCGTCTTAAAGTAGTCTATAAAACCAGTTTGTTTCCCTTGAATAAACGATTCAGATCCAGGAACCAGACCCAGATTCAGATTCACTCTGAATTTCAATCACCAACAGGTTCCCAGACAACCAAGACCAAAAAAAACGGTGTGGCCATGCCCTGGTCCCACCATCGAGCTGGTCTGTGTGGGACAAAGCAGCTGCCTGCTCCTGAGCAGTGGGAGCTTCTGGTGAAGCTGTCAGGGCAAGGTGCAGGCGGAGCAACACCACCCTCAGGCCACACGGGCCAGCAGTGCCTTCAAATGGTACAAAGCTGCTCACAGAATCCTTCTCCCAAGTGGCAGAATGAACAAAAGCTTGGCTTTTAGGTAAATGTGTGCCACGGGAGCTGTGGTGTTCAGAAGGACATCAGCTGAAGTGTCCCATGTGGAGATGACAGTGGATCTCCTGTCCACAAAAATCTGCTCTGTAACACTGTTACTTTATGAGCCTCTGACTTACTATATTTCAGCTACTTTTGTCTCCTGCTTTTCTTTCCATGCAGTCAGGCCTCTTAATATAAGTTCAAATCACTCTTCACTTTTCAAGCATCATCCTCTGACATCTGCCATTACTTTGCTTATCTGGAGTTTCCATCACATTTGGACATCAGCTGGAAAAGAACTGGTGCGTGCAGCACAGGAGAGCACAGACATGTGGCACCGCTCTAAACCTCTCTAGAGAGAAAGTATGGCTTGAGGGGAGAACTGGACCAAATTAAGCTTATTTTTCTTGTTTGCAAAGCCCATAAAGATATTTGGCAGGGCAAAGCTTGAGGGGAAGGGCTTTCACTGTCCAAAGTGAATGCTTCAGTATCGTCTCTGGGGGAAAAAAAAGCAGAAGGAAGGAAAAAAAAGAAAAAAACCCAACGCTTAGCAGCCAGTTCTAAATGAACAAGCAAGTATGCAGCAAGCAGTTACATACTTAGCCATTCAAGGAGAAATTACGTAAATAAAGACAAAATACCTCATTTTCAAGCTTCTCAGGAAAAATGAACATCAGGTAACTTGTTTTCATGTTCCTCCTGGATGACATAGAGGCTAACAGAAAACAAATAGCAAAGATAAACCCTTCCTCACCTTATTTAGCCAAGGATTTCAGTGGGAGGCTCAACTATACGCAATATCAAAATATTCTGTGTTAGGTACTACTAGTCCATAGTAGATAAAGGACCAAACTTGGATTTCCCATTAGAAGTGCGGAGTTGGACACCACAACTACTGCACTGGTTTAGTTCAAGAGGTCCAAGAACAACTGCTTGCCACCAACCCCAGGCTGGTGACAGTCACTGCAGGCACAGACCCAGGCTTCCCAAACAGTGGATTCTGCTCCAGGCTGGGACTTCAGAGGTGCCTCGCCTCAACTTTCCCCTGACCATCACATGCTCGGGGCAGTGGAAGGTCCCATTCTGCTCTCTTGGGAAGCAGGGCTCTGAGCTAAAGCATTATGTTCCACTGGGTGTATGAGCAACTGAGCAGTCTCCAAAAACTGAGTGTGAGCCAGATTCGTACTTCCAATCTATTGGGAATTCAGTGCATCTCCTGCATAAACTGATTCCCTCGTAAATGCACAGCTTAAGTTTGTGAGTGGATCCATTATGAGACACACAAATGCCTCTTACCAGCACTGAAAGAAGATGGAGTTAAACCACCGTGCACTCCCTTGAGAGCTCCCCTTCATCAGCACAGCCCACAATAAATAATGACCTGTGCATTAAAGAAACACTCCTGGTCCTTCTTTGTACACGGAACTGAAAAACTACACACAAACTTCAGCTGGACATAACAGTGGAGCAGCATTTGGGGATCCATCCCACATACAATGGGACGTTCAAGTAAAATTGCTGTTGCTTATGTGGAAACACAAAGATTTTTTACTGTGAGGATGACCAAGTACAGGTTGCCCTCTGTTAGAAGAAGTGTTAGAATCCCTCTCCTTGGAGACAGTCAGAAGCCACATGGACATGCTTGATCCTGGGCAACCAGCTCTAGGTGGCCCTGCTTGGGAAGGGGGGTCAGACCACACGGACTCCAGAGGTCCCTGCCAACCTCACACTTTCTGTGGTTCTGTGAAAGTTCATCTCTCTCTTCTGTGCAGCTTCAGGCCTGCCTACAGATAGAGAAAGTCTTCTTTAAATTAAAAAAACTTCTGGAGCCTTCAGTCAAACACTAGTTGGAGGAACACTCACTGGCAAGCCTGGAAGCAGTAACGCTGACTGGCACTTCTAATCCTGATTCAGTGCACCTCTCTTCACAGAATATGAGTTATTGATTGCCGTTCAGGACTGAAACTGCTGAACACCTCCAGTGTCATCGCTGCTTGTTTTTAATCCGCCGTGTAAAGGCCCCAGTGACGCACCCGCAGCTTTGGGGTTGTGTGAATTGTGTGCAGCTGGGGGAACCTTCACATGGGCAATCTCTCAGCCCGTGCCCGTGGCCATTACCTGAAACACTCGTGCACTGAGTGTTACAGAATGCAGGCCTGTCGGTAACAGAACCTGTGTCTTTCCCGTCCACCCTACCCAGCTCCCGTGCCTGCGCTTGGGAAACGAGCGCCCATCCCAAGTGAACTCAGTGGATTCCACTGCAGTGCGGGCACAACAATGGATTCCAAAGCACACACAAACACACTTTTCCTGAACTGGCTGAACTCAGGCATTCCAGCAACACCAACAGCAAGATCTCAGCATCCAGCAGAGATCATCTCCCCAGGATTTTAGGGGTAACCCCAGCCGAGTCCCAGGCTTCCCCACTTAATGTGCTGCAAGGTAAACCTGACCCAGTTTAAAAAAAAAGTTTCTAAAGCATTTCAAGTCTGCACAACACCAAGTGCAAGCTAAACACACTCTCTCAAGTGCAATGAGCATCCTTGGCACTCAGTACACTGAGCACCAATTTGAGTCAAGTAACAGCTAAGCAACACATTTTTATGTACAATTCCCTGGTCTATGCAAGAGGTAGAAATAGAATTTTACACTTTTACAAGAAAAACATCAGTTCCCCAGTAAACCTCTATCTATGGCTAATCACTCTACTTTTACTTACTTCATGAATTACATTTCTGTATTGAATTTATTTTGAAATCTAAACCAAACAAGAATCAAATTACAACAGCTTCAAGCCAAGCACTCAACAGAGGCAATGGTTATTACTGGGCTGTAATTCTCAATTATATTGGCTCATCCCACTGATTTTCTCCACACCTGCAAAAATCCACTTCTCTAGAATATCTTCCATGAAGAACAAAGGAGCCATAGAGAGCTGTCTGACAGCTAAAAACAAAGTATTTTAAAACAGTTCAGAAAAGGATGTCACCCCTGGTCATTGTGATGTCCTGTACCTCAGATTTGAGCAGCTTTATTTACCTGAAAATTTACAGAGTTAAAAGAGTACAATAACATTTCTAGCAAAAGCGTCCTTGTTCACCACCCAGCAGGCATGAATTCAGTAAATTCACCACACAAACACCTCCAAGTAGTAACTAGTTACAGCTAGTATAAGCTGGCATACTGAAATGTTTTTAAATTACAAGTAAATCTATTTACCTTGCTTCAAGAGTTAGGTTTACTTCTGCAAAAGCAAGAGAGCATACTGTGCAATCAAAATACTGGAGCTGGATGATCAATTAACACTTCAGACATCACAACACTACTAAGTATCTTCATTCCATCTGTATTTATTGAAAATTATTTACATATTGGTTACCATGCTTTCATAGCATCTTTACACAAAAGGGTTAATGCAGAACATCACACTAGGATGGTAAAATGTCTTTTCAGAAGTCTTTTTTTTTCCCAAGTTGTCACAAGCCAAGAGAGCTCTCAGACTGAGTGTGCTGGAGTCCCGCAGTGCGTGCGCCACAGATCCACGGCTTTGCTGACAATGGCGTCGGTGTTGTCCTGAGGAATCTACAAAAGATCAGGGCAAGGCGCCTGGTCAGAGCACTCTGTTTGGACTGTTTCATTTAAAATAAAGATTTTTCAATTTCCAGCTCAGATTTTATCTCTTTATAAAAAGGAAAACAAAACTAGAATCCCATCTCCCTGTCCTCCTGTGCCACCATCCCTCAGTCCTGCACATACCATATTACAGCCAGGTTTTGGACAAAAAGCTTTTATTTCCAAAATGCTGATAAGCAGCCAGGCATCTCACAGTTGCCACATCCCTGACACCCGGCATAACTCACACTGGCCATCCATGACCACAAACTGTATCTCATTTAACTCAGCTGGGTTACTCTGGGACCCTACAGCCCTGCTGAGATGGCTCTTTACTATTCAGGGTCAAGTTCATGATCCCATCCTCACATCAACAGAAAACACCCCTTGAGTCTACAGATTGCACTCAGGCAAGAAGCAAAAAAATGGTGCCAGAAACCAACCCTTCTAAGAAGCCTCCAGAAAAATTAACCTAACCTGACCTGCACTTAACTTTCACAGAAAAACCCTTTAGTATCACCAGGAATGTTAATTCTGTACAGACATAGATAATACATTCCCCAAGCCTAAAAACCATTTCATTCTATGGAAGCCTTACCTCCTGATAGAAAAAGTTATTATTCTCATTGCTGTGCATTCTCCCTTCACCTTGCCACTGCCAGACTGTTCTCAGTAACGTAATAATATCTTTTGGCACATCTGCAGCAGGCAAGCGATTCAGGCTGAAACAGTTATAAGCTATAAAAGGTAATGCAAAGCATAATTAGAGTACTTACATTTTCCAAAAACTGTGTGATCTTTTCTGCAGTATTCAGTGCTATTATCTTCATTTTAAAGGTTAATAATATCTCCACAGCAACAAAAACAAGAATCTTGCAGGATCCACTAATAACTTTGTCCCAAACTCTACAAGAAAGTGAAAAGGAATCACTAAACATTATTGCAATGCTTATCTGCTTATTTCTCTGCTAGAAGAGCATTTGTACAATCATCTCTATCCAGATTATTTTTCTGAAGAACGGCAACATATTGAATTATTTGGGTGAGGATAAATAGAAGCCATTTTATCAACTCCTCAATCTGTACAGAGCAGAGGGATGGCAAGCAGTAATTGGTAGGTACTGATATGGTGTGCTGCTGTTTAGAAACTGAACTGTTTGCAAATCTTGGCTTAATAGCCTGGACTGTAACAACTACTCTACAGAGTGTGGTAAAGGTGAGAATTTTTCCTAGTGCAAAAAAAATAAATTAACTTCATTAGCATGCTTAATAAAGATACTCTTCAAACAGCTAAGTTGCTAAAAATTCAAAGGCATGCAAGACTGAACTATTACATCTCAAGCAGGTAAATAGTCCAGGTCACTGCTGTATGAGACACAAATATGACCTATCAGCAGGATATAATACATGATGTTTAAATTAGGTACAAGGAACAACTATTAAGTCTTTCAATCCATCCCACTGTGCACAGACACTCTCAGAAATACCTAAGCACTTCTCATGTGAAACCGTACCTGGACCTCACAGTTCTAAGAAAACCTGAAGGGCAGGCCTCCAAAGGCTTCAGCAACAGAACTTGGACGAATATTAAAACAGATCATCACTACCAAAACAGCCTGCAACAATTTGAAATCATTCTTCATCCAGCAGCTCTCTCTCAGGCCCAGCTCAACAGACTCGGGATGAAAGATTACACAAAACAGTGTGAAACCATCTGTCAGATGGCAGCTTTTATGGGCTCACATTATTTTTAGTTCTTGAATTTTAAGAGCTGTGTCAGAAAGAGTTTCTGAGGATTACAGTTCTTGCTCCTTCTGGGCACTTGTTCAAACTATTTCTCCTTCCAAATAAAAACATGGGGGAACAAGGATCACACACTATCCTCCGTAATTTCTGAAAATAGAATCGCTAACTGAAAAACACCTTCTGCAGCCCATCTATAAATCTGATCTATGGGCGTGCTCCTTCCAGGGACAACTCAATTTTTGTATGACCTCCCTCAGAAGAAATTGCCCCTCAGCCCAGAGTGCCAGGAGAGCACAACACGGGCACAACACGAACTTTGACAGCTGAAATGAAGTGCAGGATCACACTTCTACACAAGGAGTTAAGAGGGGAGAGCCCAGCCAAGAGCCATTGAGATGATGAAGGGACTGTGGCATCTCTCCTATGAGGCAAGGTGAGAGAGAGCTTGGACTGCTCAGCCTGGAGAAGAGAGGGATCTGAGGAATCTCATCAATGTATACAAGTACCTGAAGGGAGAGTGCAAAAAGGGTGCCAGGCTCTTTCCAACCATGCCCAGTGAAGGGACCTGGGGCAACAGGCACAAACTCAAACACAGGACTAGATTTTAACTTATAATGAAGAAAGGAGGAAAAGAATGTGTAACATCCTCAGGACTATTCTGAAAGTAAAAGGAAACAAAAAACCCACATGGATAGATAGTGGGAAAAAAAGGCACAGCCAATTTCTTTCCCCCTTGCAATTTAGTTTTAATTCCCTGTCTTGCTGTGATTAAACAATTAGTATAATTCCCACAGGGACAGGAACAACACACAATCCAAGATCAAAATCTTACTGCTTCATTTGTGGTTCAAGCATCCCAGGACAAATGATCACTGCAAATATTACACTGCTGTTGAAGTCAGGTCTAGGAAGCTTTAAGCAAGGATATGAGAAAACTGAGACAACAATTCTGTTCCACACTGTACAGGTCATCCCTGTGTAGTTCTAGAGCATTTTCCTTCACAAACACATCTGTTTAGAACCCAAGAACAACTTCCCCATCTGTTTCATGTGCATCAGAACTATAATTATGAGTGACAATTATAGAGAGTAGCAGATCTCAAAAACAGGAAATAATTTTTAAAGTTCATATTAAAGCTCATATTAATTTGAAAACAAACTTACTAATCCTATTATAAAATACCCAGTCTCCTTTCATTATTTTGCTTCCAATCCTTCTGACTTCAGTCTCTATAATTACATTAGGTTACATGCTATGCTCAGAAAATGCTCTATTGTTTCCCTGCATTATTTAGTCTGATTCCAGAACAAATGTTTTAACAATAGCAAAACAGATGCGCTTATTTAAATCACCAGTGTCTTAACAAATTCTGGAAGATGGTGCACAGAAAAGTGAGTGAGATGTCAGCACTAACCAGCTGTGTCTGCTGCAATATTTTTTCCCTTAGCATTTCCAGCCATTGTTACTCTCAGTACGACTCCACCAGTGACAATAATCGGGAATGACTGTGCAACACTGCGATCAACAGTCAGCACCTTGTCTGTAGCAGCAGAGCCAGGAACAACAACATAAACTACGTCAAAAATGGAAAAAACCCACAGCAGTTTCAAGGAAACACATTTTCTGATGATCCCCGTTCTAATACAGCAGTTATTTATACATTGTGTATCTACTGATGGTGACAGGTGTCCAGCTTTCACTCTTTGAGTAACAGCAATCATTTAAGGTCAAGTTTACTGCTAGAGACTGCAACTTTTTACCCATTCTTTGATACTCCTAGAGCTGGGGAAAGTATAAGAGAAACATCATGATACTGTGCCTACAGCCCTACTCAGAAATGCAGAAAAAGAAACACACATTCTGAATGAAATTCACGATGTTTTGTGTGACTATCATCCTCTGTGAAATACTATTCAGTTAACCACAGGAACATTCTTGTAGGTGTTTCTTGAACACTGAAGCAGTATTGATAACCACAAAGAAAAATAAAAAGAAATAAGAAGCTATAAAGGCAAAGAGGATTATGCAAAGGTGCCCTGCCAAGGATTATGCAAATGAAACCATTTACTTTTCACCGAGCTTTTTCTGTAGACAAGATACACCTCACTCTATGTGCACCTGCGTGTGAAGGGATGCCATTCTCCAAGCACTTTCTGAGGTTTCTGCACCACTACAGTGCAGTAATACACAAGAGGCATCCCAGCATTGCTGCTCTCTCTTTTTCTGAAATATTACCATTAATCTCACACTTTTTCCCTACACTGCAGGGTAAGCACACTCAACCTCATTTCCTGGTTCTGGTCCTCCAGTCATGCAGGCAAGAGATATCTAAAAAGAACCAATCCTTTCTGCTCTGCCTGCATTTCTGGGTGTCCTTCCAGTGGTAACTAGGCATGGAGGGACACCGTGAGGCTCACACAGATCTCACCCTGGTGTCATATCGTGATCTTGTGCCTATCCATCTGCAGACCTGGGAAGCAGCTCAGTGAGGCAAAGGCAAACTGAATTAAGTTTCTCTGTAGTAGCAACCCACATGCACATTCTTACGCCCTCCTGCTCCACAGTAAAATTAAGGCATTTTCCATATTTCTGTTGTTTCTAGCAACAAATGACTTACATTTTGACAACTAAATGTAATTCAAGCAGGGCATGGAGATCACAGATGTAAAACTATAGAATTAGATTAATACATGTTATAGTGCCAGTTTGAAAGTAATAAGATTTCAGGAGAATGACCAAATACTCTGCCACTAGCAAGTCGCCAGAGACTAATAACCTAACACCACCCAGCTAATGCCAAGCCTTCAGTGCAGAGTACAAACAACATTAGTCAGGGGCCTGGTACATGATTGGCATCATTAGGCCATAAAAAATGCCTGGCTCATTCACAATTACAACTGCAGAGCCGCACCGCTTCTGCTGGATCATCTGGGGTGACGGTGCCAGATTAGACTGGCAGCCAAAGTGCCATTTTGCATGTAGAGCTGAAGCCACAAACAGGATCCCAAGCTTTAAGAGCGGGGATCTCCAGCTGAGGGCCCACACAGCACCACTGGAAAGCTTTCCACACATGGGCTTACCAAACAGATGACCAAATATGCTGCTGCGCCAATCAAGCAAACACGGCAATGATGAGTATGAAAACAAAGGTGTGATCCAGTTCTCTCCCTGTCTCAGAGAGAAGTACACCTTTCTGTGCCTCTCAAACCTGTGCTACAGGCTGGTTCATATTCCAGGAAGCACCCTGTCTATATTCCAGGTGGGATACCGAGTCTTTGAAATGGCCAGTCTGCTCCTCCCTTTTACCAATGTGACACCTTTAAGAAGTTTGTTAAGAAGCTTATCACATAATATGCCAAGTGTATTAGACACTGCATAAGCTCAAAGGAAAAGTTTCCCCATGAAACCTGTCTGCATGTATTTTCCAAGCCCATTTAAATTAAACTGATGCATAAATTTTACCTATGGTGTAACTTGAAGTGTGCTATAAAACAGTATTTATACTGAGCAACAATGCCTGTCAGGGATTGGTACTGTGCAACTTCATCTCACCATTATCAGGTAAAATTTCTGCACAGCACGTACAAGTCCTGTACCTTAGAGGAAAACAAACAAAAAAAGAAAACCATGAAATTTAGATTTAGCTACTTGACAGAGAAGACTACAGTTCATAGAAAGCAAGCAGCCTCTCTAAGAAATACAGTGCTAAATCATACGTTAAATCATAAAAGACTGTGTTCAGATAATCTCTCACTTGACAAGAAAGTAAGTAAAATTCACAGGAGAACTGGAGACCTTCAAACCTCAGCAGTTCCAACACTGACATTTGGATGCATTTCACATAAGCACTGGGGCTTCTAGATCCTAATCCAAACTGAATCTCCAAGCATTAATTAAGTTCATCTGTCACACACTACCCAGGAAGTATGTTATTTCCTCAGCGAATAAGGCCATTATGATTACAACTGAATAATTCAGAAACGTAAACTGCCAAGAAAAAGTGCACTTTCATCATGTTCCCACAAGAACTGTTGGGAAAAGGGATTGTTCTGCCGTCAGAAGTACCAACACTGAAATTTGTTTTTACCCCAGAGTGATGCAAAAGCCAGTATTTTGACCTCTTCCAGGGGGAAAAAAAGTATTAAAAAATTCCAAGTAATCAAAATATTCTATTTCAGTAAGGTAAAACAGTATATGGGAATGCTAAAGATGTATACTGATTAGACAAAATATTTTATATAAATAAAACTGATTCAAAATGGTAGACTTTTGAAACCACATATTCTGGCAGGATGGAATATGCAATCAAAATTCTTCATCTAGATTTTTCCTTTTACACCATCAGGATGACACAGCTCCAACAAAATTTTCAATTTTCAACAGAAATTTTAAAAAAACCCTTTATCTTCCAGGAGCAAATCTGCTCTGATACAAATTCCTCTTTCAGCTCTTGTCCATACCCTTAAGACCCAGTAGCAAAATTGAATCACACGAGCTCTAAACTGCAACAAACGTCCTGTACTATGCATGCTTACATAATTTCTGTAGTCACAAAAGTAGTAAAAGCTTTCAACCACCCCATCACAGACAGTCACTACACAGACAAGACTATTTTGGAGCCTTTTAAGTGCTTGATGGGAAGAACTTGCCATGTAACAATTACCATGTTGCACCTAAAGGTCTCTATCCTTCACAAAATGTTTTTTTCTCTCAAACAAAATCCTTGGCAACAGTAAAACCTACAGAACCTCAAAGACCACGGTCCAACAAGAGCAGAGAGCATGATTTTTAATCTTACAGCTTGCTCCCTAAAATCTTCTTATTCTTATAAGGGTAAATAAAACATTTTTAAAAGCAGCCATTTCCCACTTTCCTCCATGGAACATGAAGTCCCAGATAAACAAACAAACACTGCATCCACTATTCAGATTATGACCAACTTTACCACCACAAAAGCATTTTCTACAAAGCAATTTACAAAGCACTGTTTCCATTCTAGCCACTGAAGTCCTGTAACTGCCTCGAAGTAAAACTTCCCTTGAACATTGTTAGTTCTCAAAGTTTTCAGACAGCTGAAAATGACACCATTGTTTTCTTTGTGCCACACCCTGTTCAGCTATCAGCAACTTTTATTAATGCAGAAAGATGTTTCTCTACATTGAGCTTGAATTTCCTGCTTTCCAAGAGTTCTCAGGCAGCAGAACTAGAGAAATCATACAAGCTTCATTTCAAAAGCCCTTCAGTGAATTGTCATGCACAAGGATTTTTCCCTTTTAAAAGCTCAACAACCTATTTCTAACTGTAGAATCCTGATATAATCCACTATTTCATTAACTTTGTAATATTCAACTTGCCCTAGTACTTTTTAAAATAAACATTCTGTCATGGTTTAACCCCAGCCAGCAACTGAACACCAGACAGCCACTCATTTAATACCCTCACCAGTGGGATGGGGGAAGAATTGGAAGGGTAGAAGTACGAAAAAAAATTGTGGGTGAAGGAAAAAAGTTTCATAATTAAAAAGAAGTAATAATTTCAAAAAATTGTAAGGAAGAGAAGAAAAACATAACAAAGAGAGGAAAATAAAAACTGAGAACAGTAGCCCACCACCCCGACTGATGGCCAGCAAGTCCCTAAGCAAGTGCTCCCACCTGCCAGCCTCTTCCCCAGCTTAATTGCTGAGCACGACTCCACATGAAAAGGGACATCCCTTGGGTCAGCTGGAGTCAGCTGTCCAGGCTGTGTCCCCTCCCAGCCACATTCTTGTGCCCCCCCAGCCCCCTTACTGGTGAGGAGCAGAATGATGCTGTGTAAGCATTGATCTGCAGGAATTAAAACATCCCTGTGTCCCAAAACACAGCCCTATACCAGCTACTCTGGAGAAATTTAACTCTATCCCAACCAAAACCTGTACACATTCCCAAAACCTTTTTCATCTAACACTAATACAATACTACAATCGCTCCCAAAGCACAGGTTTTTGTTAAAAAGCCCAAAAGCTGACTACCATTCAGCCGTGTAACACTGACAGAGGGTTTGGAGTTCTACATCCTAGGAGGCACTAAGTGTCTAACAGAACCAGCTGGTATACTTAGCTCCATTCTTTTTATTTTCAGTGGGTGAAATGATCACACAGAGACTCATTATCTTGCATCAGTAACAAGGGGAATTAAATCCAAATTTATAATTTCCAAGTTAGCAACAAAGTTAACACCATAATCTTACAGATAAAGTATGGAAAGCTCTTTGCCTGCTAGTGATGACAGAAAGCTACAATTACTATGCAGTTACAAACAGAAAGAAAAGCAAAAGAACTTGCCTCTGTAAACTGGACTCAGGTAAACATCCTGCAAAACACTTTTTAAACCAAAGATCGTAAGGGAGTTTGCTCATTGCAGCACATGCCTTCAGATGCATCAGTAGTCTGTTATCTTCAATGTTCAAATACTGCTCCAGAATTTTTGGCTGAGAAAGAATTAGAAAATTTTAGGTAACTCACATCAGAATACCTTCATAGTTAATGCACGCTCTAAGACAAGCACTGTCTCCAAAATTCAACTGGCTTAAAATAACATTAAAATAATGTACCTTCATTGTTTTAACTTTTCCAAAATACGGGTGTTACTGACTTTTGCAATTAACTAACTGTGTACTTAACCAAAGAAATAACCTCAGCTTCCTTAAATTGCTGACCACTAGCAGAACTTCCAAGATATGCTGTATTCCCTAGTGCAAGGAGGTGTTTCAGAGCTTAAGGCGATGCAGAGATTAAATGTGCACTAATTACTGCTACCTTCACAAGCAAAATTGAGTTTCATTAACCTCAAACCTAATCGCCTTAGCACACATCAAAAAAATCTACGCACAATGCAGCAAAACCCAAAAAATCAATTCTGAGAGCAAATCCCTGTGCAACCCATTAAAAGCCGGACATTGATTTATTGTTTAAAAACCAGAAGTATTTAAAGCATAAGCAAGTAGATAATTTTCTCACCTTGTTTAAATTTTAATGCAACACAATACACATTATCATAAATTCTTGAGTACCTTTATGCTTTCTGTCATAGTTAGGCAAATTGCTAAGGACTTCAGCTGTCAAAGGCAGGAAACACTTCCTTTGCCCGTATTCTCACCTACTGAGTCTTGGTATGTTGTTTGTATTACAAAAAAAAATCAAACCCTAGGGAGGGAGACACTTAGCACTCTTTACATAGTACGAACACACACTTTCTTTAAAAATACTCCTTTCTGCTTTGAACTGGTGTAGCTGAATGTACCACTCACAGAAACAGGAGGTAGGTTTAAAAAATATTTCTTAGTTCCAAAAGAACTAACAAGGGCAGGCATAATTTTCCACAACAAATTTCCATTCAGCAATTGCTGGTGCACATGTACTCGAAACTTTTACCTCAGAGGATATTGTTAACTAAAAGCTCCTTATCTCTTAAGGCTTTTTGATGAATTACAAGACCTTTCATAATTTTGATAAGTACGCATTACAATCAAACTTTAATTTTATAAATCAGTAAGATAGAAATTTAAAATGAACATTCTATGATGGCATTTAAATAATCAATGCTAAAAGAAAACTACTCCACTTTTTATTATAACTTCATTTCTAACATAACTGTTTTTCTGAAGACAGAGTACCCTGCTCCATTTATAAAGCAAAACACCTGTGCTTTGTCTATCATCCAATGAGCAGCATATGGATGCCAGAGATGCAGCCTAAAAAGTAGCAGACATACATCACTATGTTCTTAACTTTTGACATTTTTAATTGCTTAAAGAAAATTCTTAAGTGACTGATTTGTGAGACATGTAATTCAACAAGATACAATGTAACCTTTAGACAACCTAAAAAAAAAGGTAATTTAAAATTACCATGTAGCAAATAAAAACAATTTCTAATGTTACATTAGACAGGACAGCACAATCACAATGCAAAAAGCACTCCTTCCTTATTCTCAAAACAGCTGGTGGAACAGAATCCAAGGGTGTCGCCTCTGATGTTCCAGCTGTCTCCCTGTATTAATGCTTTCCATGACTGCTTCTCCTCGCAAAAGGTAAAAAAACAAAGGTGTTTTTTCCTTACCAGTTGTTGTAATGAATCTTTGTGCTTGCTGTTCAGCTGATTCACAAAGCAACTGACAAGCCAATAGCATTCTATAGGATCCTCCACCATTTCCTCCATTGCTTTAGCAATAGCAAGAAACACTTCATCTTCAGGTTCCTGGAAAACAAAGCCAAAAGAAGTGAACTACACAGAAGTACTGGACTATTGTAATTTAAATTATTCATATATTCCTTTTCTCTGCTATTTGGGGAAAAAAACCAGGAATCGATGTACACAAAGAGCTGTTCTGACATTCCTAAACAAGACATCGGGCAGCAGCTGCACGATAATGACAGGTATCTATTAAAACAGAGCAAGTAAGACTTGTCTTGCTTTTAAAACCAAAACATGCTTCAGTATAGAGAGAGTCTTAAATACTACTGGGATATGTCTCTGCCACACAGACTGCTGCAATACACACATACCCCTGCTTGAACTCTCTGCACAAAACACTTGGCAGACTTCTGTTTGTTACCCAAACGTTTCAAAATATATTATCATTCTGACATCTCTTTATCTCCCTCTGCCTCTACAATAAAACACCTGCATTACTATCAAGAGTAACCTCTCCTAAGTTTAAGGGGACAGTGACTGCACTGAAAAGAGAGCAAATGCTTTCTTGCAGCAGCAAAACAAACCTGAGTGACAGGGCTAATGACTGGGGCTCTGCTAAACACCATCGCTATGAAACCTCACCACAGTTCTGAGAGCAGCTCTGGGATGCACCAACAAAACACTTGTTCAAAAGGCAATCATGCACTAGAAGGGAGGAATTTTCAGCCCACTGCATCACGTGCCAAGATCAAGGAAAATTCTCTACTGGAAATTTGCAGGGTAGGATGGCCATATTCCTAGGAAACAGTAAAAGTATGAAAATATTCCCTCCTCTGACAAGAGAATGCTGCATGTAATCCTCCAGTTCAAAATAGTACTGGATTTTCCATATTAACTTTAACTATTTTTTTCGATTTTGAACTTTTCTTTAAGTACTTATGTCAAAATTTGTGATTACAAACGAAAAATTACAAATTAAGCTGGGCTAGAGTGAATATGGATAAATTAACATTAACTACAGGATGAAATCCACTTAGAAAGCTCCGTGGCTCCTTTCATCATCTCCTGTTTCACGGAGGCTTATACGAAAAGAACCACACACTCTTTTTATCATCACACTACCGACTTACCATCACAACACAGCCTCGTTTAACCACATGGGTGTACACTCCCAACTGCAGAGTATGTGCATTACCTGACAGTAGCCCAGGTCAGTTCAGACTAAGATAAATAGGAGGACAGTATGCTAAAGTCTAGATTTAAAAATAAATAATTTAAATATTTGATGCAACTTGCATTAAATCACTAAATTTGATGCAACTTGCATTAAATTGTACAGGCTCTGAATTATCCTTGTTCCGTGACACGTAAGAAGAACTTATGAGCTCCAGTGAGATTATGTCATTTTTATTCCAGTGCTATAAAGAAACTGAAGTGTCCTGGAGTACAAAATGCTTGAAACCCAGCAGGCAAAATGCACAAAAGAGATTTTAAGGCATAAAATCTCACGTAAATACTTAGGGGAAGAAAAAGAGAAAAGGACTTTGACTAAAATTCCTTATTTTATACTAGTACTTCTCTGTTTTCCATTCACTTTACTTGGTCTATCTACAAGCATTTGTGGGGTGATTTGCAGTTCAGTTTCTCACTGGTTTATAGTTTCAAGTTTAATAAAGTACTGTATTTAAAAGACTGTTAAAATGACAACTGACCAATGGAAAAGCTACGTTTCGAGGCAATTTTCCTGATTCCAGCTGATGTATGCGGAGGAAAACATCAACCTGTGGGGTAGAATCATTAATAAATCGAATCACACTAAGAGCATGGTGAATATCCCAGTACTGCTCCTTCCGGTACTTCATCACCAAAGCATGAGACTCATGGTGAGGAGGAATAATTCCTAAAAAAAAAAAAAAAATTAGAAGAAAAAATATAAACAATTGTAAGGAGAATTCCTACTTGTTACTTTTTATACCTATCTAGTTTTCAGTACAGTACTAGTTGTATAGTTGTGCCCAGCTTCCATTTATTTTGAAAACAAAGTCAGTGTAGAATGATTTTTATGTATGTTAGCTGTTCATTTTCTCAAATTCTACAATTGTCTGAGATGATAGAGAATATATACATGCAATTAACTAATGCAAAGATACTGTACATTGCAGTTTTAACTACTTTACTGCCGGAAAAGTCTTTACTCACTGTCTCATAGATTAATTCTCCCTAAAATGGCATTCAAAAGCCAGAATTAATCAGTTGAATCAGTTAAAGATTAAAACTTAAGAATGCCACATGGTCACTTGCAAAGTAACATTTCTTATTTTCTTAGCACAACACAAATATCTTTTCTAGTTTCCTGGGAGAAAAAAAATTTTAAAAGAAATCAAACTATCTAAGTAGAAAGGCAAAGAAAATTACACGGCATCTCCAGAAGAGATACTCAACATTTCACTCAATCCTTCCCCTTACTCAAGACTCAATCTTGCCATGCACTGATGTTCACAACAAAACTGTGACAGACTTCAACAGAAACAAAAACTTACATACACCTAGGCAAAAAAATGCCATTTCCCTATCACTAGTGGAGCAGAATTCTTCCCAGTGTAGAAACCCATGAGAACAAAGTATTCTTCAAAAATCAGTTCTGCAACAAACTACCTGCTGCTTTTACCTCTCATTTAAACAAAAATATCTTCCTGCCAAGTGTTAAACCACGAAATGGCTGAGTTTAGGAACAAGCACATCAGACAGAAAACTATCTTTTCTTTTCCAGCTGCAAACCTGTCTGCATTTCAAAAGCTGGGACAAAGCAAGACATTCTTCACGATACGCCAAAAGAGAGGCAACATCATAACTGTATGTACATACTGCCAATTGCTCTCCTCAGACACAGAGGACAACCTTAGGCAGGCAAAAAGAAGCTGAAATAACAGAGGGGTGCCTGGACACCATCATGCGTCATCCTTGAATAGGAAGGTAACAGAGGCATTGCTGACATACCACGTCACCTGGGACATCAGCAAGCCTTGGTACATGTCTGAGACAGTTTTGTTGACAGGACAGACTTCCTTTCTTGAAATTATTAACATTACTTAGAGGACATGTAACACCTTCCACCAGAAATGGACTGGGCTATGGTTCCAGTCATTTAGGGAGAGATATTTTGCACTGTCCTTCTCAATACCAGCTTTTCTAACAACTCTTACACTGAAATGCAGTGTATGAAAAGCCCCTGTACCTCTGTTCACCCAAGGCATGTCATAGAATGACAGTACAAATACTCGAAATCATAGAATATCCCAAGTTGGAAGGGACCCACAAGGACCACTGAGTCCCCCTCCTGGCCCTGCACAGGACCACTCCAAAAAATCACACCATGTGCCTGAGAGCATTGTCCAAACACTTCCTGAACACTCTGTCAGGCTTGGTGCCATGACCACTTCCCTGGGGAGCCTGTTCCAGTGCTCAGCCACCCTCTGGGTAAAGAATCACATTCAGATATCCAACCTAACATCCCCTGAGACAACTTCATGCTGTGAAATGAATCATTCTGGGTTTAAAATACAAAATAGTTTTAATACTTTTTTCCATGCAGTTGACTCAGGTGTTTTGTGTTATCATATGATTCACAGATCCTTTATCTAAAACAGCCCAAGTTCTGGCTCTGCAGTGAGCCAAACTTTTGCAAAGAGACTGTATTTTGCTATTATAATTTTGGCTGAAGGAATCTGTACTGAGTCACTTGTCCAAAACTCCTATGCTGTATTTCCCACTACTAATATTTTAAAGGATACTGACTACTTCACTAGTGCCCAGGGTACAATAATCTTTTTAACGGCAAAGGCTTTTATCAAGTAGGACTACACTGTTAGTTCAATGCCAAGAACTTCAAGTTTTGTAATTAGATCTTGCCCCTTCTGTGCACTATTCATTTATTATTAAATCCAAATAATCAGGAATATGAAGCCACAACTTTCAAATTTTAGAAAATTGGAGGGGGAAAATAATGAATAAAAAAATTTAGATTTTTTTAAAACTCCTCTTGTCTCCAAGTGGGCATGACCTTGCATCTAGTCAACCAACACACTTGACGAGTTAGTGCAAAGTAATTTTTAATTAGTCATCTGACTAGTGCACTTCTAGGAAAATATAATCTATTTATGGTTTTTACAGTTTCTGGGGATACCATTAAATTGTCTTTGGCCTTGTATCTTCTTCAACGGCAAATACAATTCAAAGCCAGAAGCAAAACCATAGGAAACCAAGATTCTGCAGAACACAAGCTTCTCTTTAGAATAAACATGCATTCCATGCTTCACTCAGTTTAAAATTAATCACAACTTTATTTCAACTTAACTGTCTGTTATTTCAGGAACACAAGTGAATATCCTATCAGATACTGATGACTTCTTACAATCCACGTTTCAAATCCATTTTATAAATTTACTTGGATAGTTTTCAAAGTTAAATACAGAAACACACTCTCCTAGGCACACTTCAGCAAAGTTCTCAAAATCTTATGATTACCGTTGTGCATCTGAAGTGGATACAAAAGTAGGCCAAATACGTATCAGTAGGTAAGGTAGTACGGAATAATCCATGTCACTACTTCTTTAAAGACAAAAAAATCCCCAACCCAAACAAAAAAAAAAATGCACCTTCCTACATTCTACATTCCATGTTATACTTCATACCTAGAAGCACTTTCCAGACCAGTATACGATACATGGATGGAAGAGGAAACCTTTGACTAAATGTGCAAAGTTTCTCAATATCTGTAAAGAAATAAAAAGCAAAAAACAAATCAGGACAAATTTAAATATGATTATAAATAGTTTTGCATCTCTGATCCAGCTAAGTATGACAAACTTTAGCTGCAGATTGAAATCCCCACTTTCATCATTTAGTATCAACAAATGCTTTCACTGCTTCAAATTGAGAATAGACTGTGCTCTATAAAGTGCAACAGTTTTGACACATATATGCGTTGGCCTGACTTACAGTAACACTACTCCAGGTTTCATCAGGAGGAAACTGTGCCATGTTTACAGGTATTTTGTAAAGTGTGTCGCTGTCAAAACAATTAAGGCCTTTTTTAAAGGGACAACATTCATCTTTCTGTTCTGTTAGAGATGTGGCACTCCTCGGGGACCAACAGCAATAACATCTTCATTGCTTTGAAGTTAGATGGAATTGACAGCATGAGACGATGCATTCTCAGACTAAAATTGCTTTCCCTAAAAAGCTTTTAGTTACTTGGGCACAGAGAATGAGAGAAGGAAAAAAAAAGAAACAAGCAAGCTGACAAATCTTTAATAGTTTTAAAAATCAGATTTCCAGATCTTTGAAAATGAAAGGTCTGCTAGCACTAACTGAGAGGTTATTGGTAAAAGATGCAAAACTTAAGTAGGTATTAAGCACAGCAGGTAAACATTTTCTATTACTCCCTCCCCAGCCCCTAATCCCCAAGAAACAGAGGAAACAGTGAAATCAACTTGCCCAAACGGTCATCTTTTAGCAGAATTTCCAGCGACTTCTTTTCTTCAACTCCACGAAACCCCACTTTTTCGTAATACACTGAGCGGAAGTTTCTCTGAGAGTCGTCAGCCATGACTATTCCTTCTGGAGAAACAATTAATTCCTCTGCAGACTTACAAGAATACATTGCTATTGCTTTAAGGTCAAGTAATTTTGCACACTGATAGAAGTTTATTGCCTACGTCTCTACAGTGTTAATAAACCCTAGAGAATATTAAGATCTTCCAAGTTTTTTTTGTCACATACTAACATAAACAATTATAAATGTAATTTAATCTAAACAAGGTCTAAAGATACCAACTTTACAAACAAAATACAGGGATTTTTAAAAATTATTCACATAGTAAATTACGCTAATTTTCAAAAAGTTTTTTAAAAAATTGCTGGAGAAACACTTAAGTCTTTTACGCCATTCTGTCTACTTCAAAACCAATATAAAAACTACAGTTACGAGTCTGACAAAATTTTGACTACAAAAACCCTACTCAAGTACAACTGTTACCCAGGTAAGTAAAATTATTAGGTTTCATGCTCACCAGCCACGGTAATCAGAAGCAAGGACAAGCCAGTGCTGGCCTCAGTGGCATAGGGGTGACTGGGAAGAATAAGGCTGTGTATGTTGGTTTTTTCTTAAGTTGCAAATACAAATTAAATGTTCATGTTGTTACCAGCTGCTAAAACAGCCACAGCCTTGAGCTTGTTATTCCAGTGCTAAAACCAAGTAAATGTCTCATCCCTGTAGTGGAAACAAAGGTAAATTCCAGTGAGTGCTCTGTGTATCGTAACAACTGTAAATGACATTTCAATTCAGTTCAACCCTCTAACTATCAATTCTCTCTTCTCTGCGGGCTTGCAAACATGAGAAAGTTCTGTTTCCTAACTCGAAGGACTAAGAACAATCTTAACTTTCATGTCCAGTGAGAGCAGCAAAACTTGGAGAAAAATAATTTATTTTCAGCAAAAAGCCGGGAATGATGCACTGAGAAACTTTTACGGTTAAAGTCTTCTTTTCCTTGCAGAACCAAAGGAGCAAAGAATACTTCAGGAGCAAAGCACTTATGGATATAAACAAAGGCCACAATTTTATAAAGAGTGCACACAATTAAATTTGTATATCCAGTAGGCCTATTTTTGTTCCAAATTATGTCTGGTTTTTGTGCTTTGTAGGATCAGGGCCAAAACCAGACAGCAAAATACAAACCAGCAAATGACTGAATTAGTGCTTTCTGAGACAGGCCAAATATTATTTCAAAACCAGAGAAAAAAGAAATAAATATCACTTGCAACACATTCCAGTCCTGCACTATCCTTATGAAAACAACCGTGATGTTCATGTATGGTGCAATTAAGGGTCCAGTGATCACAGTGCTCACTATTTACACTGCAGCCATGTCTAAAAGCAGACTTAAGATGCGATAGACACTCAACTACTTTTGATTTTGATCTACATTTTCAAATTTTGAAAAGCCAAATTTAGTAAGTGTTATTTAGAAAATAATTTTTAAAAAACCCACGTCTAGCCCGTACCACTTGTGGAAAGCTGACAGGAGAGACACAGAACGGGAATATCAAACATAACTTGAAAAATAATAGCATGACCTATTAGTCAGGAATACTATTTTAATAATTTTAAACTAACACTATAACAGCAGTACATTTTATTTAGTCAGTGGTAAAAGGAGGAAGATAGTTTATATCCTCCCTCACAATTTAGGACTTATATTTTCATGTTAGACAAACGACCAATGCACCAATCTTTACACCTATCTTCAATAAACTGGGAAGAGAAAGGGGGGAAACAAATCCTTAGCCAGCTCATTGGAAGTGTGCTATACAGAAGAGTGCAATTAATTCGTCCTGTCTTCAATTAATGCATTTCCGGCCCTTATAGCGACTTTCATGGTATCATTAAGTGCCTAGCCAGGTGAAGCAGCAGCAGCGCCTCACAGGCCCGGGGTGCGGAGCAACCGCACTCTGCCCCCGACCGAGCACCTTTCCCTCGCAGGCCCTGCCGGAGGGTCCCCCCCACCCGGCCGTACCTCGGGGCTCAATTCCCGGCCTCCGTCACACTCCCAGAGGAAAACATGAGCACATTTGGGCACGAGATCAACACACCCCCGGGACTTCGGGCCGCGNGCGGCGGGCGGAGCGCTGGGGACACTCGGGGGCCGCGGGGTCGTCCCGCAGCACCTCGGGCTCACAGGGCCCGTGTCGCACCCCGCCCGTGCTCCCCGTCACCCCTCAGCTCAATCCTCTGCCCTCAGAGGGCATCCATCCCTCAGAGCCGGGGGCCCGCAGGGCGCGGGGTGCTCTGAGGGCTGCACCGCGTTGTTTGCTGTAATGCCTGTGCTCGGCGCTTGTACCCCGTCCGCGGTGACTCCTAGGGACGCGCTAGTTAGAGAGACCTCTGGAAAGCGAAGTGCATTTCGCAAAACCAAGATTTACTTACGTGCATGTGATCAAAGTACTGGATGATAAATATCCCGCCCCTCAAAACAGATAAAGGACCTACATCTCGCTGCTGAAAGCCTCGAAAATCAACCTGTGCTTCTGAAAGCGGGGGGCATCAAACTAGTCGTATGATTTTAATTCGGGGTTAGGGTTCTTTTGTAGTTGTTGGTGATGTTTATATTTGATACCTTGCCAGCGCCTCTGTGTGCGATTGCAAGGACCAGGCAGCTGCTTGTAGCAGGAGCCGAGTTTTCAGCTTGTGGCCCCTTTACAGGAGCAGAAACTTGAACGAGGCCATCGAGTGCCTGAGTTAGCTGCAGCAAGATTTTGAAGTACCAGAATCGCAGAGTCATTTGGGTTGGAAAAGACCTTTGAGATCATCGAGTCCAGCCTTTGTCCAAATACCACCTTGTCAGCTGGACTAGAGTGCCACGTCCATTCTTTCCTTAAACACCACCAGGGACAGTGACTCCACCGCTTTCTGGGCAGCCCATTCCAATGTTTAGACGCCCTTTCTTCGAAGAAATTCTTCCTTATGTCCAACCTGAAACTCCAGAGAGGAGGCCGACCCCCACCTGGCTTCACCCTCCTTTCAGGCGGTTGTAGAGAGCGATAAGGTCCCACCCTGAGACTGCTTTTCTCCAGGCTAAACAGCCCCAGCTCCCTCAGCCATTCCTTACAGGACTTGTGCCTCAGACCCTTCCCAGCTTCGTTGCCCTTCTCGGGACCTGCTCCAGCACCTCAGCATCATTCTCGAATTGAGGGTCCCAGAAGTGGGCACAGCACTCGAGCTGTGGCCTCCCCAGTTCCAGGGAGAGAAGACAAGGCAGCTGCCTAGGTTATGGGGCCTATTTTCAAATGCACAGAACATCCCATTATTTTAATCTTGCCCCGCACTTTTGAAGTAGCCGTGGGGAAAGCACACTCGTGCCGAATGGCTTTTGTCAAACCCAGCTCACACAGGAGTGTTATTTCTTGGGTCAGTACAAGTACTAGCAAATCTTGAAATAATTCTACTCAGCAGCAGGTGGCAGGCTGGTTCCATTTTTAGTCATTTGGGGCTTCCTCAACTGAAATACGTCTTTTATCGATAGATGGCACTTGTCTGGGCATGAGAGCTGTTCGTTGGTGTTGGGAGCTAACCAGTCTCACACGGTTCAGGAAACAGCTCCTGAAATTAAATCTCTGTAATTTTCAATCATTCATTTCTGGCCTTGTCAAGAGGTATTACATAGCTATAGTGGTGCTCTGAAAAAGCCTGAAGCTAACTAACACAATTTATTTTAGCACTAATTTATAGTACAGGAGATACAGAATGTTAACCGAATGTTATGCCATTGCTAAAAATTCCTAAACAAAATTAGGTTCTAAAAGATTTAGCTGCATAAAAATATAGCATAAAATCAACACCTGTCCTGAAAAACAGTAAAATTAATTTTCTTCCCCTAGTAAAGTTTTTGAACCCCATATATAGAAAGCTTCTTACACACAGATTTTCTTAATGGTGTCTGTTTCTAACATAATAGTTTATAGTGAGATCAGTTGTAAATATTACATAAATATTTAGGTCAGTGGGAAATAAATTAAAGAATTTAATTTGAAATTCTTCAAAACACAAATGAAATTAGAAGCATGGGTTGAGCATGAACTGCTAATGACTACAACAATTATTATGTGGTGACACATCCACAGCAAACCAAAGATGACTAACATATTTTTTGAGTTGGACTTTCTTACTCTAACAGCCTTTTTATCTTTTAACTGCCCTTCTACATCCACCTGCACTTGCCAAGTGACTCTGTATGCTGTAACTCAGTGTTTTAAAGCACACAAGTGACTCATGACTTAAATATTTAATTTAAAACATTTTATATTTTCATAAATCAAATAATAACCTCATTTTCCCTTGTCTAGGGACATAAAGTATCTTCATTCCTATTGACAGAATTTCTTTCTTGCCACTGTAAATGAAAGCAGAATTTAATCATTTATAGCTGCTAGTGTCAATGAGCCAAGTGGAGGACTGTGCTTATAAGAAAATTGATTAATACATCATTAATCAATAATACATACCTAGGCATTTATCCAAACCATGATAACCTAAACATTGAATTCTTTTAAACTGCAATAACATCAGAAAAGGTAGCACACATAAAAGATAAAAGGGAAACAGGTTTGGAACTGGCTTGGGATTATCTGAGATAGCAGAGCCAAACTAATTAGTACCCTGCTAGCATCCTGCATCTCTTGTTTTCATCTGTGACTATGAGTATTACTGTGCTTGCATTTTGTAGTGATATCTTTGTATTGCACAAGTGATTTACTCACTGACGTACAAGGTCACATGAGAAGGAAGCCAAACAGGCATTGTTAATATATTTCATTGCAAAATATGGACTGCATTTTGTCCATGTTTCTTCATGAAAAGCAATGCTTTTGCTGCTAAAGCTGCCTGCACTCATTTTCTCTGATCGATGTGCTGCTCCTGGAAAGTCAGCTCAGTCTGTGCTGTGTGACTGACCTATCAGTGGAATTACAAATCAGAACTACAGATCAGAAGCACACCTCATTATGTGAATTGATCCAAAAAAGTGGAAAATGAAAAGCAATGGAATGTCAATTTTATGCAGCATGGAGGTCCATATATGCATGGCGTTATGACACAAGGATGTAACATAAAAAAATAAGTGGAGCTTTCCCGTGGGTTTCATTTGATCTAAACTGACGGAAGATGTACTTTTTTTTAAAAAAAGATGCTTGTCTGATAGTATCTTCACAATGTATCAGATTCAGTGCGTACTTTCAGTTTGCTAATGCACCATCCCTTTTTCCTGTCGTAATAAGAAATGAATGATGTTCAGGAAAGGAGTTACAAGTTTGGTCATTTCAGCTTTTCTAAGAAATCATCTCCTGTTTTTTTCAGAAGCATGAATATTTCCAGATGGAGAGTAGGGCTGTGTTAATGGAAAGGACAATTTACTTATACATTCACATAACCTTTTCATTATGAAGATCGGCAGACCTGGAAAAGCTTGGCCCCATTTCCTGGCCAAAACAGCATCACTCTGCTGTTTACATTCTACCTGAGAGAAGAATGCAAATGTTGGCACTGTTAATGTTCACAACTCAATTCCTTGTTGAAGTCAGATGGAAAAAATATAACACTCCAAGCTAAAAAAATTATAAAGCTGCTTGGCATCAAAGGGGAATTCAGCCTTTCATTTTAGCATGGCAGCACAACAGGCAGGTCTGTCTCCAAGCAGACCAAACACTGTCCCTGTAATCATGAACACACATCCCCAAATGACAGCAAGGAAAAGGCTTACGGGGCTGAAAATAGCAAGAAGAGCGGCTGAACTTGGAAATCTGAGTTCGAATGTGTCCTACTTCTCTGTTTTCTCATCATGCGAAAGAGAGAGAGTTCTTCAGAGGTGACGTGCTTTTGTCTGCAAACACATACAGAAACTGCAAGACAATTATGAAGGAAATAACCAACTGCTGTTGCTTGCTCCAAATGTAGAGGGGTTTTTTTAAGACTATGTTAGCGATTTTTTTAGGATGATGTCTTCTGGATTCTAGTCATAACTTTGATTTGTTGTGTAACCTCAGCTGTGCCTGCCCTAATTATTCTTCTACCAACCTTATTAGTAGCTGTGTTAAGATTGACATTTTTGCCTGAAAAAGGCTTGCAGGTTTTTAAATAGCACCAAACACATGCTTTGTGCTGTCACTGAGCATGGCACATTTGGGGCACTACACAGTAACTAATAAACAGTCCCAAATAATATTATCTCGCATTTCTTACTCTTTAATTGAGAAAGGACAATGAGGTGACAATGAGACAAAGGCTGGTCAGTTTAGGAACAGTGGGAAAATTAAATAAGACATCTTGAGGAGCCTAATGAAGAGTTCTGGTATTTGGATGAGGTATAGTTATTATGATCGCCATATATGGTTAGAGGCGAGGCAAAAATATGCAGGTATCTGTGACAAAATGCAAAACCAAGTAGGAATTAGGAATGGGTTTCAGTCTGCAATATTCCTCTTTGTATCGGAGTAACCAAAGTGCCCAGAAGCCAGTTCAAGGTCACAAGCTGAATATGATACTTAGATTCTGTTTTCCTCACTCAACCAGGTATCCCTGATTACAGGGGTGGTGGATGCCCCATCCCTAAAAACATTGATTGTCAGGTTGAATGGTGGGCTGAGTTACCTGATCAAGTTGAAGATGTCCTTGCTCATTGCAGGAGAATTGGTCTAGATGAGGTTTACAGACCGATTCTCTTCCAACCCAAACTATTGTATGATTAAGCTTTGCACCCCATTTCTACTCGCCTCAGCCAGGACCTGAGCTGAGAACAGCACCCAAGTAGCTGCCAGCACATTTGGCCACGGAAACAAATTCAAGTTCCTGCTGCCTAGGCTCAAAGGCAGGAGCCTAACCCAGTGGCTTCACTGGGGCCACTGATGTAAGGGTGAAAGGATGGGATCCAACCAAAACAACCCAGCAGACACAGCACTTGTACCTCCAAAGAGTAATTTGTCACTTAATCGCTCTCTTTCAGGAAGCCTGCCTGCCCAGGGGGAGGGGAGCCCTGTGCACAAGCAGGCTTTTGATCTCAGTGAAGCTCAGAGGGCTTTGCTAGCGCATTCATAAAGGATTGAGAAGCAACTAATTAATGACTCAAAATTATATCAGCCATGGTTTGCAGGCTTGTTTCAATATATGAAGACAAGCTGTAAAGCTGGAGTGGTGAACTGGCATTTGTTTTGTGACAGGACAAAGTACTCTCCCCCTCTCTACTGATGTTGATTTTCTGTCAGCCTTCTAGGTCTGCATTCCTGTGGGTTTTAGAGGTACTGTAAATGTCCTGCTTTAATGCGAAGTTGTAAAAATCATAGGACAATTTACCCCACCAATTTCCAAATTACACCAGGATGATTATCATCTGCCTCTACAAGCAATGATTTGCAGCCATTACCATTGAGAACTTGCGGTTGGGAACTGAAAGCAATGTTCTCTGAAGGATTTGGGGCCAGAAATCCTTGTCAAGCTGAGCATTGTGAGCTACAGGGTGCAGGCAGATGCACTCCTCTAACATCCTTTCTCAAAACACACAACAGGAAGTGCAGCTTTGTGCTACCTGATTGAATATTTTAGTGATTTTCTGGTCAGCACATGGTGCTAATTTTATCAGCTTGGTTTTAAAATCAATGCACGGAGAGTACAGTGTCGCTCACCATCCCCTCCATAGATGGAACTGAACAACGTGCATTCACGTAGCTGTGAAGCTGTTGGTATTAGCTGTGGTGCTGCTAGCACTGTTCTAAACAGATGAGTTTGTATACAGACTGTGCAGCCAACCCCAGCTTATTTGGTATTCACAAACCGCAACAGCATATTAGGCATTAATTATATATGACTAATTATATTAATTATAATGAATGGGAATTATATTAGGTTTGAGAACTATTTAAAGGGAACAAGAAATTAAAGCAACAGGATGTGGATCTGGCTGTCATGGACTTGTTCTGCATAGCCTTGAGCAGCATGGGTTGCCATTCCTCTCTAATTTTCAAAAGACAAGGTGAAGGTAATGGTATGTACCTTCTTTGTAAAGCCAATGACATCCTGTTGTAAAAAGAAATATTAGTTGTAATTTCAAATCTTCCAGCACTACAGTTTTAAAATCAGAAAATCGTAGAATGGCTCGAGTTGGAAGGGACCTTGAAGATCATCTAATTCCAACCCCCCTGCCATGGGCAGGGACACCTTCCACTAGACCAGGTTGCTCCATGCCCCATCCAGCCTAGCCTTGAATAGTGACAGGGATGGGGCATTCACAGCTTCTCTGGGCAGCCTGTGCCAGTGTCTTGCCATCCTCACAGTAAAAAATATAAAAGTCATTTTATAAAGCTAAATAGTTCTGACCATTTTGTCCATAAAAGGAGGAAAATCCTATCAAAATCTGCCTTAAAAATAGGGATAAAAAAATATAGTTCTTTGTAAGAGTATTTCCAAGTGAGCTGGAATTCCATAGAGACCTGAGCTTGAACCTGGTCTGGAACAGGACATTTCTATCATCTTTGACATTTGGAAGGCTGTCTGAAAGGGACATTTTGAGTGATGGGTTCAGACACTGGGACAGAGCAAACCTAATAATCCAAGTAGGATATTCAGAGAAAAGAGAAATTCATTAGAGAGTGATCTCACCAACTTCACTTCTGCGTCCACCTTGCCAGCTGCAAAATGGGAATAATCACAACAGCTCATTTTGAGGGGATTTGTTAATGTTTATAAGACACTTCATACGTGTGAAGCAGTACAGACAAAGTTTGCCAAACGTGGGTGGATAGCAGGGAGCTTTGTCAATTCGGCAAGTGACTTAGTCCTTTCTTCTTCACAGAGGTCCTGGTCCTGCAGTAGGCCTAGACAGGAATTAATTCCAGGTATCAAGGTCTGTAGCCAAAAGGGCAGGACATCTCCCAGAAAGTTGTTTCTCCTGTCATGGAACTGCACGCAAAAGACATAGAAAAGTAAATGGAAAAATAGTCGATTTTAACAAAAAATGTTGTGCTGAAAGAGCTTGGCACAGTTTATACCTGCATTTCCTCACACTGTGATGCAGACAGACTCATTCTTAACGCACAAGTTTCATAATCCCAATATCCTTCCATTCTGCCGATCAGTCCTCAACACTTGGCTGCATCCACAGCAGCAGAAGAAGCACCGAAGCTACTAAGGCCTATTGGCACAGAATGCCAATTATTAATTTCATAATCACCAAAAAAGAGGGTGGTTTCAAGCAGTTTGCTTAGTGGGAGTCGTGTCTGCTGTGTGCGAACTTCCTAAGAGTGCCACAGAAAGGATCTAGACAAACATAAGTAGATCTAAGGCAGAAATCACACTTGGGATGTTTCTAACAATTAACAGGATAGAGTCAGTCATCAGAGCCCAGGAATGTTCTGGTTTCTTCTGAATCTGCTTTTTATCCTGATTCTGACATTCTGAGCTTCCTTCCTTCTTGAGCTGGAGAGCTTGTCACAGCTAGGAATGGAAGGCATCTTTTCATCACAGGTACTTCCACAGGTGCATTGCTAGCACCACTGAAAAGGAGTGTTAAAATATAAAATCTAGCAATTCAGGGACAGCACGGGGAAAATAAAGAAGCCCGTCAAGCACCATTTCCATTTCCAACTATCTCTGCCTTCTCAGAATCTGAAAAGTGGGTCTCAGCTTTTCCAGGTTTGGCTGAAACACCATGTAAAACTTAGTTGCACAAGTGACGATACTGGTTGCATTCAGAGGCTTTTGTCATCACCTGGATGGGATCTGATAATCTGCAAAAGCCTTTAGTCTGCAAGATGTGATTAACTGTGAAAAGCAGAGTTATTAAAACAGATTGGAGCAGGCTGTGAAATGTTTCTCTAGAGTCTGTATATACAGCACTTTCATGTCTGGAGGAGGGGGCCACTTAAGAAACACTTGCTTACATGTATATCCTTTTGTAGGGACATGCAGAACTTAAAATTGTTTTCCTCTATTAGCTTTTCTTTTGGTCCTGTTTATTATTCTGTAGTTACTCTACCAACTCTTTGATCTGATGAAAAAAGCACATTTCTGGCAGTCAGCAGACCCGGTTTCTATTTACATTCTGCTATTAGAGTGATCTGGCATAAATTTCTGTCGACGATGACTCAGACCAGGGAATTGTCCTGCCTGAAAACTAACCTAGTAAAAACCTCACAACGTTAGTTTTCAGCTAAATCTATGACTGCATTAACCAGGTGGCCACACACATTCTCCCCAGTGCCTGTACTCAGGGAAGGCAGGAACAAGCAGCTGGGGACAAAAGGGAGGAGCGGTGCCCTGGCCTTGGCAGCAGTCCTGCTTCATCCCTCAGGAATTGTTTGTGGAGCTGCAATGATTAATTTTAAAGCAAAGATGTGGTGCACACCAAGGTTTGTGGTGCTAAATGCACTAGCTGGAGCACTCCCAAATGGAAAATACATTAGAAAAGGCAGTATGTGCAGGACAGGAGTTTTAGCCTGGACTAGGCCAGTGCTGTGGGACAGGTGACAATTCTGGGGACTCCAAGGGCTGCCTGCTGGGGACGCCTGATGGAAATTTCATCCTTCCATGCTGAACATGGTGACTGCAGCTGTGACCAGCACAGGCACATGGGCCCGAGCAGACTGAGCAGAGAGGCACCTCCTCCCGGCCTCCAAGCCAGGAAAGGCTGCCCTAGGAAGAGCCGTGCTGTGTCACCCCATTGGAGCTGCACTGGTGTATTACATGGGGGAAAAAGCCCTGTTGTTCTGGGCATCACCTGTGTCAGCTCTGAAACACGGACTTTCCACTGGCCTCACAAAAGACCTCCACAGCTTTTCACTGCCCAACAGGAATAAATAGTAAAGGCATTAAGTGCGTCTTCTCTTTGGCACAGTAGCATGTTTTAATAACCCCTGCCCCAGCAAACTCTTCATTCCCAAAGAGAACAATGCAATGCATTTAACATTCTTCTGATTAATATTTATGGCTACAAGCCACCCATTGTTTTTACTGCATAGCTGCTAATCAATAGGGGCTCCAGAAAACAGCAGGACAAGCCAGGGTAAACTGTGGAAGCCTTGGTTCTTCAAAAACTAGGGAAAACGGCAAGAGGTTTTCCCCCTCACCTACATTTTTGCAGTTTGTTTTAAAAGCAGAACTTATACTTGGGTTCATAAATCTACACTTAAGTGTCTCAGTGTGCTGACACAGGTTTGGAAGTGTTTATCTTAGCACTTGTGCAGCCTCATTAGTGTGGAATGTTTAGACTCACTCTTGCACTTGCACTTACCTGTACAGTTATATATTGTGTGCTGGAATGCTGTATTAATAACCCCACTGTATCTCCAACACTGTTTCACAGTAACTGCTCCCCCAGGTGCTGTTTTCCAGAGATTTCTATGTTTTAGCCTTTGAAAGACAAGTAGGCCTTGTTTTACTCTGAAGTTGATGGGAAAGGATATACCGTGAAATTTGGCCCTATTCTAATTCAGTGCCTAATTGATTGGTTGGAGACGGTGATCTGCAAGCCTGAGCAAGGTTATACTACATTTACTCATGAGGACAAGGCAAACATTAAACTATAATTCCTGAAGACCTGGGCACTCGTGCTTCTTTGTCTTGTGCTTTTCTTCTCTTCGGACTAAGAAAATAATGTGTATTAAAACTGATAAAGAATATTTTATGCGTCTTTAAACAACAGTACATCTTTACAGTATGATAACTGCAGTGGTGGTAATAGAAGTTGCTAACATGTTACATTTCTGTGATGAAATCACACTCTGTAAATTTTATATAAAATACACCCACTCTGTAAATTTTTATATATATGAAAAATACACAGTTTACAAGATTGTGATCTGAGGGGAGTGTGCGTTGTAAGCGATGATAATTTACCATTCCTTCAGAGATTTGTGCCTCAGATTTACATACTTTCATAGTGCTTGGGAATGAAGTGTGCACTGACACAAGCAGAATCCAACATCTTTCTGCGTGCTCTGTTCTAAAAGGCAATGCAGGAAACGGTCTATCCTTTTTACACATCAATCACAGAGGCAATAAATCTTCCCTTAGATCCCAGAATTTCTTCTGCTTCATACCCAAGTGAGGTTTTATTCAGCAACAGAGGGGCTGGAATAACAAGATCCTTACGAGACTTTAGATACTCCCACATACAGGGGAGAAAAGGAGCATCGGGTAAGCAGACAGCTCCTGGCAAATGGGAGCAAGGATGGGGGTAGGCATGCGGAAGTCACTGGAGGCAGCTGAGGACTGGGAAGGCAAAAACATTCCACAATACCAGTGGGGAGGTAGGAAGAGGATCTCCAGGCTGTGCTGGAGAAAGAAGAAGTGAAAGGATCCAGAAGAAAGAGAAAATTCAGGAGAAAGGATCTCCAGGCAGCAGGGGTAGGGGAGAATATCCAGTGCCTTGGTTTTGCTGTGCCATAGGACTTACTTGCATCCTTTCAAAACAGAAGGAGCTATTGCCTCAGGACACATTCCTCCAACAGGCACTAGTTCAGTCTTTGCCATAACATAAAACCTTCAATAGCTGAGTGTTAAACCTCATTCTTCCTCTCCCTCCATCAAAATCCCCACCCCCAAGCACAAAGCCCATGTATTTTACTCTGATACACTGAACCCAACAGGCAGGCCAGAAACAAGGCAAAGGTGATGGGAATTACAACCCCCTCCCCCAACCCAAATACAAGTGTGGGGAAAAACCACAGACAGCTGGGATCACATCCTTTTAAGTCTTTATTTGCCAGTTAAGATCCTTTTATTCCATCAATGCAAAATATGAAGAACAGCAGGAAACCATGTTTTAAGCAGCACATACCAGTTGGCTGAGAATAAACTAACTACATTCCCCAAGCAATGTAAAAAGTAACAATGCACATCATCTTCCAAAAGAAGAAGCAAACAGATATTGCAGCCGAGAGGCACAGCAGGCAGCTTCCGTACAAAGGAGTTTGGCTGTTTAAAATGCTAGAACCAGTCCTTGCCCATTTCTCCAACCCCACCCCCAAAAGTCCTAGTATAATTTAACCACTTTTTTTTTGCTATCTACATAATATATAAAATATAAACTCTGTTTACTTATAACACTTACTTTTCTTGATAAATAGCTCTTTAAAATATCTACTGTACATATGTCCATGCGTTGACATTATATATATATATAGCATTTATATATATGTATGTATGTCTGAAAAACAATAAATATATACTTAATATTGACACAGCAACAAACTGAACATATTCTCATTTTCAAAATCAAATAAAAGCAAACCAGTGGGAGAGAAACAGTGAGTGTTGCTTGTGAAGCACAGCATAGCAGGGAGCTTTGATTCCTGCCCTGGCTGGCCACTCGGAATGCCCTGTACTTGAGCAGTTGTGGTGTTCACCTGTCCTGTAATGGACCTGTGTTAAAAGTCACTTCAAGTTGTAGTTAGCCACCCTGTATGCCATGTGTAACACAGACTGAGCAGGAGCTCAGTGGGTAACGAGGGAGACTCACCTCCAGGTTTGCAGTGGAATGAGAAACAGAGAGGGCAGGGAAGCGAGTCCAATGGCTGGTATAAAACAAGGAAAACAAATAATGGACAGCACACGGCTGGAAGGTCATAAATAACCAAGGTAAACAAGTCAATAGAGTTAAGTGCTTTTAAAGATGATGGCTGGCATTGCTGCAAAAAGTATATTGATTATCTGTTGCCAACTCCATGGAATGAATCCCACTGCCACAAGAAGACACAAATGAAACCCAGAAGGCCAAATTCAGATGCTGGAAATGGGGTCACTGTAAGACACTGTGAGGGTGCAGGTTCAGAGCTGAACCTGCCCAAGGGCAGCTGAATTCACTGAACGTCCTTAAACCAAATGCATGAGGTTTTTAAAGTATGAATTTAAAAACAAACAAACAAACAAACAAAACAAACAACAAAAAGACCCCCACACCCAACCCCAAACAGTTAATTTCACACATGCCAAAACATAATAAAAGACAGATTTTTAAAACCTTTCATTTCAAAACAGCATTCCTTAAAAATGGAACTTAATCCCAAAAGAATAAAAATGTAAATAACCTTATACAAATGTGTTCAGTTTTGGATTGACCATAGCCAAACTGTTTATTCATTTTACTCAAAATGCTGAAAAAAAGCTATTTCAGTCTGACCTACGCTGATACCCTTCTTTCCCCAACCCCAAGGCCTCGATCTGGCAGCTTCAAAAAACACATTACTTGTTTGGTCTGTGGCTTCATACACTCATTAAGCCATGAGGTTTTGACATCAGTTCATGAATGCAGCATTATGTGTAGTCCCATTTACTTAAAAATTTCTTCTTTTCACAAGCAAATGCAAGTGGGCAGTTAAGGGGAAATTATTATTGTTGGACAGACTTCACCCAGCAGCTCAAGAAAGAGGAAATTTTAAAGCAGATAAGACTGCCAAACATTATTCAGTCACACTTCATCTCTAAAATTTACAAACTTTGCTCTCCACAAGTAACAACTTCAACAACAAAAAGAAACTGCTGTCCTGAATAATCTTGCCATTTCACAGGATTAGCTCCAGATACCCAGAGAGCACTGCAGAGGTCGAAAGTCCAGTGTTGAGTTTCATACCTACTAAGGGTACATCACTGGGCCACTAGAACACCACACCAGTGTGGAGTATCTACACAAAGCCAAAACTCTGTTTGGTACTTTAAAACCCTTGTAAATACAGAACTTAACAGTGAATAGACTTCATAATTAGTGATATTTTATGCTGAAGGACATAAATAAAAGTCAAATACAAAAATTCCCAGCAACAAGAAGTTCTATCATCACTCTTTTCTGAGTCTCTGAAAAAAACAATATCAAGACACTATGTTTACCTTTACCCATTAAATAAAATATGCCTTGTCTTGCTAGATCAATGAGTCATTTAAAATTGTCTAGGTCTATTCCACATTTGTATGGACACAAAAATAAACAAGAAATTGAATTGTCCTTGTGCTGTGACCACATGCAGCAGAAAAACCTCCTTTTTTTTGAATGGCTGAAGTTCCAGGACAGCTGTTCACTTGTACAGTCACTTTTTTGAAAGTTATGGAAAAGAAGGGAACACTTAAGTACAAAGTGGATAGTGCCTCTGATTGCCCGATGCTGGCTGGGCAGGGATTTCTCATGCTTCCAGCCAAAGCAAAGGATGAGCTCCAGAGCAGCCCAGCCGAAACTCATCGAGGCATGCCCCGATTCTCTGCCGTGTTGGCTGCATGGGTAAGGTCTCTACTTGGTACTTTCTAACTACACAGCTAAAGTACTACGGCTTTAACACATGCACGATACTAGATATAGGAAACCTCAAGCTCCTGCAGAGTTCTTATGCTTCCATGTAGGACTTCACTGAGATCAGCACTGAGGATGGGACAGATTCTGCTTGCCCAAGGGAGGGTCCCTTCTTGGGCTCCCACACACAGAGGTGGAGCAAGGCTGCTGCTGTCACCCTCAGGAGGTGCAGCCCTCACCCTCCAGGCCACCAGTGTATCCTCCCTGTAGGGCAGGCATAGAGGTACCAGCCTGCAGACACACCTTCCTGCTGCTCCCTGCTGCAGTCACCACCCTCCCTTTGGGCACATTTAAGGAGTTCAGTTGTGCCCTGCTGTCACACAGCGTAGGGTTGCCCTACCTCTGGTGTGAACCCCAGTGCAATTCCCATGGGAAATAAGACACCCTCTCTCAGCTGACTGTCCCAGCACTGGAACAGAGCCCTGCAGAGCAGCAAAGCTCACCCTTTGGCTCTTTTTGTCTTTGGCAACAGACCGTAACAATCGGTATCCTATGTGCACAGGTCGACGGCAAAGGAAAGAGCCCCTCCAACAGCAGCCCTGGGAAAGGAATGAAATTTCTTACCTAGTGTATGAGTAAGTTCATTTGGGGGCTACTGTAAATTCCAGCAGTAGCTGCAGTTTGGGTCTTAGGCCTGCACCAATTTAGCAGCATTCATCCCAAACCTTGTGGCACAGCATTAAAAGTGCAATTCCAAATATACGTTTCCTGGGGTGGTACCGCTTCTGCGTTCAATCAAGTACATCTCTGCTATCTGCTGTCCAAATTCCTAAACCCAGCATGAACTCCAGAGGTTACTTAGGCAATTCAATGTACTTTCAACTGTACCAAAGGAGCAGAGGGCTGGATGCTGCCAAGAAAGATCCCAGACTGTAAAAAAATGATTTGTCAGAATAACAATACACATTCAATAAATAAACAAATTCTTTACTCCTCTAAGCCAGGTGGAAGTTTAGTATGTTTACACTTGACACTGCAGCACCTTCACCTCCCAGAGAATGGAATAACTGCTGTACAATGCTGAATGTATGCAGCTCCTGCTGCTATCCCTGTTAGGTAACATAAATTTAGCAATCTCTGTTGCCATCAGAAGAGGAGGTCCCACCCTGTCCATGCTCTCTCTGGGCCAGCACAATGAGCTGTACAGGATTCAATCCATATGCAAGCCAGTACAAACAGCAGCATCAGACGTCTGTGTAACCAAAGCACTGGATTTTCTTTCTGCTGCATCAGTAGGTCTGCACAGAGGATGGATGATGCCTGTCACCTAAACCTTTGGATCCGGGGCAGAAAGTTTGAGCTCAGTAGTACTATCCCTACACACTGTGTCTCACCTGTTCGCTGCAGGGACAGGGAACAGGATTCCAACTGGCATCACAAAACTCAGAAAGACATGGAAAAGAAGAAAACGCAAGACAGGAAAACCAGCCAACATTTGTGCACCAAAACGAAGTGCAAAGACATGAACAGCAACTCCAGCACAATCGCCAAACCACTGAGAAGCAAGATTCACAAACATTTTGGTCCATGTTTGGTTCCACTTTTGGATGATGTTTAACTAGACATGGCTAATTATCCACCAGGCTTGCATTCATGACTTGAACTAGCCACTCTTTTCAGTAAATGGGTTTTGCTTCACTATATGAAAACTCTCTTGATCCCCCTGGGGGTAATTCTGTTTTTCAGGAGACAGATAGGTGATTTCTTGATCAAACATTCTCTTCTGTGTTACTTACTTTTCAGGGCAGGAACTGGATAGCATGGTATATACCATGACAATTGCAATGGGAAATTCCTATTGGCACAGATACTACCTCTGGAATTCTCAGAGAAACCCATTTTTAAGAAAAACAACCAAACTTGTCAAGGGCTGCTTCCAAGAAGGAATGATGAAGGCTTGCCCAAGGTTTTAGCAGAAACAGTCAGCCCCAGAGAGAGTTTCTAGAACTGGCAGAACAGCATGGATAGAAACAATTCTCCCCTAGGGTGCGGTTTTGCAGTATTACATTATTCCTTCATCAGTCATGCTATTACACTTTGGGGACTATTTAACAAAAGGTCACACATATGCTCTTGAAATATTAAGCACACATGAATAATTTTGGGCTGGCAGTCAAGTTTTCTAATTTCAGCCACCTCAAAATTTAGAAGCCAAAATTCTCTGCAAAGGAGGAAGACAGGCATTTCCAGTGGGCACCTCCTTTTATGTTAGTCCTAGAATGAACTGAGTCAGCCTTTGGAGAGGTCTCTCTGTATTGACTGCTGTGTTCTTGCTGATCAGGACAAGACAGCCGACTCTGAGCTAACTAAAGTCAAGATGAACTCTGAGCTAACTAAAATCAAGATGAACCACACTACTGATGCCCTCCTGTTCAAAAACCTGAAGCTCTAGAACTGGGCATAGGACACACAGGAGCACATAGCAATCAGAGTCATTTATAGGAAAAACCCTAGAGAAGTTCTTAGTGCTCCTCAAAAATAGCAAAACTGTAAGTGGTTTAAAAAAAAAAAAATCTAAATTACTCTGACAGTTCTCTTTCCAACCTAAAATGGCAACACTAATGTGATGCCCTTGAGAAAGAGGGTCATATTTTCTCTTCAGATTTACTGCTTATCTGAATGTTCTCTTATTTCCCCTAGTCAAAATTAACAAAAATCCCTGAAAAGGTTTTTCTCAGGTTTAATATGATTTAGTGCTATATACTTGTGTTCTACTTTTTTACTATCTGAAGACCTAGCTCTGTAAACACATCAGCACTGGAGCAGCTTTATGCAAAAAAACAGTATCCCTGTTTACTGGGATAAATCATGTGCCTTTCACTATATTCTTTCAGGAAGATATTCTCAAAAGAATAGTTATTTCAAGACTGCTATCTAAAATATTAAAAAGAAGAACAGGACAAACATAGCAAAAGAGTTTGTCCACCCCTGCACTGGTGACAGGGAATGATTAACACAGTACCAGTAGCCGGCCACTTCAAGGAGGTGAGGAGGCTGGGGGTCCTATGTAATTTTTTTTCCTTGTAAATGGATGGGAAATTTTCTCATCCCTTTTGTTTTTCACTCACACTCACCACTTGGTGGAGGTGAGAGCTTCTGGGTTGAGGGATATGAAATTACTTGTTGGTGTGCATCTCTCAAGCGGGAGTTTGCAGCGGTTTAAAAGAACACCGCTCATCTGAACATCGTATGGTTTTGGGTTGTATTCCTACTGTTTCCCACCTAAAACCAAAATGTATGATGAATTCACTCAAAAGTCAGTCCCAAACACAGGAAATTTTGTGCAAATCTTCATTAGACTAGCCTGAGTTCGGCTGTATAATAAATCCCATTATCATTACTGTGTCGTGCCACTTTCCATCCATGAAGGTTTTCCACAACCCATTTTAATCGGCAAACCCGTAACACTGAAGCTTACCAGGAGCTCACGGAAGACCCTCCCTCCCCTAATACCCGGGCACATGCACTGTGGTTGAGGACTGCTTTGTTTTAAAAGCCACACATTTTCCTATTTAATTGTGCTTTAAAAAAGAAAACAAACAAACAAAAAAACCCCAAAACTAAACCAAACAAAAAACAACTACTAAACCAACACAGAGAAGCTCCTAACAGGCTGTATGAAAACTGAGCTGCCAAGATTTTCTGAATCGTGCAACACTTTCACATCAAGTCCTGTTGTTCTCTGTGTTGGTTGGAGGTGTAGTAATACAGCATGGTGGTGTCAGCTGTCATGGTAGGAACCACTCATGTCAGACACTACAGAAAATTTAACAACATGACAGTACCTTCACAGCCCTCTGGTAGGTAAGGAAAATCTAAAAGGATCTTCCCAACCTTTCACAGTAAACACAATTGGATAATCTAAAGCACCTGCAAGCAGGGGATGAGTCCATGATGTATCTTTGCAATCAGCCAGCTAATACTGTTATTAAAACAGTTACGTTTATCAGCTCTTAAGTCTCCTGTCTGTTTTGGGCATTTTGAAGGACCGTATCAGTTTGGCATTTAGCTGCCAACAGATTTAATTGATCCAGACACTGTATTTCCTTCTCCTGTATCCTCAGCTGTTTCTGAGACACCCAAGCCCTTCAGAGGGGCTGAATTACCATCTCCTTCAAGACCTGTCTGGTTCCTATGCTTTCCTAGGAGCTCAGAGGAGCTAGCAGTACAGAGACATCCTGCTCTTCCGCATGGCTTCGCTGATCAAGTATGCCGGGCTCAGTTCTGGCTCCTCAGTCATGATTGAAATGTTCTGCCACTCCCCCAGCTGGTTCGACTTTTTAATGGTGTCCACCACACACAGGGCATACAGACAGTCGTCAAAAGTGGCAGCCATCGTAAGGGGCCTCCCGTCCCAGGTCCTCCTGTCATCCTGGTCCTCAAAGGCCTGCCGGACAGCCTGGACCATCTTAATGGTGCCCCGCAGGTAGGGGGATGGGATGTCACTGAAGGCTTTCTCCGGAAGCAAGGAGTTGCTGACTGGCGTGGAGTCCTTCAGCAGGAGTTCCCGCTGAGGAGAGCTGTTGCTCTGCCCGTAGAGATCAGTGCCTATCACAATAAGCCGTCCCGCCGAGCCCACCACGATGATGTCCTGCTTGAACTCCCCCGGGATGTTGAAGTTGAGCGTCACCGTGCAGCACACGCCCCCTTCCAGGACCATCTGAAACGTACAGAAGTCGTCGCTGGTGATCTGCCGGATGCCCTTGATGTGGTCCGTCTGCTTCACGAAGGTCTTGAGCAACCCGTGCACCTTCACGGCCTTCTGGCTGGTGAGGAAGGTCAGCAGGTCGATGATGTAGGTGCCGACCGAGTGCAAGCCCCCGCCTCCCATCAGGTCATCACAGCTCCAGTTGTATTTCTTGCCCAGCAGGCTCCCGCTGTGGACCTGCACCTCGCACACCAGCAGCTCCCCGACATAACCGTCCTGGATCAGCTGCTTCATCTTCACAAAAGCAGGCAGGAAGCGCAAAACGTTCCCCATGATACTCATGAGCTTTGGGTAATAATGCGCCGCAGTCATCATCCTGAAGGCATCCAAGGGAGTTGCCGTTCGGTCACAGATGACGTTTTTCCCAATGCCTGAAAAACAGTAAAAAAAAAATCATCAACAAAAATTTATCAATGGAGTAATCTGAAAGCCTCAAGGCTGTTCTTAAAGACTAAGCCAGAGAGAAAGACCCTTAAAAGAGTAACACCATATTGAAATGTTTTCAAGGCACAAAGACCCACTCTGGCATGCTTCCAAAATGCATGTAAGAGTTTCTTGAGCACCACAATGAAAATGTATTCCTTTTTATTTTCAAAATGCACTCATGTCTAAAAATAGCTCAAAGGTGAGGGCCTGAACATAAAAAAGTAAGCTACCTTCTGGGAGCGGGTATGAAACCAACCACCCACCCCGGCCATCTCACACACGTCTCTTCTGTGATAACCTGCCCGTGCTGGGGCTTCTGTGAGCTGAATCTGAGGTTCAGATTCAAATCCCTGAAGCGTATGAATGACACAAGTGCACGTATTCAGTAACTTAACACAGGTACACTGAAAAGCCTGGCTTTGTCTTCTCAGTACTCTTGTCTCTCCCTCTTTCCTGCTCAGACTGTTTTAAGAGGCTCTGAGGAGAGAAGGAGAAGTACTGGGCTTGCTGCTTAATTTAAAATGAAGAAGTTGCTTCTCACTCAGAAAATGCCACGCTATTCTGACAATGGCACTCAAGTTTTTTTGAAGCCATTCTGCTGAAATGTCAACAACGCATCCATGGTGCCAAGGGAGAGTCAGAATTGCTCTAAAACAGGTCAAATGTAGCTGTGACAATCTGTTCCCTCGTGGAATTGTCCATATGGCACTGTTTACTGAAGCTTGCATGACAGTCCCCTTTTATCTGGTTATCAAGGTGTGCAACTGAATGCAGTGCAGGCTAAATAATGGGCTGATTATTGATTTCTCCTCCTCAAATACTTTTATTCTGTACCCACACACACATACAGTGACAGAATCCCCAGTTTCCTTCTCAGTTGCATACAAACATTTTTTTATGCTTAATGATCAATATTAGGTGAGCTATGAAACACTTTGGATATAAAATATGACACTAAATATGATCTTTGCCTTGAGAGCCTTGGGCTACAGCTGGGCCTGGCACTTAAAGAGCTGAATTCGGGTCCTCGCTGATGGAGTCCAGATGAATAAATGTGGTTACTTGCTAAATCACGTTGTATTTTCATTCCTGTTCCCTTCAGGTAGGTAAAAAAAATCCCTTTTTCTTTGAAGAGCTGTTCTGAGTATAAAATTTTAAATGTTTTGGAGCTGTTTGCATGTAGTCATATAAATACAGACAGATGGCAGGGATCTATCTGAGCCCACTTACATGAATATTTAACAGCCTGACTGGAAGAAGAAGGGGGTCACAGTCCAAACATTCAATAACCAGTTTATCCACACGGCCTATTCCCAGTCTTTGTCTGCTGCTATTTGAGTAGCTGAAACTGGAGGGAGGGAGGGCTGTCATTGCTGAAGTGGCATTCTCCTCCAGTTAACGGACAAGAAGGGAAAGATCTTTCTTAACTCACTCCTATTTACCTTCTACTTAATCAGGTAAGTAGAGACATACTCATTTTCCTCTTAAATTAGGCAAGAATCTTATATTCAGTGGCCATAGTCTTCTCTTCTTACTTTTCTCCCTCATCTTTACAGATGGCTATTGGTGACTGAGCTAACGTTTTCAACCTAATAGCACTTCTTTTCCTGCCCCTGAATTAATTTTTTGCTGCATCTGTTTGATATTGGAGAAACCATTCATCCACCTGCCCTATATTCCTCCAACCAATAGCTCCAGCTATGCCACTTGATACAGATCACTAATTGATCCTTGAGTTACACGGACTCTTTGCAGAGAGATTTTAGTCTGGCAAATTAGTTACCAAAATAAGGGAAATCTTAGTCAGACAAAACTTCTCTAGAGTCAAATCTTCCTGAAATAGCAATTTTCCCCCCAAAGAAGCAATACGTACTACCTCATCATCTGACCTGCTCACCACTGATCCACAAAAGCATCACGTTCTGCTCCAGTTCAGCTTGCATCATTCTGCCTCACAGACGCCTGCCACATTTTATCTGAGGTCTGTCCAGGCACTGTGTCTCCAGATACGCAGCTCTACACATGTGCTCGCTAGGAAAAGGATTTGCTTTCATGAGGAATTGCAGCCTGGGGGCTTTTTTGCTGCATGTTCAGTGCCATGCATGGTGGGGATCAGTCCTTCACCATGTGGGGCAGGGAATACTTGGGATTGTCAACATCTGAGTAAGAAATTATGATTATTAACACGAAGGAGAAGCCTATGGGCTTTTATATCCCATACATTCGAGAAAAATTGCCCTTGGGATCAGTGTAACTCAGACACATGCAGAGAAAAGGGAAGAGCCCTAAATATTTATATGGGGACAGGGAGAAATCGAAGTCTTAAAATTACTCCTTCCACCATTTCAACCTTTTTGGAAAGGTTGAAACCTTCTAATTTCAGCAAATCCAAAATGCAAATGTTCTGAGAGACTTTCTGTCTCTGTGCATATGCTGATAATACGTGCTGTGCTCTCATCCCTGTCAGGGATTTAAGCAGATTTTTTCTTGATGCCCAGAAAGCTTTTATAAGCTATTAAAGCTTGTGCAGTTCTTTCAGCATGACACTGCTCAGCACTTGAGTCTGTGCACACCACAGATCTTTGTCTCCTCCGTAGCTGCAAATCTGCAAACAGCCACATTAGCTTTCTGGAAACAGGGAGAGAACATGAAAGGTTTGGTTAATTTAATTTAGAGAAATACTCTGGTGTGTTTATGCAACCAGAATGAGAAACAGGCGGATCAAAACACCATTTTTCTGCTCTCTTTCCTCCACTCTCTTCTCAAAAGGAGAAGGAAGAAAAGGCACCTTCCCTTTGAGCCATTCTCTATAGCAGCACCAGGCAGAGCAGAGGGCAGTGCGCAAGGAAAATCTCCCTTCCCAACACTAAGTCTCATGGAATGGCGTGCTCTGACTGCAGGTGCTGCGGGGGGCTTCTCTGGGAACTGACCCCCTTCTCCTCCAGTCTGGGGCTGTGGTCTAATCCTCTTCAATTTTGGACAAGACTCTAAGAAAGGATGAATTGTTACTGCTTGTCATTCTACCAGCGTGTTTTGCCGTTTCACATCTTTGAAAATCGCACCACAACAGACAGCAAAAACTTCATTAATTACAAAAAAGCAGGGAAGTGCAGCCAGCTTGTTTCAGCAAGAAAGTGCAATATATTTGTCCATGCTGACAAGCAAGAGAGTTGAATAAATCTCATCCTATGAAAGAATACACACCCCTTCCACCTTCATCAAGAAATCTGGTATACAGTGCTACAGTTCTCAACAGGCAACTTCTGAGCATTGATCTCTTGACTTCTCAAGTAAAATGAAGAAGAAAAGTATTTTAAATACATGTCATTCTTTTTGAGGGCTCCACACAGCCTTCACCCTGGCCTTCCTGCTCAGCTGTGCTTTAGAAAGAGAGAAAGCGGTGCCAGCCAGGTGCTGAGTGACACGGCGTGGGGTTTCTCTGACCTGGCACAGCATAGGGGAAGGCTCACTCCTGGCCAGCCCAAGTCCAAAGCTGAGAGTGGGGAACACATCTCCTACCAAAGACTCGTAAAGTGCATTCCCCAAGCCAAACCTTAACAACTTTTGTACCAATCTGCATTTTTTTAAAGAAGGTTACTGAAGAACACTGATCTTCTCTGAAGAAGTAGATGTCTAACCAAATCTCTAGAAGCAGCTGAGCAAATAGAAAAAAATTGCCTGTGCTGTCATTGGTGCTACCAGTCAAGTGAAGATCTCTCTAGCATCTGATGTTGGAAAGTCAAATCCTAACCATGCTCTAATGGCTTGTCACCCACCTCACAGTAATTAATTTTGTCAGGAAGCTGTGTGATTTATTTGAAAGCTTTGGTCTTCTTTTTAAAAAAAGAAAGTCCTTGTGAATTGGAGATAAACCCAGAAGTGAGTGGTAAGTAGATATGGGCAGTAGTATTTACATTTTTTTTCCATGTACGTGCAGGGAAAGAGTGAGGAGCTACAGTAAGAATTTAACTACCAACTCTGCAATTCCTGGCATTTGCATCTCCTCATTTTACAGATGATTCGAGCTCCTTGGCTACCAGCAGCCCAAGTTTCTTTGTCCCTGTATCATCCCTGTGCTGCACAGCCTGCAAACGAGCAGAACTCCTGGGCTCACAGCACAGGGAAGGTGGAGTGGCTGTAACCAGCACAGTCGTCATCAATTCTGAAACCTGCAATGTCAGCTTTTTTTCCCATCTGCTCCAATTGTTTTAAATAAGGAGAGAAACAATTTCACATTAAACAACTCCAACTAATTAAAAAAACAAGTGTCTGTCACTGAACTGGACTAAGATTAGTCCTCTATCTGTTCAGCTTAAAACATGAGGCCCCAGTACAATATTTTCTCCTCCTCCTATTCACAAGAAAATCAGAAAGGGCTCTATTTGGAGTCTGGGCATATAATCAAACCCTTCACTGGCACCAGAAACAGAGTCATTAGTTAGCTACCTATTGCTACCAGAAATAGAGAGAGAGAGAGAGAGAGAGACAGAGACAGAGACAGAGAGAGAGAGAGAGAGAGAGAAATGAAAAATAAGGTTTTGGTGGACTGAGCTAAATTTGTTGTCAGAAAAATAAATTTCTAAAAGCAAAGAGGAACTGTCAACATTCAAGGGACAGTCTGAGAGTTTCAGAAAATACTGGAGTGGTGAAAGAGCATGCTTACCAGGTTGTTTCAAATGGATGACTTAAAATACTTAGAGTACCTTTTTCAAACTCTTTTTTTAAAAAAAGAAACTCGTAAAAAAAGAAACTCTTTTTTTAAAAAAAGAAATTCCCAGTGGTGACAATCCACATTACCATTATAATAAACATACAATAAATAAACACAGGCAAATTTTTCTTCTCAGATTTTCACCATTGCAGCTGCTGTTGCTGCCTTTGGATCCTACGCAGAATCAGAGGAAGACCTTTCCCTGGGAGGAAATCAAAAACCATGGTCAAAATAAACAGCCTAAATCAAAAGACAGTACTTCTCATTTAAACAGTTGATACTCAGCAATTTGTTCTTCCTGCACATATGTACACACATTGTCAACTCCCTGGGTGTGCACAGAAACCATTTTAGGAACTACGTAAGGCAGCTGGAGCCAGCCCATGCAGCTAAACTGATCTTTGCTACAAGCTGTGTATCAGGAGAGCTGTGTATTTTACACACTCCCATACTAGGCAGAGATCTGTTCGCAACACTGATCGTGTTAGTCAATGGTACTACTGCAAGCCAATTAAGATTTTCAGAAAACGTTGCCCCTATAAGAACCACTTTTTCCCCCTCAATAATAATGACCTCAGAAATCCTCACAGCTATTTGAACCTTTCCCTTCCATCCCTTTCTTTTGAATTTGCAAAAGAATCCTGAAAGGATCACCTTCAGTCCAATTTTTTGTAAGCCCTGCTAGCATCTTTTCTGCAAAAGAAATAACACAGGAGAAAGAAATACATTTCAGAGAAAATCAGCGCCCTTCTCTACCCAGAGACTGGACAGGAGGGAGGGACAATTAAGAAAAAGCATCTGTGTTAAAATATGATACGTGCATGAATTACGCTGGTGCCCAACAGTACATTAGCCTAGAGAAATGCAATACTGGGACAGGCTATTCTATGGGGCTGATAGTATTTTCTGATGGAGATGTGTGAATCACATACTGCACAGTGGTTGAAAGCTTTTGAATGCCTCAGAAAATAATATATATGCAAGAAGAGTGGAAAACCTGATAGAAGCCTGCTCCATTCTTGGAAATGAGGAATGATGTCTGGGCCATCTTAATAAAACAATCATTCAGGTGATTTGAAAACCTTTTCACACAGGAGGAGGATGATTTTTATTAATATGTAGATGTGTCTCTGCTATTATGAGATGCTGCTGCCATCGATAGTGTGATACAGTAATGATCATAGTAACAATAACAACAATAGTTACATTTATTGTATTCAGTGCATGATCTGTCATTCAGTTCTTGAGTGGCACAAAAAACACATTTATTTCAATCAATACATCTGCCAGGGAAAATTGATGGCATGACAATGTTTCTTCGAAGAAACCTTATTTAAGAAAACTTCTGACAAGGAAATAAATCTGGATGATGAACGCCTAACAAGATTGGCTTTAGTCATAGCTCTAACATCGGCCAAGACAAGCTTTGTTAATCACAGACATGCATAACTGTTGCAAAAAATCAAGTTACTACAGCATAGTGAGTCACAGCTCACGATCTGATTCATATTAACAGGCCATGTGTGTATTCCTAGTCTGCCATAAGTGTGGAGGAAAATAACAGTGACTGAAGGAACGCGTTTTCCTCCGCGACTGAAGCAGACAGGGAACGCACACGGGGTTATTCACTGCCCTGCTGGTGAGCAACAGCTCATCTGGCCACAGCAAACCAATGGCTTACACAGATTTTACAAACCCTACATCTCTTCCTCTGCATCAAAATATTATGAAGTAAAAGAACACATGCACTGCTAAATTTTACAGTCAACTGGGATGAATTGCACTTCACAGATATTAGATGAAAAATATCTCTCAGTAAAAACACACATGCCCCTGTATACCCCTAACACCAGGGCCTCAGTTCACTTATGGCTCTGGTCCATTATGATTTCAGTTTTTAGGCTGGTTTATCCTCACTGATGTGACTTATTCCTCGCGCAACTCCTTTGAAAACAAAACTCAAACCTTCAAATACACTGGGAAAAAAAGCTGTTTGTTTAGGTGTCACTCAGCTGATGAGACACATGCAGCTCACACATACAGTGCCAGAACTGCAATCAGGCTCAACAGGGTTACCATGAGCTGTGAGCTCACAGCAGTGATTGCAGCTGGGCTAGAGGTCTGTAAACCCATTCAAACAAATGGAAAAATAAGGAACTGGTTTGTCTTGGGAAAAAAAGAGAAAAAAGAGAAAAAGAAAAAAAAAAGAAAAAAAAAGAAAAAAAAAAAGAAAAAAAAAAAAAAAAAAAAAAAAAAAAAAAAAAAAAAAAAAAGCTACGTTGGGTTCTTTGTAGGTAGCTCCTGAGGTGTGGTGCCTAGGTTGGGAAAATACCCCTGCTGACTCCAAAAAGATTATAATGATGCCTGCAGGCAAATAAGTGCCACCTAAGCAGAACCAGGATGGTTGATCAGAATGATAGAAGACTGTAATGATGATATCAATTTTTATTATGTACCAATATTGATGCTAGCTTTTATTTGCAGAGAAGTAGTCATTAGGGTTATGGACTGGGGCCATGTCTGTGCATATATTACAGTAGATATAAATGTTGTAGCAGTGTTCATGGCATTTGAAATAGATGCATTCCTTTGTGCTTGACACTGGACTCACATTTGCTTCATAGAAAAGTTTCAGGCAGTCCTGCAAGGAGCAGGGATTTTGACTCAATGATCCTTACGGGTCCCTTTCAACTTGAGATATTCTAAGATTCCACGATGTAGAACCTCTTCTGCAAAGACCGTATGTGCTGACTTGAAAGTAACTTTCCTAGTAAGTCCTCATAAATTTCTTGAGTGCTTATTCTGTTAGTTTGGCAAGTTGGGGCCTTTGATTTGGCAGCATTTTCTGCATCACTGAATCCATGGGCAATGTGCTTAAGAGCAAGCAAAGCAAGCAAGAGTTGTGTTCCTGGGTATGCCAGCACACTTTGCAAGGCAAAGCAAAATTCTCTAACCCTTTCCTAACGTGGGCTAGAGCTTGATTCCTTGTTTATAGCCCACCAGGCACATCATTCTTGTCTCTTCGTTGTAGGCACTTATGCAAATAACAGCACCGGAGACTGAAATAAATGAAGCACTTTTTTAACTGCTTAAAAACCTTTAACTGCTGGGAAATCTAAAGAAGGTGCAAATACACCCTGACAAACCAGCTACTTGTGCACACCACAAGGAAATGCTTCAGGGGTCTCAGCTTGAGATTATCTGTACAGGCATCTGAAACATGCTCAGACTTACATTCCCTGAGCCCTACTTGGATGCTTTCCATGCTCTCATATGTGCTTGGGAAAAAGTATATGGGACAAACCATGCTGGCTTTCCCAAATTTCTGTTTGATTTTTTTATCTTCAAATCCCCATCAAAACAGCATGATCACATCCCTGCTGAGTACTTCCCCGTACAAGACAAAAAATCAAAAGACCTGCACTAAGTATTCAGATAGGCTGAGAAAAAAAACCCCAGACATTATACTTAGACCTCATTCAAGCAAACACTCATTGATTTCAAGGGGATTCTAATTGATCCAGGACTACATCAAAAACTCAGTGAAAATCTCTGTGTTTGGTCATTTATTTGGTCCAACTACTCTCATTCCCTTTATTCAACTTCTAGAGCAAAATGCATGCCATCAGTCCAGTATATTATAATACCTTTCTTTTCCTCAGTAACGAAGTCACAGAGCAATCACAGTCTATGATCAATCTCTATTCTCCTGAGGCATTGTTATCTGTATTTAAGTATGTTTCTTTTTGTGTTAGCTGACAACAACTAAATGCCCAGCTGTTGTAAAGGCTTTGGGAGGATTAGGAAATCAGGCAGTTCAGTTTTCTTTAGGCTTGCTTTTCCATCATAGAATTGTTTACGCTTACTGAGTCAGAGAAATTTATGACTGTTAATTAGAGTTAATTTTCTTTATGTTTCTCTTGCCTACCCTTTCTACCCCATTAAAACTAGCAAATTGTAATCTGGTCCTAAATAAAAAACTGACAGAAGATAAACATCAGACTAATGCTGGTGAGTAATTAATGCAATCATTTGTACAGGATTCATGAAGCTTTATGAACACTGAAAAATGGCATCTCGCCAGCCAAGTGACAGGGAAAGTGACAGAAAATCCAAGTTTTAAAAAAAACTCACTGGTCCTACAAGTAGCGGTGTCAGATCCCCATCTGCATCTCCCATGGCATCACTGTGCAGAGCAGCACCAGCACTCTCCCTGCACTTCATACTTCAGGATTGTTTTTCTTCAGTAAACATCCAGCAATGCAATCTGTTTGCAGGAGAAGCACTGAAGTTTCCAATATGATCCCTTCTATATGATGATTGTATGAAGCATCAGCTTCACTACCCACTTAGCCCAGACTCTACTGAAAATGTTTTTCCTAATCTTATTTCTCTGCAATATTTTCAGCTGGGGTATTTCTACTTCTTCTCCTACCCAGTGAAGTCTGAAGGATTGTTGTGCTGAAGAAAATGTGTGTCACCCCTGCAGTGCTGGATGAATGGAGCATGCATTTGACCTCATTTTCTGACACGAGTGGTTAAAATAAATTCTAAGATCATTACTCATGTTCCCAAATACTGTACTGACTACGGATACCAAAGCTCCCACTTATGGACTGGGATGCACTAACATAACTGGACTCATTTGAAGACTGCACCCACACACACAGTTTTGACTTTAGTATATTTTAGTGCACAAGCACATAGACACAGACACATACCAAGGAGAAGGAAAATCCCTTCCACACACACACACACACAAGTACATGGCAGGTGGAGGTGAGCAGTGCCATTCCTTTCGTTCAGTAGTGAGTGTATGAATGCCCCGTGTGATCCTGTGTGCACCTGTTCATACAGGTTCACACCCTAAGTCACATTTTCTCTTTCACATACGCAGCTGCAGAAGTTGGAAACATCAATTTATAATCACTAGGCAAACCCTACTAGAGCCTGTAAGGCTCTACCTAGCAGTGGAACTGGATTTTCCAGCATGTAATGCAGGGATGGACGAACACCGGGTTGCACAATGCCTCTTGGAGAGAATGTTCTGTCAGTGGTTTCCTACTCTACTCATTGTGTCAGCAGGTTCCCTCTCTTTTCACTGAGGGGCACCAGTAGCAGGGCTGGAGAGGCTGGCATGACTGCTCTGCTCTCGGGAAAGGCTGCAGCAGAGAGGAAGAGAAAAGTTGTGCCAAAAAGGTGTCACAATGAAACCGGGCAGTTGGTCCAACCTCCCAACCTCACCCAGAGGGCTCAAGGCTGCCTTTCCCATCTGTTCACTTCTGGTGTGCCATTTCACCAGGACGTGGGAGACTACAAAACCATATACACAACAGTGAATCTGCAGGACAATATTCTTCCACCTGCCTAGCTCATCAAAGTTTGCTTAAGGCTATTTATGGGTGAGCCCATGGCATGGATTCTTCATGGCTTCTCATTTCATCTTCACAGTCTGAGTCCTCTGCTCCGACCAGAGATGGTTTTTATGTCTTGCCAAGAACATCAAGGATCAGGACCACAAAACACATAGGTGAAGAAAATAAGTTAGTTTGGCCCACGTAAGAAAAATCAAGCCAGCTAAATCAAAATCCTGATGAAAATTAAATCCCTTTGTTGGGATCCTTTCAAGCCAAAATACACGCTTATAGAGGACCCCCACTTCTCTGAGTCAATATTGAGTAGTGCAGTTCTACCCTACCCATAACCAAGCTGGGTTCCTTCAGTCCAGCCCCACTCTCATTTTGAAGTTAGTGAGAATTTTGATAACAGAGTCTTCCAGGGAATTGGCATCAGGCCTTAGCAAGTTTGAGGTCAAATTTACCTCAGCTGTAATCCCATGAATTAGTCACACTGGCCATTGTCTGGCTCTTCGAGCAACATGATCAACAGAACAGTGAAAAGATGACAAGCAAATGAGGGTTTAAACTAACTGTACTTCTGTTAACTTCTCATCCAACAGTACTTTATGATTCTCTGGTTCTTAGAGAAACTTCTAAATAAATTATAAAGTGGTCCCCTCAAGGCAGTCGTCTTCAAATTGGTGTGCTTTCTTGGGTAGTATTTTATATTCCTGTCAGTGAGAGCTAAGTGCCGCTAAAGAGGAGCCATAAACCCATTCTGAAAAGCAGCAGCAAGAATGAATCAAATGAATCAGCAGTTCTGACTATGTGAGACGCTGACATCACACTTCCCTGGCTCCAACCCTGGGTCCATAAGAACGATGGAGGTCTGATTAATTACTCCCCAGGCTGCAGAGCTTACACAAGAGCCAAGGACTCAGCAGCAGCCCAACCAGCTGACTCAGAGAGCAGTAACTCATCGGGTGCAATCTGCCTGGATGCCACATTGTCCTGTCTGCAGTCAATCTGCAAACTAATCCTCCCAAAAGGGTTCTTGGAAAATGCCATTCACACTCACGCTGGCTAAGTGTGCACCAGACAAGACACAGCAACGGCACAGTCCCAGCTGAAGTCATATTTTATGATGCTTTTCCACTTGCTCTAAAGGACACTGGGAACCTTTCCCCACCACTAGAAATCTGCTGGAAAACAGATCAACACTGAAACATTTCCCCATTATGTTCATTAGGCTGGATATAGTTAATTATGGCAGCCCAATTTGCCGTGTTCTTCATCAGCCTCAATGTGTGATTTTGATGCATTTACATTGTAATCTCTCTTGTGCCAGGTGTTCCACAAGCGTACAATGGAAAATGAGCCCCTATTCACAGCAGGCTTTGTTTTACCATCTGCATCCTGGATACCTGGACTGGAAAGACAAGTCAACATGGGTAGCTCCTCTCACTGTGCTCATCTACTGCTGTGGCAGAAGTGCAGCCCAGGTTGGGCTTACCTTTGCTGTTCTGACCTCACAGCAAAGCTACGTTCAGACCTCATCCCTTTGAAGCCCCAGGAGAACCTGAAGTAATATTCCAAGGGTAGAAACTTCAAGGGTAGAGCTCTCCTGCACTTGACCTGTGCAGTGGGTGAAAGAAATGTAATTTTTATCCACCTACACTGTTGCAGGTACATATCTGATTCAATGAAGACTAAAACACCTGTAAAGTAGGTCAGCAATTCTTAGACAGCACTTGCACTTGTGTTTCCTTTCAGAAGCTGCATAACACACTGATTTCCAAGGAAAAGGAGGGCACAAAGGAAGAGACATTTTCAAGGGAATAAGAATTCCTTTATTTCTGAACAACAGTATGCAGCTAGAATCCCAAAGCTCTTTAACTGCTACATTTTTCAGTCACAGATTTGGCTCAGATTCCTATGCAAAACAACTCCAGAAAGTTTGTTTTTCAACCCAATAACACTGTTTTCCCCAAATACATGCTATTTTCTACCTGTAGCCTCTACAAGAGAAGAATGAACAAGAATTTGGGAGGAGAAATCTCACGGTGGGCACAGACAGTTTTCAATTTCAGTTCTATTGAGATGCTAACTCTGATCTCACAGAGCACCTCTTCACTCAAACATGGCAACCCAGGAGGCCCTGGGTTGGGATGCTAGAAAGAAGCTTAAGCTAATTAATTGCATTTCTTTTTCTGACTGCAGTGTTTTCCTGCCCTGCTGGATACTCACAGGCCAGCACTGGTTCCTCTGATTAACAGTACCTCATCATGAAATCAAAGGAAAAGCTGCAGGCTAAAGAAAACTGGATTTTTGTTAGCAAGGATTTGCTCTTGGCAAATAATTATAATTGCCAGTGTTAAAAGGAGATAGTGAATTAAGTACAGCAGACATGAAAAATAAATTTGGAAAAAAGCTTTCAATAATTACAGTGCATATGTCAAATGGAAATTATGCCAATTTGCATGTATCTGCAGTCACATTGTACAATATCTCAAGTGGCTTCACGGTAACAAGCTTGTATATTTCAAATCATTTAATATAGCCCAGGGTTTTAATAGCCCAAAAGACAATTCAATAAGTACAGATGGAAAGTTAGCCTGGGATTCTCCGGGTTTTTATGCCCTGTCTACACAGAGTTCATTATTATTTCATAACGATGCATTAAGAAACATACCATCCCCACCCCCAAGTACACACATGGTGTTCCTGATTAAAAGTATGTTATCTTCTTTTGGTTCATTTCAGTAGGTCATCTTTATTCCAGTATAACCAGCCACACGACTACAACCCTGTATATAAAACATCCTGTCCCACATCTTACACCAGGGCTAATTTCCAGGCAGGACACACAGTTCCTTGGGAGGTCTACATTATTTGTGATGTGCTTCAGTCTGGATGAAATTTCCAGTCAGAAACCTGAACATGACTGTGTGTGGATGGATTTGGACAAGAGCTTTGCTCTGGACTCCAGCCGAGGACTACACGCCCATGGGCCATCAGAGAGGACCCTCCTGGACAGCCAGAGAAGGGTGCCGCACGCATCTGGTGTGTCAAGGGGTTGATTCCAAATCCATTTGCTTGTTGCTGCTTAGGAATGGGGGAAATTTATTAAAACCAACCTCTTATTTTCCCTTTCATTTATGACTCCACTCTGTTTAAACTTGAACTGGGAATCTCCATATGCCAAAAAAACCACTCCCTAGGACATGTGGGAGATGAGCTTCTTGGCCCTTCAGTGTCATTACCTACCTCCAACTGAACTATGAGTTTGTACCTGCACGCACCACAGAAAACACTGGGAGCCAGATTATCCCTTTAGAGGAAAACAAGGTAATCACAGTATTACCAAAAGTTGCCACCAGTCACTTATGAGCCACAGTTCAATCACAGATCTCAAAGCACTTGACAAAGCCAAGCAGGTATCACCCTCACATTGCAAAGACAATGGAGGAAAGAGGAGTCAAGAAGTTTGATGATTTCTCCTGGTACAGATACTGCCAAAGTGGCAAAAGCAGCAATCTTATCTAACCTCTTCCTCAATAGTAAGCTTTGTGCATCTGCAGAAATTACAACATCTTTTCAGCTTTTCCATCCAATTTTGCCATGATTTACTCTTTCCTTTAAAAAATGCACCATATCTGCACTTCGTAGATTGTTGGAATATCTCAACTTTAGCTGGAAGTGAAAAGACCAAACTGTAGGAATGTTGGTCAGACTGCCTGAGAGCAGAGATTTCCCAGAGATTTTCCAGATATTTTGTGTATAGCAAAACCACCAAGCTCGTTTTCCTGCTTTCACACACCTGACTGTGGGTGCCTTGCAGCCAGGGGGAAAATACCAGCTTTAGGCTAGATTCATCCCTAGGCATTTTCCTGTACATCAACAGGTAGAAAAAAAATGAGGAGGGTGCTGAGACAAAAGTACTCCCTAAAATCATGGCAGGAACACCACCTGGCTGTGGTTATACCCATCAGCAGCAACAGGCCCACATGGAGAGACGCCAGTCAGTCACACAAGCCTTGAAGAGAGCTAAGCTAAGGGTTAATATTTACTCCACCTAACTCAAAATGAACAGAGTGCCAAACCCAGGAAAGGATAATTTCTCCACAGGCAACTCACTGCCTGCAATGGCTCACCCCCATGACTCAGTGCAGCAAGAGGGGGATGCCAAAACAACTATTTGTGATTTCTCGGGAGGTAAGCCTGGTCCGACTGCAGCACCGCAGGGCACTCGGTGGCTCAGGGGAACTGCTGCAGTAATGTGTTCCTCCTCCAAGCCCAAATTCATCTCAGTAATGGCCAACTGCATGTTAGACCTGACAATAATGTGGTGGCCTGGGTAAAATGAGAGGTTCAGCCTGCCTCCAGATGCCAGTCATGAAGCATCACTGTCATCAGAACCATTCTTGACAAGACCACTGACTCCCCTCAGGGCCCTTCCAGCACGATGGCCAGGGTAAAAGCAGAGCCCAGCAGCCAGCCTCAAACTCTAGGCACATGCTGGATGCTCACATTACCATACCTTGCACCAGAGGCTGTCCTCATCACGAGTATTTTGGTTTCCCAGGTTTATTCAGCCTATAAGCAAACTTTTTACAAGTAGCAGCATGTGCTGAAGAGGCGTTTCTATTGCAGCAGTAAGCATATCCTACCAACCACTGCATTGTCCCACAATCATGTGTGTTTCTGTCCCGGGCATTACAACAGCTGGATTTGCCCCTGAGGCAGCAGGCAAGGGAAGTGCCCAAACAAGTCAGCTGCCCGTGGCATGGACACCTCAGCTGTTTTACTGAACGCATCCTCACCTTCCAAGGGCACATCAGCACAAAACAGAATGTACGTACCCCTTCCTTCCCTTTCTCTGAGGGAGTATCTGCACACAGGCCTCCTATTTTCTTAAGGATGATTTAGGAATTTAAGGGCAAGGTCAGACAGACCTTGTGGTCTATCTGTAGCTGGATGAGTCTTTGCCACAAGGAAGTACAGCTGACATACCTTGGCACAGCACTGCTACCTTAGAAGAGACATGACTTAGTGGATCTGAGACTGCCCTGCTGCCAGGGTTGGGGAGTGCTACAGCAAAGGCTGTAGCAAGCTGTTCACATCTCCAGAAACTCCAGAGTACCAGAAGACAAGAGATTGCTTGGTCTTTAAAGATTTCTTACATGTGCTGCAAAAATCCTGCATTAATTTTATAAGCTGCCTGCATATTTAGATTCCTTAAGTGAGGTTTTTGTTCACTTTTGAGCAAATGTGTTTAGCTTCAAAAATGCTTTTTCTAAACTGTGCAGCTTGTATTTGTCCTTGAGGCCTGACAGGACATAAAATGTGGCAACACACTGGAACAGCATCCCTGCTTGCAAGCTCTGTTTTGTACTACAGCAGCATATTTGACAGAGGAGTTTTCCAATTCTGTAGGATGTCATCACAGCAATACAAATTGCTTTACATTGGACAAGCCTTAACAATACTGTTATGCTATAGGTGTGGCTTTCCTTTAAAAAAATTATTTTTAATGCTACAATATTCAAGGGCGAACAAAGCACATGCCTGTGCTGATGCCAGTGTTTTTACAATACAGGAGGTTTCAGTTGGCTCGGTGACACCAGAAAAGAGCTGGGCTTCACAGAAATTTGGATGGTTCCCTTCTGAGTCACATCCAGTTGGGTTATCCTTTGGAAAAAATTTGTGTTGTTTGTTTGCAATAAAACTGGCCCTCCTTAGTCTACAGAGAGCATTTTGTTCTCCAACTGTATGGTTCAGAGCTTCTGTTGTTGTCATCTTTGGTTTGGCTCATCTAAAAGTGTCCTTTCCACAGTGAGAATTGACAAAACACAGAAATCTGGTCACCTGTTCGCAATATTGTGCTGAGGGAAAGTGATGCCATATCCCAGCTCACCTCCTGTTCTTCTGCTTCTATGTCAGAAAAGACTCTAGTGCATCCCTTCATTTCCAGAAAGCCAACATTCCCAGTGTGAGTGTTCACTGTGTTACTGAAGAGTTTTCACTGCCATGCAAATAACCTTTCAAGGCACCACAAGCAGTGAACACATCCACACGAAGTATCGGGCTGCAACACGCCTTTATTCATCCACATCTGGTCCTTAGTTGAGTCAGTTGCCCAGAAAATCTGAAGGTAGGCAATGAAACATTAATCTCAGAGAAGGGAAGAAGGCAAGAAAGAAGTTGGCTTTCTGACTTCTGGCACTATTGTACAAAGCTAGGAAAAAGGGTGACAATACTACACAAGATTTAGAAAGTGGAGAAAGGATTGACTAGAAAAAAGTAAAAGTTTAATACCACCTGTAACTTAAACAGGATTTGTTCCAAAAAGCCTCAGACAATTTCACTAATCACTGAAAAAAGCTAAAAGGATGCACGCAAGACCTGCAATTCACAGCAAGTACCTACCACAGGCTTAGCTTTCCAGCACATCCTTTCGCAGTGACAAGTGCAGAGCAACACATCTCCAGCTCTCATATGGAAGCAATTATTAGCGTGAAAACAGCCCTTCCTAGGAGGAAACAAATGAACCTCATGCACAGTGTGATTTATGACTACTCCCATGCAGATATGTAAACAGCCAAATTGCTGCTACCTGAGCTTGGCAAAATTTTAAAGTTATGTGGTTTTTTTAATTCACTTGTTTGTGCTGTCCTGCCAAGCACAGGGTTTTTGGAGGGGATCCCACACAAAGGACAGAGGGTGGCTGCAGAAACGAAGAGCGTACAGAGCTCTGCTGTCCAATTCTCCCCTCCAACTGTATGAAAACACAGTATCTTTCAGCTTTCTTTTCTAATTGCTAGACAGACTGGTTTATTCCCTCCTGCTAAAATAGTATATGAGAATGTTACTGCTTTCTCTACAGTGAATATTCAAGAAAATGTTGGTGGTTTCTGCCTAAAAAAAAAAAAATGTTTTTATTGACTGTGGTTACAGAAAAGGTCTCTGCAAGGACTGTGTCCTGCCTATCTCCAGCCAGCTTTATATAGAGATGCTCTTGTGCACAGGGGGAGGCACTGCCATCCTTGCTCTCCAGAAGTACAACAGGACAAGCTTGGTATCTAATAGGTTTGAATTCAGCACACTCCACTACTCCTAGGAGGATGTCAAAACTCCAGAGTGCAGAGCATACCTTTGATTGTCCAAGGGGGCAGCTACAGGGACTTCCACTGCATCCTGCAAGCAGTTTTCATCTCAGACCTCTCCCTCTCCCCCTCCACTCAGGTGTGGAAGCACGCGGTGGGACATAGAGCTGGTGACACTGGCTGGAGTCTCAACTCCACTGTCTCCTGAACCAAAACAGCAAAGGCAGCAAACCAGCCTCCAACTCTTTTGTGAAGGGCCTAGGCAGGACACAAATTCACACCCAGTTGCCATAACTGGCTGGAAAAGACCTTAGCATATAGCAGCAGGAGGAGCATGGGGTACACCTGGATTACAAAAGGGTGATCACATTAGTAAGGCAGGCACAGACAGCCTGGCATGGCTTTGCTGCAGGAATGTTTCCACACACGCTGATGACGCTGGGGTCTGAGTGCCAGATATCCCTGTCAAGCACAGAACACCGACACGGCCAGTCTGCAAGTGCAGGAGCCCCTGATGCTGTCTAGGAAAGGAAGAGGAATGCCGTATCCAGTTAAAACTGAAGTGACTCTGAGTCATTGCCTCCCTGAATGACCAGAGACGACTTCCCACCGGCTGAGTTCGACTAAGGCTTCTCAGTCATTAATCTGCAGTCCCTTTGGGGGACTGGACCTGCACTGGAAGCACTTCTTGTTTCCCCCAAAGGAATTATGCAGTTAAGTCCTGTCTGTCATGCTGGGCTTTGTCTCCCTATAAAACATTTCAGTAGGATCAGGCAGTTTTAGCAAAGGCAGCCCCTTTCTCTTCCATGGCTATTCATTGCCCACTGCAACTCATCTGACATTTCCACTGAAGCTCACACAGAAGATCACCCCTGCATAACACACTCAAAATGTCCTTGGGAAAGAACATGATTCCCAAGTGTCACAGGGGCAGGGGAGAAGGAGGGGTTGCCTTCCTCCACCTTGGACAAGACCCTGCTCCAGTTGCCTCACGAAGGCTTAATTTAATTTTCCACACAAAATCACTCACAGCTTCTTCTCTTCACTTCCCTCTGCAAGAACTGCTTGTCCCCATTTGCCCCTTTCTACTGTCACTTCACAGTGGGATCAAAAGAAGTGACAGTAAGGAGAAATCCCATGCATGCAAATGTGAATTTTGGTTGTGCACGGCTTCTGTGCAGCCAGTCGAGACGGGCTAAGGCCTTCACTCACCACTTCAGCGCATACCAATGTAAGCAGCTGTAGAAAGGGGACAAAGCTTTTCCCCTGCGTTAGTGAGCAGAGCACTGAGAAAGGGCAGCTGACTCTCTGCCACCTGGATGCCTGAAAGGCCCATAGGAGACAGGTGCGGGAGACTCCTGAGGAGCACCCAGCTGTGCCTGGCCCACCCTGAAAAGGTGCTTCAAATACTGGTTTGTCTTGGAAGTCATATCCTATCAATGCACACGAGCTCTTGGCATGCAATTAAATATCACTGATATCGTGCTGGGCTTCTAGGCAGGTTTTAACTACATGAAACCCAAATCTCATAATAAATCATTACACTGGGCCATTTTTCATGTTGGGCCCTTAAAACCAGTGAGTTTGGTCGATACACTGCAAAAGCTGTATTCCACTTCTGTGACTGACACTGGAGACAGGATGTAACATCTTGAAAGCACAGGTCCTAGAAATTATTTCAATATACAATTAAATAAATTTACAGTAGCTAAGGTAGGATTTTGGAGTGGCTTTTTTCTTTTTTTGGGGGAGGAAGGTTTGTTTGTTTGGGGGTGTTTTGTTTATTTTTGTTGTTTTGGGATTTTTACCAATCCTATTGGGAATATTGGGATAAAATATTTCTGTGTCTATTATTGAGTTACATGGCAGATTTTTTGGTAAAGTTTCATTCATTCAAATCCCTAAGGTTTAGCCATTGAAAACATGAATCAGAGAGTAAAGAAACTAACAGAATAGCACAGGAAGGGGGATAAAGCTCCCATTTCATAACAGCTTGTGAACAACCTGCAAACTAGCTTGAGCAGGAGAAAGCTTCAGAGGTTCAATTCTCCATATTTTTTTCCCTAAGACAAAGTGAGATAGCACTGGCTACAGACTCATTTTAGGCTAATTTCATAAGGAAACAAAGCTCATGGGATCTCATTTTGTGTACATTTATTTGCAGGCAAATATATTTGTCCATCTGTCTCCTGATGACTTTTTTCCATGTTCTATAACTCCACACAGGAAAAAAAAAAGTGAAAATCAGGTTTTATTAGTTCATTACTAAAATGCTATGACTGCTCAGCAGTGCATGTCTTTATCTTTGCAGGTATAATGTGCTATAAACAGAATGTGTTATGACGATGAAGTGGACATCTCCGGACACACAAAAAAAAAAAGGTAGACTGGAGGGACAGGACACAAGAGGAGGGGGACTGAAGTTCCACTCTTTCTAGAAAACACAGTTGTTCTGACCAGGAAGGGATTTAGATTCAGACTGCACAGAAGCTGAGCAATACACAAGGTAGTGAGCAGAGAAGATATATAAGCAGGAAACCAAAAACTGCCAACACATGGCCTTTCCCTGACCCACCCTTAGTAATGCAAGAAGAGCGTAAGAGTATCCCAGCCAGTAAAGCTTGTTAGAGGAAGTCAGTGAGCAGTGTCTAGCTGCAGGGAGCTCGACCATCATCTGGATACGATAGTTAAGCCCTGCTTACAGGGAGTGGAAGGCCAGCCCTGGTAAGATGAAAAGAAACAACTGGCAACCTCTGTATGCTGGCAAGGGAACCCACATCATCAGCCAAACACGAGACACTGACCCTTGAGCTAAAGAAGAAAAAGTGTCACTAAATATTTAAAGAAGGACTTCAAAAAGAGTCCCAGTTATATAAAACAAAATCAATGTTATTTAACAGCAATTTTTTTCAGCTTGACCTAAAATCCTCTTTCAGAAACTCTTGTCTCCTTGCACATTGCTGTGTTAGGAATACAATACACAACACAAAAAATGACGATCAGAAGCCAAATTCTAGGGCTGCTTTATGCAATTACAGGGTCACAGCAGGCCAGACAGGGTTTCCATCTGTGGACAGATGCCAAAATGTGAGATCCGTGAGCATTCAGTCAGAGAAATGGGAGCGTATCTCAGGGCTCAGAGTCCACATTCACCAGCTCCATGCCCCAGATAAAGACTCAGCACTGCTATAACAAAATGGAGTGAAACAGGGGAGGCACAGGCACACTGTCTGAGATCAGACCGGGTCATAATGTACCATTTTAATGACAAAACAAGTCTAAAGTGTCCCTTAATGTACATTAGTGTGTAGGTTTGAGTGAGATGCAAAGGGGAACGAGTTAAAAAACACGGGGCTTTCTTCAACTCACACCAGACTGCCAACTCACCGGGCGTGCCACAGGGTTTTGTTTTGCAAGGGGCAGCTCCCTAGAGGAAGATGAAGTGCAAAACACCCAACGGTCAGACACCCAAAAAAGTCTCACATGCACTGCACACAGCTTCAAAACAACCCCAGCTGTGCAAGTGCCAACAACATCTGCCAGCCTCCCTAAAGGCAGCTCTTGCAACACCAGCACAAGGTGCACCTACAAGGAAAAAAGTTCTTCCCATCACACAGCACATGGTGGGGATGTGCCACCAGGAAGGTACCTCAGCGTGCATGAGAAGTGCCACATCTCCTGTTCTCGGTGAGGAAGGCAGCACCACTAAGGGCACGAAGGACAGCACGACGTGCAAACTGCCTGGTGGGAAGTGATGTATTGGTACCACAGCTGAAAGCCAGCATAGCAAGTTTCTAGGGAAAAGCATTTAAGTCTTTACTCCATTCCCCAGTTTCCTTACTAAGCACAGGCACAAAGGAGTGGGAAAATGTTTTCAGCAGTTCCTACGATCCATGAATCATGCCTTGCTGGGGTTAGACTTGTGCAAACACACAAGCCTGAGTCTTTGGTGGCTTCTAAAGTCAACCAGGAAATTTTTAACAAAATAATTTTTGTGATGAAAGTGGATAATGGAAGCAAAAACCCTTTCATCGTTTCCACACTGGATCTCACACTAAAAGAAACAGACTGTTTTTCTCCAGACTGGTGAATTTGTTTTCAAACAGTGCCTCAGAGGTGATAATGAATACAGCATCTGGCTCTAGTGGGTCAGTTTCTGCCAAATCAACATGAATCTGATCTAGAAGGAAAAACCAACTCATTGTGACTAAGCAGGTCTTACCTGGCATGCAAGGCATCATGCACTGCAACTTCCTTGATGCCTTTCCAGGTGGCATGAAACACATAGCTAAAACCTGTCAGGCAATCCTGTAATGCCTTTGGACTCCTTTCAGTGGTGGGTACTGAGCTAAACCACTCGGTGGGGTATCTTCCTGGCTCCCCTGCTGGGCTGAGTGAGACTAAACACAAAGCCTGAGAGCCTCGCGACTCCCACCACCGTGCAGAATGCACCAAGTGCTCGGTGTCTCATGGGGCAACTCATCCTCTGCTCGTGTGGCCAGCTCCAGCCAGGGAGATTCCCCTGACAGCTGGGCACAATGAACTTAACCATGCTCCCATAAAAAAGACAGACAACAGTGTCTTTTTCACCAGCCCCAGAAGACCAGGCTGTGAGATCCTCTCGCAGGAAGGGTTATTATGATCCCAAAAGGGTTGGAAGAATGCAGCACTTCTGCCTAGCAGTCTACTCTATTGATACACAACAACTCATCCAACCATAAAGGCAATTGCTAACCTTTTTCTGCCTGGAAGATAAAATAAAGGCCCAAAGTCCTCGGCAAAGCAACCCAACAATGTGCACAGAGCTCCTCAGAGCCTTCCACATGCCTGTACAGAAGAACAGAAAGAAAGTGAGAAATCAAAGGAAGTGGTATCTGGAGTCTGTCTGCAACTAAATCATCCATCAGAGAATCAAGAGACTCTGCTGTTGAAATTTATCCTCTTAGTCCCCAAAACCAGTACTCACATCAGAGAAGGGAAAGAACAGAAAAAAAAAAATAAAATAAAAGGAAGGATTTCATTCATTCCCAACACCTGGGTGAAGGCAGAGGATTTGTGAACAGACAGTGTATGTACAGAAATATGTACATCTATAAAAGACTTCAAATGTAGAGGAGCAGAAAAGGGAGCCAAGATTGCCACAAAAGCGGCTTATGCTTTTGGCTTTATAAATTTCATAAAGCTAGCTATTTAGGAAGAGGATAAAAGTTCTTTTTTTTAGACTTCCCATTCCAAAGAAGCCATTGTCACTTCATTTAGGTCATCTCTGGCTACACAGGGGCACCTTTCCCTTTTGCATAACTTTGTTACTTATAAAATCTCTGGGCACTTTCATCTTTACCAACCACAACATCCTGTGAAACACCAGATAATCATTAATGACTTCTACAGCCTGCGAAAAAAAGCATAGAGAGACTACAAGCCCTGGATTAATTTCTGCTCCTTTCCATCATCACAAAGGTAAGCATCTAGTCTAAAATAATAATCTGAAACTTCCCAACAGACAGAAATACACATCACCATGAGGCTATTTACCTTAACTAACTTAGGCACACATTTTAGGATGGTGCCTGTCCTTCCACCACTTACAGAGCATCTTGGTAGCCAGCCAAGACTAGATAAGTAACTTTTAGACCAGATGTCTAAACAGAGACTGTCTAAAGTTAATCGATTAAGACAGGCCTCCACTAAAAAGAAGGCAGAAAATCAGTAGCAAAACAGAAAAGTTAATTTGCATCTCCCAGATCTCAGAGTAACGGGCAAACTATTGGAATGACCCTTCCTATACGGCATTATTTCGTAACACCTCATTTGGCACATTTGTCCCTGCTAACAGAGGACGCTTGTAAGGGAAACACTGTTGGAAGTCACTCACACTGGGCCTGTTTTCCAAAGCACAGGGTTTTCACTCAGGCTGAACGGCCAGCAAGACGCCCGTGTCCCAAAGCACACAGCATTAGTGCCAGTCCCTCATGCCCTGTGGCTGTCACTGCAGGGCTCACTAGTGTTGGGGTGCTACGAACTGGACAGCTCAGATTTGCAGAGGTTCTCATACAGACATGATGCTCATATGGACAGCTGGAAAGCAGATGTCTGGCAAGTCTAAGAATAAACAGATTATCAGTTCAAGCTCAAGCCTAAAAAAAGAACTTAAAAATGCTAATCCATGTGAAACAGCAAATTCCCGTATCTTTGCCAATGTTTTAAATTGAGTTAGCCGAGCCAAGCTTAAAACACAGCTCAGCAGGCACAGAAAGATGCTCACTGTCAGTGGAGGCCATGAAAAAGGCATCTGGTCTGAGCTACCGCATGACTTGCCTCTCTGCCTGGAGACGGATCAAGAAGAAATCTGAAGGATGGATCAGGCAGAACGCACAACGGGGATTTCATTAATTGGGGAAATGATGTTCTGACAGAGTGAGCTGAAGGCAACAACAGCACTGCAGTCAGGCTCTGCTGTTCTCCTCTGCAACATCCCCACATCTGACTTATTATCAATGGGCAGCTGCTGCAGAAATTGAAGCGATGCTGAAACGACAACTCTATTAAAGGGGCAGATGGTCCTAGGAGCAAATGTTTCACCAAGGACTGGGTAGGTACATCAAACACATTTCTCAATGACTCAAAAATGACAGCTGATGTCCCAAGAGATGAAATTTCAAAGTGTTACTGTACTGTGTAGCCAAGGGCCAGGAATATTCTTGAATGTGACCTGACTTAAAAATATAATTAAGCTGATTGAAACACATCAGTATGGTTAGAATCCCTGCTAGCAGCTTTTATGGCAGTCATGGTTAAAATGTGCCATTTTGGGAAGGCAGCCAAACTGCTTATACACAGAGTACAGCTGCACCGTAAAGCCATTCTAGCTTTTTGGATGGATTATCATTCATAATGAAGTGGGGAAAGGCAGAAAAATGAAGGAAAGAGATGCCAAAGTAAACCATATTTATCCTAGAAAATGTTTGGGGTTTTTTTTAAAACACTGGAAATCAGATTCATAAGACAAAGCCTAGTGGACAAAGTGTAGACCGTAAATTAGTTTTCCTGTTACTGTAATAGAAAATGAAATTCAAATTTATGTATATTGTCACTTCACCTTATGCACAAAGGACCGTGAAAGCAAACAAGTAATGCTTCTTTCAATTTTCTCCCTGCCCATTAATAAATCCAACTTAATATACCCATGAATATCCTTGGAGCATGGAGCAATAAGGTAAAACTTCTCAGCTGATCTCTGGCAAGAGCAGTGATCTCTAAGGCTTTCAAGAAACCATCTACCAAAACCAAGATGCAAGTCACCAGGCTGAAAGCATAAAAACAACATTTAGAGTACAGAGTAGTTAAAATTCACATGAAGCTGATAACACATCAAGAACATGGGATACTCCTTCACTGTTGCAGTGGGCAATGCCAAAAAAGCACTAGTTCTTCCTACACAGTCTCCCCCTCAGCGTTAACCCTCCATCTGCAGTGAACAACCACACGACAAAACTTGGCGAAAAAAAGATTCTCACTACAAAACAGATCACCAGATTTAAGCTTAACCATATGGGTAAGGATTTTTAGGGATCTTCAGATCCATTCCTAAACCTTAGGCTGTGTAAAATATTACCTCAGTCAGCTATCAGTTATGTAAACAAAGGGGAAAGTCCTGTAATCATTCTATACAATTTAGCTAACCTTCACTCTGCATTTTTAAGGCACTGACATTTACACTGGAAAAGGACAACAAGGCTTAAGAAAGGCCCTTGCCTATATATGCACATACACACCTAGGCATCGTGGGTTCAGAGGCCACAGTGCTGCTTGCTGCCATGAACGGTTCCTGCAAATTCATGTGATTTTTCTTGGCAACACTACAGCTGGAAATGCGTGCAGGGTTGGGACCATGTGTTAAACCATTCTGTTCACAAAGCATGACGTAGTGCTGTGTTATTCCGACCCACCCTACCTCAGTTTTTCTGAGATGTGCCATGCACAGCACTTAACATCAAACATAAAATAGTAACAGCAGTTTGTAACAGTGTTTTACAAACATATTTCCCATCTCTATGCCCGGTGAACATCCAAACTGGTGTATGTAATAGTTCTTGTGTGCAGTGAATGCTGCATGTCTGTGGTTCCATCTTCCAAGTTCAATCTGCACAAGACCTCCAGGCATCCCAAGCTCTGGGGGCATTTCTCGTTTCTGCATTTAAAGGATAAAGTAGACATAGGAAAGGTACACACACAGGCAACTGCAATGTTTAAGGGGACAGAGGAGCTGCTTTACCAATTGAGACTGAAAAGTCCATGAGTCCTCAGCTTAAAAAGGATACATCTGATGGGAAATATGATCAAAGTTTACAAAATTATGAAATCTGTGGACAAGGTACTTATAGAACTGTTTTTAACTAAATTCAGTATTATTAGCATTCACTGAAACTAGCAGGAAATAATTTTAAATTAATAAAAGAAGATACATTTCTAGTGAGATGGTAGTGAATTTCTGGAATTTGTTGCCACAGTGATGACCTGGAACATCTGCCACAGGCAGACAGTATCAGCAGGTTCAAAAAGGGATTAGACAAACCCAGGGACAATACGTCCATAAACAAACAGTACAGGGAACAGGCAAAGATGCTCCTCCTAACACCCCCAACACAAGAGTGATGGATGCAGGAATGTGCAAGTAGACTGCAGACAGGGGCTAGGCTCCTGTGCCCTCCCTGAGCAGCACATCTTCTGGGCACTGATGAAGAAGAATCCAGGGACGGATATGAACACTGGTGTGACCCAATGGGTATTTCTCTCATCCCTTTATGTCTGATTCCCAGGTGACTGCTAGTGTCAGGGACTTAACTTGGGATTGATTTCCACAGTGTCCATTGCCTCACTTGCAGCTCTGAGTGCTTTAACAGGCTCTGGTAATGAATGGGCATCCAAAAAAGGCAGCAGCCAAAATTCATGAAGCCTACTGAAAAGGAAGGCTGTAAATATTTTCTTCCTTTACCCTGTCCCAGGGGAATTACTTCCCTGGCACATAAGCACTATTTTATACAACCATGTATTTATAGTTAAATAACTTTTCACAGGTTTAAGAATCCTGGTAAATTCCTTCATGGATCAACCTGGCAGGCTGATGCCCTTCCCTCTTCAAACCTGCTTTTACCCTAAGAATCCCAGATCACCACTTCTCCAGCAAGGCTTGGTTTTATTACTCTGCACAGAGACTGGCCTATAATGCAGCGACCTGGTAGAAGTTCAGCGCTACCCTTGAGCAGCCCACATGACAGCCCAGCTTCATGGGAACACATCTTCTCCATGGCACAGCAACCAGCATCAGGATGACGTTGGAAACATTTAATTACAAACATGCCTGCCAGGCCTGGAGCTCACATGCTCTGAACAAAAAGAGCAGAAGGGCACTGAGGTGGGACTTCACCAGATGTCAGAGGATGGGGAGGGGTAGCTCCCTTACTGACTCCATCACTGTTGCTTTTCTATTGTAACGATTATCTGTCATGCAAAGCGTTTGTACATGCACTGTATGAACCCAGCATTTTCCATCCTTTAAAGGAACTACTTTATGTTTAGTGGTTATCTAGTGATGACTGACACCAGTGGCAGGAAGAGTTTATTTGGCTCTTCTCTTATTCTCTCTTTCACCTGCATCTAATCTTTTAGCACACTGTTAGGGGCATAGCAATAGGTCAGCAGGACTCCAGTTGACTGCAAAAGACAAAGGCAAGTTAAATACTGGAGGGGGGAAATCACCTTTGAGTCTTACTTCTTGTTTCTGATCTTGAAACTTCAGCTCCACATGTCATTTGGTCACAGGAACACTCATGTGAAACACTGATCACAATGACAAACTTTACTACCAAATCCAGCAAGAGCCTCAGGAAAGGATGAGACGGACTTCTGAGTCACTGAAAAGAGCATGATCTATGAAACTTGAAAACTCTGATTCATCCTAGTCTGAGGCATCTTAAATCTCCGTGGTTTATTGGATTGAAGCTTTTTTTTCCATGGGTTATGATAAAAATGAATAAAGAAACATCTCATTTTAGGGAATAGAGAAGGTTATTTAAAGTGGAGCCAGCAGCTGTTGTGTGGGAACATTCCTTAAACCAGGACAGAGTCCTGCCCTGAAGTTAGGAAAGTTTGTAACTTGCTACATAGCTAAAACATCTCTCAGGCAGCTCAACTCCACTTATAAAGACAGTAATATTTTTTGTCAAGAAATCTGGCACTTGCAGTACTAATCCAAGGTCAAGTCCCTTTCCTTTACTGTCTCCCTGGTCACGTGACTCCGCCTTCCCTGGTATCACACTGGCAAAAGGTGACAAGAATTAGGCCATTCCCTTCAAGAGCAATTTAAGATACAAAAACCTTCTATAATTAGCCCCTTAGAATCCTTGGACACCAGGAAAATGCCAATGACTTTCTTGGGATTACTCCTGATTTACACTAAGAAGTCAAGGCCTACTATAGCTTCATATTGTCAGTAAAAAAATTAGCCAACTATTACAAGAGAATAAAGTGAGAAGAGGGGACAGGGCATATGTTTACATTCCAAAGCTTGTTTACTCTGTTCTAGGCAGAAAAACATCAGGGTTTCCAAAAGATATCCACAGGAGGTTTCTGCACCAAACACAATTGTTCTTAAGTTAGTTTTATCCTACCTAGTAAGTGAGGCAGAACAACAAAGAGGCTTTCCACTCCTCTCCCCTTACTGCTGCTGTAGCCTCTCTCTGCCACCACCACCACCCCTGCCCCTTCCTGTGCAGGTCCCATCCGCTTGGTGCGTCTACACAGCAGAAGTGTAATTGGACTCCACAGGGCCACCTCCATGCAGGCTTTGGAATCACCAGCTGAAGACGTTACAGCAGACTCCATCAGAGGGAGCAACAAGGGTACAAGCCTCCTTAGGGACCTGGACACGTACCAGCTACCTGCTACCTGAGTGGAATAAGCCCACGCTACTCTGTCTTTACTGATGTTACAGCCTGCACTGACTACGTAAAGGATTACGGAGGCACCCACCAGCCACACAGCATCAGCCCAGCCCATCCAGGGAAACAGCACCACAAGGGCTCATGCTTGCCTAAAACATCCTGCCCCAACTGGCAGCTTCCTCCACCAGCGGACCCCTGGCAGGACCGCTGCTTTTAGAAATTCCGTCATATGGAAAGTTTCCGCGTCTGCCTGAAGAAGTGGTTACTCACTACTGCCATCATCATCGATAGAGGAAACCTTCTGTGCTCTGCTTGGGATGGGGGAAAAGAAAGCAAGAAAGACTAGAAAATCTCCCCCCTCCCCTTTGCTCCTCCCATTTGCTGTTTCTGCATCTCAGCCCACTGCGTGCATGTCCCCCAAACGTCTGAGCAGGGTTTTCATACAACACCACTGGCCAAGAAAGTCATCTTACAAACAACACAGAAACATGAGAAATAAGGCTGTGAGCCATCTGACGAGGGAGCTTCTTTTTTGTTCCATGTTTACAGGGCACACTGAGTTCACACTGGACTCCCATGTGCTAACACAGCACAGGTATAACAGTTGGTAACCCAAAAATGCCAGCCAAGGGCAAGGCTTTTAACTTGTTTTTTCCAACTTGAGTCAAGTGCAAGATCATGCCCCTTCAGAAAGAGGACAAGAAACTTCTTCCCTTAGAGCTACTACTCTCCTACACCATGTAAAGGTTGTCACCAACTACTCTTCCCATCCCACAGCTCCTTCAGTCACTTATTTCTGTTCCCAGAATGAATCTTCCAGACAGAATCAAAAGTGATTTACATCTCAGCAGGAAGCCTGCATCATTCCAGGCACTACTGGCTCTGTTCCCTTTGTTTAAACAAAAGATTTTCCCCAAAAACTGTAAGGAGAAAGGGGCTCTCTAGCTGTTTTCTTCTGTGGTTTGCTTGCAGCAGTCTCTTGCTGGAAGCATGCAGAGCTCATGCTGACGCTGCTCCAGTTGGAAATGCAGGCAGAAGATATTTCCTGATGATTTAGCACGTATTGTCTGCATGGATATGAGGTGGTAAGCACTTTAGTAGTGCTCCACTCCATAGACTCTTTCAAATGCGCTGCCCCAAAAATACTCCAATGATAAAACTCTGCCACAAAAACGGCTGGGAAGTTTCCTGATACTTCCTTCTTCCAGTATCAGGATATACGTTTCTGTGTGAAAATTTAAGCAATTTTGCTTAACTCACTATTTCCTCCTGGCCGGTCTCTGTGCCCAGTAAGCTCACAAAATCTCAGAGGAAGGTACGTGTGTGTGTGTGTCTGTGTATACATATAAACATATATGTATATATATATACATATGTTGCACCTTCAAATACCCTTGTTTTGGCCTTGAAAGGTGCCTGTGGATGCTGCAGGAAAATAAATAACGAACTTGTTTAGATCATTGACCTGAATCTGGTCTGGTTTGTGGCAAATCTCCCTGCCCCTTACAGCCAGGGGAGGCAAGAGAATTAATGTCACTCAAGGCTAAAACACTTAACAAAAGATAGCATAATCCCAGGCTGACCACATCATATGCTCCCACATCCTGCCAGTCCCTGCATCCTACAAAAGCTTCCAAAGAACAAACACCAAAAGAAACAGGGCTAACTATGAGTCTTAAATACTCGTGTTCCCTGAGCTCATGCCAGATGCTGTCTCCTTTTACAAGCGGTGTCTTGGAAACAGAGAAGGTACATACCGGGGGAATGCCACGTGCTAAAATGCAGAAGCTGTAAGCACAGCCTGATTTAGCTTAATGAGATAGAAGAAATTAACACCATCCTCCTTGAATCCCTTCTGGACACAGATCAGACATCAGCACAGAGCACCTCTCGGTTCAGCATTCCCTGGGTCAGAGGGCAAGGGCACCAGCAAGGAAACAATAAACACTTCTTCCCTGTGAGACTGAGCTGAACACATCAATGCTTAATTTACACTAAAATTAATTTCCCTCTGCTGTTCCTATAGCAGAGTTATTTCTTGGCAATTCACAGGAAGCTTTTCCAGCCTCTCTGCACCTGAAGTGTTAAGATGATGCCTCACATACAGCAGATCTCTTCATGCAGCACAAAGACTGGTTACTGATAGCATGAGAGTAACCTGAAGGCTGGAGAGAAGGACACACTCCCTGCAATACCGAGATAACACACAAATACTGGTAAGGCTTCCATAAGCAAGAGCAAACTGTAGGCAGACACTGCTGTTTGCTTTTTCCCAACTTGTTTCCCGCTGGATCTCAGGGAGATCAAATCACTATGCCCAGTAACAGGTACAGTCTTTTTGTTCCAGGGAAAAAATATAGTAGTTTTATGGTGCCAAATTCTGGTTTGGAAAATTACCACCTACAAACTTCCTCATAATGACAGCAAGAGTACCACTCCCTCCCTTGGCTCAGCTAGCACGGGCAGCACTTCTTTCTGCTGCTTGACAAGAGGCACCTTTCAGCACTGAAAAGCCAATATTTAAAAAATTGATGAGATTGAGCCCTCACTGTCTGTGGAAAAATAAAATAATCAGAGATCAGAAACGCCCTGATAAATCAGAATATACGCTTTACAGAGTATGTATTTGTCAGATCCAAATTAATTATGCCAAGGATTCAAACTAGATGGAATTCACCAAAGCACAAATTGTAACTGCAAGACGCATTTGGTTCTTGCTAGAAAGGACAAGAGGAAATGGCGTCAAGTTGCACCAAGGTAGGTTTAGACTGGAAATTAGGAAAAAAATTTCTTCCCCAACAGGGTTTCAAGCACTGGGACAGGCTGTCCAGGAATGCAGTTAAGTCACCATCCCTGGAGGTTTTTAAGATTTGTAGATGTGGCACTTAGGGACACAGTTTAGTGCTGGAATTGGCAGTGCTTAGTTAATGGTTGGACTCAATGATCTTAAAACATCTTTTCCAAACTAAATGATTCCATGACTCTGAACACTTAAGCAGCACCTGCCAGTTGTCTGTCCCACAAATATTTGTCCTTGCAAATTAAGGTGTAAAACTTCACAAGCAGCCTTCCATGTCCGTACATTCAGATTACCTGACCACATAATCAGAAGAGTACAATCCTCTGGTACAAAGAAAAGCCTTAGGGCAGTGGGTTTCTCCAGTTCTTCTGATTAGAAGGCTTGTGTTTGGTGTTATATCGCACTCTGCCCCGCTCACTATCCCAAAAAATGTCAGCTAGACTCCCAGCACCACTCCTCACAGACACATTTGGGGCCTCTGCCTTCATTTGGAATCCACTGTCTGAAGGGACTGCAAGGCATGCTGGAGTGAAAAGATGCTCCTTTTGAGGCTTACAGGTAGATTGAGAGCTGTAGTTTTCTCCCAGGTTTTCTTCTTGAAGCTTCAGATGACTTCTTCCTTTTTCAAAGGAGGATTTAATTCTCCCAAAATACCAGCCAAAAATCTTGTAGTTAAGTACTATTTAGAAATCTGTGGAAAGCCAGCTCTAAAGAGAGATCTTGGCATTCCTATTTGGATAGCATATGACAAGGAAACATGCTCTCTGCTCACCTGGCAAGCCTTTTTTTCCCCTAGTGCCTCAAACACCAGTATTTTTGTGAAAAGGCAGCAGAGCAGAAAAGCATTCTGGATATCAACACAAAACCAAGCATTCTGATTAGTTTAGCCTAATCATTTTGTGCCAGAATTGGAAGTCCTTTTTAACCATCTCCTCCTTTTAAGAGTGAAAAAACTGTCCTCACAGTCTTTCTCAATTAAAAGTCCAGTGTGGAGCAAGGCCTTCCTCCCCAGGCTTCGGCAGCAGTGCTGTCAGTCGTGCAGAGCTCTGATCTCTCCAGATTATCAGCTCTCTTGGCCATCTGGCAAATGGCAGGCCTGAGCAATCCTGTTCCCTCTATATTTCTACATCCAAAAATTGGAAGGGAACCATCCCTTCAGTCTGAAGTGATATCTGTGTACAGTGATTACTGTTTGCTTTGTGATGTTGAACTGCACTACAAGAACAGCTGGCATGACTCCACCACAGTCAGTAAGAGAAGAAGATCTCAGGCAGGGGAATGAGCAGTTATAACCCTGGAAAAGCTAGGTGTTAGGAGATTTGCTCACTGACATGACCCTTCATTAGTTCTTTTGACCTAATTAATGCTACTGACTTTTGTATAGGGCCTAAATTCTTGATCAGATTTTATTTTGTTCTGTTTGTAATACCATTTACCCAGTGTCTTTTTTTAAGTGAAAGAGAACATCAGAAGTCAGCACTTTCAGGACTGGCCACCAATTCTGATGATTCTGAATCATAGAGTTGACCATGGAAGCCTGCAGCACAGTTGCTTTGGGAGTTTTGAGTGATGAAATGACTGCACAGGCTCAGCAATCATTGAAATCAGGCCCAAAGGATCCCTCTTCTTCCTCACTATTCCCTTCAAAGGGAATGCTTCTGCCAGTGGAGCTTAGCTTGTAACCTTAGCTTTTCTTGGTTACCAGAAATGCCACAAGGCTGCCTGGGGATCTGCAACTTCCTCCAGGTGTCAGGTACCCAGATATCCCGTTGATGGGCAGCATTTTCTAAGTCTAAGGATCAACAGACAGACAAACAGAATCACTGTGCAAAGCCAGTCTGTACATAATGAACCACTGACCTCCAGACTTAGATTTTGGCTTCAAGACCACACCTCCCTTTTTTACTAATGACGGTGAAGCCACCCTGTATTACTGTCAGTGATGTATGACACAGCACATCCTCTCTGATTCTCCAGGGTCCTAAATGACTCAACCACTTTAGTTTGCAAGCGCAGAGACACTTTCTATGACTATATTTAGTTTTAGAGAGGGTCTGGAAAAGTGATATCACCACTGGAATGAGGAAGTATTTATCCCCCGACTGGAAACACATGATGATGATGTAAAGGTACTATTTGGAGAGCTCTATTTATATGGTTGTTTCCTGAATCTTAACATGACTCAGAAAATCTCGGGATGTAACATGGTGCCACTGCCATAGTCTGTGGGAATCACTACCAAAGTTTTGCCAAAGCTTTGGCAAAACAAACCGCAAGTTACCATGGCTCTGCAAAGCAAGACTGAGGAATGGATACTAGAATGCAATGACTTGACCAGTTTAGTACCAATGGATTTAAGTATTTTAAATCCATTAGTAGATTGACTGGTAGACCCGTGACAGAATTAAGTGTGAAATAGCCAACAACTGCAGCATAATAAATATGCAAAGGCAGTTAGTGTAGAGTGAAATTTGATTTCACTAATTACTGCTTGTTGCAATTATTCTGCTTTTCCAGATCAATAACTGCTTTCCCAAAGCAAATTGCTCCTGCTTCTTGACAGGTCAGGAATTTCTGTGATAAGCAGTTGATTAAAAGTATTTTCTGTAAGGTTTACAAAGGCAGAGGAGATGCAGCTGCTGAAAAAGCTCCCAGAAGCAAGTCTTGTGAATTCAGACTGAATGTTTCCTGAAAGGACCACAAATCCTTCTTCTCAGAAAAGAGAACACTTCTCTCTTAAAGAGAAAGGGAAGTCGTTGAAAGCCTTTCTTTTACCTTTAAAAACTGAACTAGAATACAACTCTCTGGGAGAACACAGCCAGAAGCCCTATGAGTACAACCAATCTGATGTAGCAGGCTGAGGAAAAACAGGGCAAAAAAAAGGAAGGAAAATAAGAATGAAATTGTCATACCTTACCAGTGCCAGTGATTGTACTGAATTACACCAAGCCCATTAGAACAGCAGTAAGGCAATCAGGCACTAGCATTCCTCACTTGGCATTAATCACCCAACAGGTCTTGATCACTCTTGCAAAGTCAATGCAAAACCCAGTAGGAAACACAGGTTCATCTAAGATGAGAGTCTCCTTGTGCAAAACATCCTCTGTTTCTGCTCCAGCCTTGTTTCTGGAACTCAACCATATCTGTAACAACTTGGACTATACCATACACTGTACTGCTGTGTGTACCAGCACAGGGATCAAGAAGAGTACAAACTGCTATCCCACCAAAATGGCAGGAGCTTTACACCTGCTTTGCATGAAACAGACAAACAGAACAGTAAATTCATGTTTATATTTGACTAACAGATTATTCATTTCTTGGCAAGTTTAATATTTAATGAAATCACAGGATAACAAAACAGTGCTACATTGCTTGGTTCTTGAGGGCAGAAATTCCCACTGATTACAGCTGAAATCTTTCAGAGAATCAGAAAAAAAATTTGCACTTTTCCCTAACTGAGCAGTAGTGCAGGCACTGAGCAATCAATCCCTGCATAAGGTTCTTGTCTCATTACTCTCACACACGATGTTAATTCAATTGTTTGCCAAGATTAGAGTGCTAATATAACCACTGATTGCTGATATTCCTTATCACACAAACATTACAGCAGTATTAATCATATAGCATTCAGCATCACTAATGTGACCTTACAATACCAGAACAGTACAAATACAATTGCTCACGTTGTCTCGCAGGACACGTAAAAGCCATAATTTTATGACTCTGCCCAAACCTTATTTCTCTTGCTTTACTCATGCTCTCCTCGAACACTCTCTCCCATGTTCTGTGGTCCTGTTACATACAATAAATACTCTGACTGGCTTTTCTTTTCTACCTCTGCATCTTATCCCTGGAAAACTTTATCTGCAGTTTCAACTGTATCCAAATTGATGACACACCAATGCATGACTACTTCCAGGCTTCCAGGCCCTTTCAAGACTCAGTAAATGCTTGCCAACCTTTTTGGACAGCACATCCACATTATCTAGCCTTCAGCTCAAGCACAACACAGTCAAAGACAATGCTTATTTTGCCTCCTCTTACCTGAGGACAGTACAGCTCATCCCTGTACCATTAGCTGTCAGCTTGTATATGCACCACATTTATGTCTACAGATCTGGATTACACTGAAGCTCTTGCTGAAACAGAGCTTATCCTAATAGCCTCTCCTGGTTTCCTCAATTCTGCAGGAGGATACTTTTCTTCCAGACCAGAAATGTGCCTCTCTGCAGTTTCACTTGAATAGGGTTAAGCTAAATAGAAAAATGGGTCTGTTGTTCCCAAACAGAGCTAACTGCAAGCAGTGTAGTTAGTAACAGAAAACTCACTTCAAATTCACATCTTATTTTATCCTATGTTAACACACAGGGGTAGACAGCACATCCTGAAAGTATTTTTTACACAATGTTTGTACAGTTCTTCCTTTCTCAGGCATCCGGTACCAAACATCTCAGCAGCTCCAACATCATTTCCTCCAGTCCTGGTAAGGAGAAGCTTGTTCTCTTCCACCCAAATGACTTTAGCAAATATCAGAGCTCAAACCTGTCACTATCACCAGCTCTCCCTGAGAGATGCATTCTTGCATCAAACTTATGTTTGGTTTCAAGCCTTTCCATCTCTTATCCTCACCCTATCTATAATGTCTCACTCACTACTGAGCCATTGATTCCTGCTTCTGATCACTGTGAAGCCTTCCGCTATCACCCAAATATCTGATTTTCCAACAAGTCTTTTCATGCTTTCCGTCATCCTACCCTTCCTGTTGCTAGTGATTCTTTCCTCCATTTTTCTTTCTGTGTCAACTTTTCTGTGTCAGAACTGACATCTGGCTTCAGAAAAATATTATGCCCTAGTCTTTTCTGCACTCCCCTATGTACTATCTATATTGATCTCTGTTAAGATGGAAAGCTCATCAGATAGAATCAGCTTTCTGCTCTGTGCTGATACAGTGCCTAGCACAGTACAGCCTTGCTCATGTGCCAGATATGGCCTCTGGTATTATAATGTGTAAAATGACAACATGTTGTATGTATGTTCCATGTAATCAAATGGTAGCACAGTGCAGATCTAATATATGGTCACATGCACCTTCACTTGTTCTGGATACAACTACTCTGTGTACCAAAACAGTCAAGTGATAGAACTAAGTGAAAAAAATACACCACTACTTTTGCTATTTGAATGTAAATCTGAAATTTTAAAGTAAGATAAGTATTTTAGAGGAGAAGTATCCTATTTTAGTTTAGTAGCCACCCACAGAATTGGGAAACAATTGGTCTAAATCCTTGACTAATTCTTAAAATGTTTCCCAAGCACTCACAGATTCTCCAGTTCGTCTGTTGTAAAAACAGTTTTATCTGTATCATGCTTTATTTTAGGATAGCTTATTCCACTCTTCTTAAAGGAAGAAACAACGCTGGTGTAAACCACCTTTATAACTAAACAGCTGCAGCAGTACTGCTTCTGTTCGTACAACTATTTCAGGTTTCATCATAGCTTAGCAAGTGAAAGCCAAGCCTGAGTTTAGCCCATTCAGTCATAAACTCATATCCAATATCGTCATATGGAAATCACCACCCTGAATGAGGACAATCAAGAAAGCCTACATTGATATTCCTGCCTTTAATCTACCTTATTTTAAGTTCTGTCCCCATTTTAAAGGTGAGCTGCTGTAACACTATCCGGAGTCATAGAACAATTTGGGTTGCAAAGGACACCTTAAAGATCATCTAGTTCCAACCTCTCTGCCATGGGCAGATACACCTTCCACTACATCAGGATGCTCAAAGCCCCATCCAGTCTGGCCACTGAACACTTCAAGAGATGGGGCATCCACAACTTTTCTGGGTAACCTGTTCCAGTACCTCATCACCCTCACAGTGAAGAATTTCTCCTTAATATCTAATCTAAACCCATCTTCTTTCAATTTAAAGCACTACCCTTTGTTCTATCACTACATGCCCTTGTAAAAAGTCCCCCTCACAGTCATGGGAGGCATGCTTGGTGTTTTCCTTACACCAGTGGGGACAGCATCTTTCTACTGCTCTCGGAGCTCATGTCTACACTGCAAGCACAATATGACTGCTGCACGTGCTGACACACTTGAGTGAGTTTTTCTCTAGCAGCAACAGCAATTAAATCACAGCACATGGACTTTCACAGACCACAGGATGCCTGGTGACTTTGCACAGGGCGTGCTGATGTCTGTACTACTGCAGCTTCATTGCTGCTGATCATCAGCCTGGCTAGGTTAGGGCATGCAGGGCACCAACAAGACATCTTTGTATCTGGGGACAGTTTTAAGTTGCCAGGGCAGAAAAATACAACTCTCAGCCTGGTTTTGTTCTTGTTGTGCTTCCACCTTCCTTACTTGAGAGCCTGGGCCCTCAGCTGCTATGGTCTGGAATGCTTGAGATGTGAGAGCCATTTCTCCTGCCTGAAAAAAATCTTGTCTTCTGTGTGTGTTGAAGGGATGAGAACACATCCATACGTGGTCAAACCTATGGTACAAGAAGGCGCTAAAACAAGGCAATGGCACATGTGAAAAGCACATCCAATCACCAATGAGAACCTTTTGCTTGTCCAGACATACAAACCAAGCACTGATTATCCAGCTCTGACTGTGCGAGGTATTTTTAATCCAGCCTTTTAGGTGACTTTGCAGGATTGGCAAAAGCCTGAAAGGCAAAAACGGTCAGAAGGGAATTTCACTGCTGTGTCTGCTCAAAACTACATAAGCTCTCAGTTACACTTTTCCGGCATGCACCAGTGAAGTGGAAAGAGCTTTAGCATGGTTCACTGCCCAGAATGCAAAATTAAACTAAAGAACAGAAAGCCTGCTGAAATTTAGCATGTCTGTCTCATTCATTAAGGCTCCTGTAACACTCAAAAACCCCACAAAACAACAAAAACAACAACAAAAACCCCAATCCACAACAGAAATGTTTGTGTGCTTGAAATCTTGAAGCTTTTCCCAAACTTCACCAGTTCACTGGATAAAAGATATTGTGCCTTTCTATATACCTGAGATCACCTTAAGCACCATGACTGCACACTGCCAATAAAACAAAGCATCTGCAGTAAAACAGCTTAAAATTTACTCAAATGCTGCATGCAATTCTTAAAGGGTGATGCTCCTCCTTTTTGCATACACATACTTACTTGTATTTTCTAAAGAAAAGTCACAAAGTTACTACTTTGTTATAAAAATGCCTTTTTTTGTGAGACAAATTAGCCATATTGTACTTTAGAATCACTCCTTTAGTTTAGCACAAAGCCCTTAGGAACCTATGTGTGAAATGAAACTGCCAATACCCATGTCATCAAGCATCTAATTCTTGTGTTTAACCAGGAAATATTTATTTGCTGAAGTTCATTCGAATGTGGGACACACCACACGCGTGACAAAATTTCATCCACTGTGCAAAGACAAAGCTGGATCGCATAATGCCACTTGATCTAAGCAATAGCAGAAAGGGCAATAAGTGCTGAAATGATCTAAAACTGAACTGGGGGGGAAAAAAAAGGGCTCTGCTGAAGTCTTTCATGTGTCTCCTGGAGGGCAAAGACAGCAGCAGAAGTGGGGAGGCTTCACTTGTTCAGGCTACAAGCACTGAATGATGACCTTGCTCCTATACCAAAAGTTCAGCCAACTGGCTGAGTTAAGTTTGCAACGCTCACTGAAAAACAAGATTCCCTATAAACCGGAACATGTTATCAGATGCCAACAGAACAATCCCCTTCAGACACAATAGAGTCTGATTCTTAACAGGTCACTTCTCTACACTCCCTTAAGTTTAAAACCACTTTAAAATATTTATATACCTATTACAGGAGCATTTTAAAGCATTTTTACAATAGGAGGAAGTGCAGCAGCATAAGTAAGATTCATATCCTCATATTCTACCAGTGAAATCACTGGGTATTTTACGCAAAAACTTCCAATAAGCAAGGAGTTTAATAATAAAAAATCCAATTACAAGCTGCCCTACAGAGCTCAATAGTGGGACTGGTGAAGACTTTGGCTTCAAACAGTGATCACAAATTTCACATTTTATCTTTTGCTAGGGTACCCCAGTAGAGCCTCAGCAGAAGGCAATGACAGACATGTCTGTCTGTCTCTGACAAGAAATGCTCCTGGAGTTCTCCACAGGAAGAAAACATGCATGGGCATCAAAAGGCTGTTTAGGGTTTCATAAAAGTACAAAGGGCTTAAACTTGCAAACCTAAATTGCCACAAAGGCGCAGCCACACCATTTTATCAAATGCACGTAAGACCTGGGTTACTCCGACTACCTCCACTTTTGTGGCACTTTCACATAAGACTTTTGACAAGTCACTTGTCTATGAAGAGCCGTCAACACAAGCTCTAAACTCTGTTGGGTTTTTTCTCCCAGTTTTGATCTTCCTGTGTTATTTATCTGCTTGCCATTGTGCAGTCTGTTATTAGTATTTCTTCATTAGGTTAACATGCAGCTGATAGTGATCATTTCACAGCAACGATCATGAACAGCAGCAGGATCCTGCCATCCAAAGTCTGCCATGCACATCAGTACCTCTGTCAAGCACCCTGTCAGGACCTCTTCTGAAAGGCCGAACATATTCTTCAGCTGTGTTTGCAGTGGCATTTACTCCCAACTCTTCAAGTCAAGAGTGAATCTAAGACTATACATCCTGAGAAATAAATCCATACAAATGCCAAAATTGCTTACAACAGAGCAGTAGTCACTCTTTCAGCCCAGGCTGTAGATAAAACACTTCATAAAAGTGTTTGAAAGACAAAAATCTTTCAAGCTCCAGAGTCACATAAATTGGAAGGGCTATGAGAAAAACTGGAAGAAAAATAATTCTGCTATCGCCCCACCACTACCTCCAGTTTGTAATTCAACCCAGCTCACAAAGCAAATCCAGCAGTATCCCTTATTTTACAATAATATGCTAATTAGCACAGTAATACCCTCTCTATTACCCTTGCCTCAGCACATTTTAATTATACTGTAACCTAAGCAGACGTGACTAAACACCTAAACGTGTGTATCCCACCAATGGAAGGAAGTGTTTGAGGCCAGGTAGGTGTTTTGAGCAAACGGATACAGTGGAATGTGTCCCTGCCATGGCAGGAGGGTTGGACTTGCTGGTCTTTAAAAAAGTCCATTCCAAGCCAAACCATTCTCTGATTCGACAAAATAGGAGCAGTTTTCCACATGTCAATGCTTACATGGCAAAATCCTACTGCAGACAAAGCAAATTTGTATGTTAACATACAGATGCAGAAACATACAAGGTAAAAACAGGAACCTAGCAAGGTGTCAGGTAAGTCTGAGAACTTGTAATAACTATAAATTAGTTTTCAATTCTGTGCTCTTTATTTTAAATGCTAGTATTGTTTTCTGACCTGACATTTCCATGCTGGGGTCCACGTCAGTCCTCAAGATCAAAAAAAAAAAAAAAGTTGTGATTTATCTCAGAACAAAAGGTCACTTTTTACCACCTCATTAAAATGTACGTATTTCCACCCCAAAACCCAGCTAGTTTGCTCCAAGGCAAATGCACTTCTGAAAATTAGGCTATTTTTTGTGGTTCATCGAGTCCATTGTTTCCAAAAGTAAATAGCCATTATCCTTAATGATTCAGTAATCACTCCCTTCCCTTAAATCAAGGGCTTTGAAGGTGATAGGGGAAAGGCTGCTTGGGTCAGATAGCCTCAGTGGAAAAGAGCAGCCAGCTTTTGTGCTGTTGTATTTGCAGGAAAGACTTGCTCTTGTTTTTATTATAGATAGGTTTGGTTTTGTTTCCCAAAGAGAGGAATTATAGGAATTCAAGAAAGAATAAAGAATTACCATGACACCCTTCAACAGAGTAGGAAGGTTGCCACACAACTTCCACTAGCTGTTAAAATGTGATAAATGGCAGCCTGAAATTGGATAAGAAACCAGAGCTCAGGAAAAGGAGTGAAGTTTAAGATGTGCCCTGGGAGGGCTTCCAGATGTTAAAGTCTCTTGCTCTAGCTCCCTTCACATAGACACACATCAAATTTCCCGAACAGGGGTCCCAGCTCCCACCAAAAAGATGTTTAGCAACGCAGACTCACAGCTCTCACTGCCCCTGGTTTGACACATGTGTGTGCAGGAAAATAACTCATATTGGCCATGTGGTAAAGACAGCTTTGTAACTTGTAGAGTCGCTTGTAAAACCAGCTCTTGAGAGAATTTATACTGTATTGACTTGAAAATGCAGATTATTTTTCCTCCCTTCAGTGCCTTTGAGTCACACAAAGGTGATGTTAAAACCAGTAGGATTTAACAGCAGGAAAACTCAGCATTGGGTTCTCCACTCTCACTGAATTTAGGGTCATGGAGTTGAGCACTGCTGACTGCTTCTGAAAATCTCATCCAAAGGACCCAGACCAAAGCAGGATAATTCCCTGGACAACTAACTCATTTGGACTTGTACAGATTTTGGCTTCAGCCCAGGCTGCATCAGCATCCCGCAGAGCAATGTGTTTTAACAATTTACCATCCAACAGCTCTTAAAATTCTCAGCATCTCTGACTGAGCCACAATAAAACATGTTGTTATTTAACACTATTTTCATAGTGCCTATAGTACATTTGGGATTTTTTTCTGAGGAGCAGTGACTAAACCAAGCTGTTGCTTATTATGGACTACTTAAGAGACCTGTGTTGTCACTTACAAGGAGGGCTTGCAAGCACCAAACACACAAAATCCAGCATTCTCACAGGCTTTACAAAAGCACAACTCAATTTATCCATGGAATGCAGGCAATTCAGTTAATAAAAAGTAGTCACACATCACACCAGTCACCAAGAGCCTTGTGGCATGGCACATTTCTGTCACAGCTCAGCAGGTGACCCTTACTCAGGAGCTACAGTCTACAAGAAAATATTGTACTTATTAAACTACAAACAATGTCCGAAAGAACTGTAAGATGACCAACAACTGCATCATGTCACATTTATTGATGCTAGTGGAACGTGTTCCAGGGAAGAATAACCAAAGCTTGGTTGGTGCTGGTACAATCCTGCTCTAGTAAGAAAGTAAAGGGTTCCTCCATCATAACAAGGATGAAGTTTTAAAATTGCCCTAAGAGACAATGAAGAACTTCAATAAATGGCTTTGATTGTAGGAATTTTTTTTTTCTGAATTCGAAATTAGTTGTTATTCAGCAATATTCAAAGTTCAGCACCATTTGTCACACAATTCAGGGTCCAGTTTCAGAAGCTGTCAAGTCTGACTAACCCAAGGGAGAAAGAGCTTTGCCGATAGGTGCAGAGAAGCATTAAACTGACGTATTTACAGAGACTGTGAATTATACATGAATTTCTGTATGAACCAGACAGGTTTAATGTGCTACACATTCTTCATGTATTACAGTTGGGTCTCATAATACAACAATTGCATTTTACCATTCTGTGAATTTAAAGCTGGTGGAAGCATGAGACTGACATCTCCAGAGACTTGTATCTGCTCCTGAACAGAATAGCAACTACGAATTCTTCCACAGCATCCACATCAGTGCAACCAACCCAGAATGGGCCAAATACCCAAAAGAATGGGAGTTTCAGCTTCCACCCTCATGCAGCTCTCAGCCATTCTTCTGAGAAGATGACTGAGGGCATTGACACAAGGTGGGTAACCCAACTTCACTATGTCGGGAGATTGGTCTCCCACAGCACCTTCAAGAGACAGAAGAAACTGTCCCTCAAAACTCAGCAGAGCATGCAAGGGGCAACTCGTTTGAGGGAACCTCTCCCACCATGAGGTATCACCTCAGCTACAACTTTACATATATTTTGTAATGTGATGATACAACCTGGGGAATGAAACTGTAAATCCCCAGGGTCTAATACTACCGTACTGAGTTTAACATAATCCCATCCACTCTAGCTATGTTTCTCTAACATCCACAGCATGTTTACTAACAAGACCTCTGTGCTCAGCAGGCTGTGTCCACCTCTGGGTTTCCTGACGTAGCAAAATCCTTAATGCAGAGCTGGCATGTCATCTCAGTGCATCTAATACTTAAGTAAGCTTTCCAAAAGGGCACTACTTCCCCTGTGAGACTGTTCTGCCTTGACGCTGTGAAATTCCATCTTCAGCTCAGGGATACAGAACAAATGTTCCTGTAAAGCATATGCTTAGTATTTTTAACTGGCTGCATCTGATCATCACCCTTTTCTGCCAGCTCTGAAATGCTGCTAGAACATCACCCACTTGAATGGCAAGAGCTGCTGGCAGGCTTGCAATGAATAGACTGAGCTGCTCACTGAAGAGCTGAAAAAGAAAAATCACAGTCACTGTCTGCCTACCTATCTGCCATGGCCATGATCAACAGGCACGTCAGATCCAGCACCCTCGTGCAGCCTGCCTTCACACAGAGCACGGCAGGGTGGGAGCACGCCAGCCACATCCTGCAGACCGCTTGTAGCGGTACGGAGGGAAAACACAAGCCCTTGGTAACAGCCATTGCAAAAGGTCTGGGAAAACACAATTTTCTTGTGCATGCTTCTCTGGTCCACACAGCTCTATAATAGTGACTGCTTACACATTCGGCATTGATTTCGCAGGCCTTAAATGGTTTAGATGCTCTCATGGGTCATCTGACCAAACACCAGAAGATGGACTGTGACCACAGCATTAGTTTTGCTTTTTACTACGCCACTGAGATATGGTTTAAGTTGGAAACCGATCTGGGGGATTATTTAGCTCCAAGCTTTTCTGTCACAGTGGTCTAACCCCCAGCCCATTTTAATGGTATCTGAATGCAGTTCAGCAGATTATGTGAGGCATTAGTAAACTGAGGTAATTTCATCAATCACAGTGACAGACAGGTATGACACATCAGTGTAGAAGTACAGGTGTACGTGAATTCAAAAAATGGAACAACAAGGATTGAAGAGAACTCATTAAGGTATTAAAAACTGGAGTTACATGGAAGTAATGTGATTGAATTAATAAGGGACAGTATAGCCTGACAGCAAAGTACCTCTTCCAGTGGAGAGATCATTGTGATGGAATCCCCATCGAGGAAAATAATTAAGATTAGACATATCACAGAAAAATATTGTAGAGAAAACTCTTCTCTGTCCAGGAGATTGGTTAGGTGACCTCAACAGTTTTGTCTGTCTCAAATGGCTACAAGCATATGACAAAGCAAGAGAGCTGGTCTGTCAGAGACAAACCCAAACCTGAGTGGTTGTTTGCATGACGAATCCACAGCAGCTTATTCCAAAGACTTAATATGACCTGTTCTTCCAGTATGATTAGGGAACGGCATGATTATGTCAGCCCTCTGAACACTTACTTATTTGCAATGAACTGTGACTATTACAAGAGAATGCAGTCCTGGGACTAAGATTATTGCACATCTGTACCAGCTAAAATATCCACCACTACACACGTAACACTAAGTAAAACTTGGTAGAATACATTCAGGTGACAACATTCATCTGCTCTCTGTCAGATCACAGTACTTTAGTAGGTTTTGCTCACAGCACATTAATGTTTCAACTGTCGTAGCTCAGTGCTCAAATGGAAAAGTAAGCAGTGGAGGATGGGAGAGGAACAAAATGTCATTTTAGCATTGTTGCTGGAATAAAATCAGAGAGGAGAGAAGCTACTAAGGAAGTACTCCGATATGGAACTTGCAAGACTGACGAACACAGCATGAAGGAAAGGGGCAATAGCCACCAACTAGATTCCCTTTTTTGTGGCCACTTCAACTGCTCCAAGTCCATGTTTCAGTGTCTATTTAGCTTCCCTGTGACAAGATGCTTCAAGAAGAAACCACACGCAACACCCAGTTCTCCCACAAACACATCCCACATGAACATCATAGCTATGGGTACAAACAAGGCAGCCTCTTCTGCTCTCCAGTCAGCTTATGGTCAGCTGAGCTGAAACCTCTCACGCCCCCAGCATCATAAGCCTGTTAGTGGATTTGCTGAATTCCTGCTGGGTGAGGTATGCTTTCTACAAGATTATGATTCCAAAATACACTGAAGGAGGCCACATTTAACAGCTTCTAACGAAGATTACTGTTATTTTTGTTTTCTGCAAGTGAGTGCAGGAGGAACAAGGATGAGATGTGCTCGAGCCCATGGGGTTAGCACACAGGTGCACTGGTACCTAGGCAGTCTTTCCCTCTTGCATCATTTCTGTGCACCCCATACTTCTGATCCCCATTGACTGCTGTCTGACAAACACAGCACTAACAAGTCGTAAGTGAATTCATATGGGCTTCCCATAACCGCTCCTAAGTCCCAGTGCCAATCAGCCTAATTATATCAGCAGCCTTCTCTTCTCTCCACTCCGCTCTGCAAAGAGTAGAGCCTTCCCAGAGGGCCAGTCAACCAGGTGAAGGAAGCAAGCACATTTCTGCTTGTCCCAGTCTGCTGGAGGAGGGCAAAGGCTCAGTTAGCTCATGAATAATGCATTGTCTGTTTATGCAACTCCAGGGACCCACTTCAAATCAGCTTGTGGTCTCTGCAATTACTTTCAGCATACTTGGCCAGACTCTTTGGTAGCGAAATCAAAAAGCTGCTTTCAAAATTTGCTCTGCTCACTTGAAGCTTTCACCCCTCTCTGCTGTACATAATCCAAAAGAAAGGAGACATGATTTTCTGGTCACTCCAGTTTCACGCTGGTACCACTTGGCTGACTTCAGTAGATTTACCCCTCATGTATGCTGCTGCAACACAGTGAGCTTCAAAGATGGCTTAACAGCATACAGGGATGTACCAGCAATTCAGAAACGAGTCAGGAGGAGATCAAGCTGCATGTAGTATCATCAATCCCTTCTAAGCAGATGGTTAAGCACGAAGTATCACAATAAGGGCTAACAGAGTCTTTTCTTACTTGTTGTGGAGGTGGAATCTGAAATAATGAACAAGCAGTGCAAGAGGGAGAGCTTGAACTTGTAGGGGGGTGAAATTACAAGATATTCCTCCACCCTGCAAAATACTGGCTCCCACCCCAGACATTTGACCCCAGGGGATATGATGTCAGTATGCCAATCCAACAGTAGAAGCAAACCTTGAAATATAATGTCAACTCCTCCTTGTAAACTTCATCTAATCCAAAATATTTCACATGAGAAAAATTTGCATAAAAAGAAGGCAGGAGGAGAAAAACATAGCTCAACTATACAAAGTCATGCACACTGTAGACATACCCATGTTAGGAAAAGGCTGAGTTGTTCATTGGGCCAAGTCAAGCAAGTCACAGTAACAGCTCCCCTAGCTCCCCCTTTCAAGCCCAGCGTTTAAAAATGTGCCAGTGAAGGCTGTGAACCGGGTGAGAGGCAGACAACACTTAGTTTGCTCTCCCTCTACACCTGGGCCTGGCTGAACCACAGATCAGTCTGAAGACATCCACAAGCAATTTCCTGCCTGCAAGCCACTGGCTGGGGCTGCCTGGAGTATACTCAAGTACTGCATGCACTAGGAAAGCATCTCAATGAATGTAGAGGTGCTGTTAACACCATCGTGGGGACATTTAACTCTATTCAAACAACAGCAAGTAAGTTTGAGCTCACCTAACCGTAATGCCTGCTGCACAACTGAAATACACTGCATGGGAACCACTGCCAAATCAGGCAGCATCATAGCACAAGTCAGGCTAATACACATATCTTCACAGGCCCTCACTATGAGGAGCTGGGTGGCTTGAACAAAAACAAGGCAGATGGCAGGGTTGTGACACGGAGCTGAGAGTAGCAACCAAGAGCAAGCAACCATGGAGCTTGGACCAATGCTATTCCCTTCCCAGAGCATGGAGAAAAGCATTGTCCTGGAGACCCACCTCACCAAAAAAAAAAAAAAAAAATTACCGAAGTCCAAATTTTTACAGACTTTTTTACTCATTTTCTACACACAGGTTGAGTTCAGGCTAGGTGACACTGGCCATCTGCCTACAGCACATTTTAGCAACCCTCCTGGGAGGACAGCTCATATACCTGAAAGTATGGGAGGCTATGGCACACACAGACACATGACAGGTCACTTCAAACAGACCTTACTGCGTCTGGCAAAAACTTCTGGAGTTACTCAACAACGCTCTTATCAAATGTCCCATACTGATACTGAAACACCTATTCATCGCCTCTGTTTAATAACTGTGTCTGACTTCTCTCTGTCTTCCTAATCCTCTAAAGGAAGGCTAACTTTCCATCCTTCACCATCACAGTGATATTATCAGTAACCTGCTGCACTCGGTGCCCAAGGTGTTTTCTGCCTGACCAGAACAGTTCTTGGTACCTCAGTGGGGAGTTTGCAGTGCCAGACAGGTTGCTTTATTCCTCCACTCAAGAGTCTTGATCTTTGAAGTTCATCTCCACAGGGAGAGAGCCTTTACAGAGTCTTTCTCTGGAAAGTTCAAGACAGCTTGAAGAAAAGACAGCAAAGGTAACACACTTCTCTGTTTAACCTTTTTCACCACCAAAGCATACGGCTAGCATTTTCACTTCCAGGGAAGGTTCATTAATTCACTGCATCTTAGTGCTGGAGATGTGACAGTTCTCATTGAAGTCAATGATGTCTTCCTCCCTCTCAGTTTACCCTTTCCCAGCATAATGCAAATCTCACTTCGGGTCCTGTCCCAGCCCTCTCCTCCCAGCTGCATCTCACGGCCAAGGGCTCACCACCACCACCACATGAGCCCCTGCAGCACATCTTAGGGGCAAGCGGTGCACAGCCCTTTCCAGGCAAGCCTGGTTGTGGGAGGGAGACAGGGAACACAGCTCCCAGGCAAGAGGGAGGGCAGACAGGGGAATCTGAGAGTAACAAGAGCTACACCCTTTCCCCTTCCAATTTTTGCAAGCGTCATCCCAAAAGCACAGCCTGCTGCATTAACACTTGTTCCCTCCTGCTCCGACTCTCTCCCATCCCCTCCCCTGCCGGCCTTTATTCAGCTGGCTTCCTCAGGCCACATTTGTCAGCATGACGGGTGCCTTTCCACTTTCTGTTTTCATCTATTTTTCCCGTTTCTAACAAGGGAGGTGTCTCACAGTCAGCCCTGAGAGCAGCCCCTCCCCTCTTATCATTTGACTGAAACACATCCTCCTCTTCCAGGCAAATGTTATCTGAAGTTTTCAAGCAATGCATTTTCAAAGACAAGAAATGCCAAAGAACGCTGCTAAGCCTTTTCACCACTTCACACAAGACTTGGCATGGCTTGTCACGTTGCTGTGACATTCAGGGAACCTACAGCAAATGTCTGTCTCTTGCAAAGGGGGCAGAGGGAAGACTTAGGTGGTTTCTACCCCTAATATAGGACTTGAACCTCAACAGCCCATGCTACTCCCCATCCCTCGTAAGTCTCCTTTTTTTCTGGCACTGTTTCCAAACAAAGGTAACAAGCCAAATGCAGGCCACCAAGTGTAAGAAAGTCAGCCATGCAGAAAGAAATACAGTATTCTCCAATCTGACTAAAGTTTGCTGCTGTGCAGACAGCAGTAGCAGCATGGCCCAACTACAGCCCACTGCACATTTCCACCACAAATTCCATTCTCTTTATTCCACTCCCAGCATTTACAGCTTTTTACTGCTCTGAGATAAAACCCAGCAAAAAGATATCAGCCATAAAAAAAGCACTACACTAGAAAAAAAAAAAGTATTTGTTTAAAGAAAAACAACTTGGTCCGGCCACTTTTTTCAATCTCACGGAAATGCTGAGACAATACAAGCGACTGGGTTTGGCTTTTCATTTCTTGCAATGCTGCTTTCAGTAGAAGACCAGTTTCTTTGGAATTTTGGACAAAGCAACAACTGCTAAACAGAAAGCGACTTCAAACAGATGACCTTTTGCCAATAGCAGATCAGAAGGCTTTCAAGTCTTTAGGCTTCAGGCATGTGGAAGTTCCATTACGGTCACGCCTGACACACTCCTAATACTGATCAAGCTCTCAGGGGCTAAATCTGAACAATTTTGAATGACCAAAAATTTCAGAGACAGCGTAGTTCTTCGGGGCTGTGGATCTTCTAGCACTTGACCTTGAATGCAATTCTGCTTGAATTTTCATAGTTAGCCTCCTACCAAGTGAAAGACACCTCTGCACTGATGCCTAACAAACCTACTGCCTAGAGGACAACTGCATCTATTCCACTGCTTTACACAAATGGAGAGAAGGACAAGCTGCCTAGGGGTCCAGCCCTGCCCAGGTGAATAACCCCCTTCCCACACCTTAACCCAAAACACCCACTGCTGTACTGAGGCAGTCCAGAATAAGAACTCTGCAAGCTTATGCTGCCTCTGATCACGCACCGCTGTTGATGTGCTTCAAATGTACGGGCTCCAGCACCTGCAGCTACCAACAGAGCTGAGAGTTTTCCCATCACTGTAAAACTTCTCATGGGACATGTAATGAGAGCAGGAAAAAAGGAATGCCACAGATGTGCTAAAGGCTATAGGATCTGCAAAACTGAGAACCAGAGACACATGGGAGTCCCATCCCCAACTGCTCAAAGTGTTCCTCACCTGCTCCACTTCTAATCCCAAGGACCTTTAATTCCAAGGAGGAATAAAAAAATGACTGCATCCATATTTTTTGTGGGAAAGAATTTGAGTTACACGAGCACAGGGGGATACTGACATGAAAAAAAAGATGGAATTCTCCTAGGAAATGTAGAGATAAATCTCAGATTGCTCCACACAGGCCTTTTATCTGGTTTCCATGTCTGAAAAGCAACAGGCCAGTTGAAATCACTTCAATCCTACCAAAATGAACATCTGACTATAAATACCTGAATTTTCACTATCTCGTGCCATGTGAAGCAATTTACAGTTAGTTGAGCATCCAAAAGGAGAAGAAACAAGATCCAAGACTGAAAATTCAAATTTTGAATGATATATTCACCAGTTTCTCTATTTAAAGCACATAAGGCTTGATGTTCCCCACATCATCCACGGCATTTTAATTAATATCCTAACTATTGTCCACATCAGTCCATCTCTCAGTCTTGTAATTACAGGTTTAGAGATTGGGACAGTACAGCTGCATTAAATCAGTACAGAGGCTCATGCTACACAGTTCTCCCACCACAGTTACAAAGTCTTTCTTGGTCCGAAGTTAATTTTCTGACTTCTTTTCCTCTCTGGCCATATTTTTAATTTTTTTTTCCAATCAAGAAACTACCCCCAGTGTTTGCTATGAGGAAACTGAAGCAGCACAATTACCCAGACTAATTTCCCTAATACTAGTTTCAGGCCCTGACAGGCTTTACAGTGACAGACAGGCCTGGAATAAAATGAGACAATGAGAAAAAGACAGACAGACTGACAAGGTGATCTTATTACTACAGATATACATTCTGGGAACAATACTAAATTACTAATTAATATATTTTATTTGCTGGCAGGACTGGAAGAATGTGACACTCATTTTTTTCCTGCATCAACAGTTGCAGCAATTTCACAAGCCTATTGCTACAGCGTAACGCCATCTGAAGTTTGTTCTAGAGATTTTTGATATACGGATGAAGAATATATCTCATTACAATCATGAGAGCATAATCTGTTTGATCTGCTTGCTTCCTACAGACTTCCTAGCTGCAAGCACCACATAATCCACATGCAATGCAAGCTAACATACTAAGACCAGACAGACAGATATAAAAACCTAGATGTATCCATCATCCTGATCCAGAGCTGCAGTGCAAGTAAAACTAATATTCTCTAGGAGTAAAAACCAGTTTCCTGTACTTCTCTGCTGTTAATTCTTTGATGCATCCTTTTCAATAAAGAAATGTAAAAGTACTTCCTCCCCAAAGTAAGCAAAAGCCTCAAAATCCAGTCCTAAATCAAAGAGCTCACAAGGCCAATTAATAACTCACTTGTTGCACTACATTTAAGACTCTTCAAGAAAGCCTTAAATGATTTCCCAAAACCTGATTTAGCAGTTAGAGCATCATCCCACAATTTTCTGTCAGGTACCAAGGAAAGGAAATGTTTTCTAATGCCTATTTATTTATTTACCACCTTGGTGAAAAGCACTAACACTCAGATCTAGAAAAGACCTAGAAAGACATCATTCACTGCTCTGTACAGTGCAATTCCATCTAGTGCAAATTCCCTGTAAGCATGACAAGACCCCAATAGTTCATGCAGCTCCAGCAACTGCCAGCACCCTGCTCACTTTCACGCAGCACTATCAGATGATTGTGTACAATGCAAGAGGCCAAGCACTCTACAGGCTGAAAAAATGCCCAGACATGAAATTACGTATCTTTTTTTGATACTTCATTTGAGCACTCCTAACCGCAGCTGCAAATCTGAACTTGCTCAATTCAGCTTGAGCTGATGCTTGAGGTTGTATTTGCAACCAGCATTACACGTGTGTTTGCTACTGTCTTCCAAAACAGCAGTTGCTCCAGTCAGCCCAAAAAGGCCCTGCCCATTTGCTAAAGAAAGGGGTTTCCCAGTGTGCAGAGGGCCATAACAAATACTAAAGAGAAACTCCACACTTCACTAAAAATAAATACACAAGTCTCCCAGCTGCTGAGCCATCGCTGCTCATAGCAAGCTGTCTTATTAAGATGACTTTTTTTTCGGTAGCATCTGTTAAAGCTCCAACACTGGAAAGATGATTACTGACATTAATAACCCACAAAATATTCAGTGCCTCAAACAGTCCTTGCAATTCCTTCACAAGCTGCCCTGTACACATTAAAAAGGGACACCCACAAGAGTAGTGGTAGAGGTTATTCTCCGCTGTGAACCAGGTTACTCTGCACTCTCCCCAATCCTCTCTTCCCACCCTGGTTTTAGAGTTCCTACACAACCATCCAGGGAAAAGCCCTGACCAGAGTGACAGCAACCAGTCCTCTTCCAGCAGCTCAGATGCGCTTCCAAAGACTATCATCCACTCAACAACGTTCAGTTGCAGCAGGTCTCACAGAGAAAGAGGAGACCTCAGAGACCTCAGCTTGTGCCCCTGCCACCAGCTTCCCACACAACTTCAGCAAGTCTCTTTAATTTCCCTGTTCCACCTCATCCTCGGTCTGTAGTTTTGGGCATCCTGAAAGATGAAACCAGCTTCAGGAAGGCAGGAAGTGCAATCTAATTGAAACACACAACTTGTGTTACAGAGAATGGAAGCTCAGGACAGAAATTCTGAAGCTTCATTCTCATCATACCACTTCTTGCTTAGAGCAAATAGGAATCTCATCAAATACACAGCAAGGGTATAGAGGAACAATTTTATCCCCACCTGACGTGTAAAGGGTCAGGTCCCTCTGCACACAGACGGAAGCAGGTGTGGTCTCAGCAGCTGCCAAAACATCTGTGCACATCATCAGGCTTTGTGAAGGATCACCTTTGCCTATGTGAACAAATCTGTAATTTCAAACAATGACAACCACAGTACTGTCACAATTAAATTTATATGACAAGCTGTGAGACAGCACTATAATCAAAGGCATAAATAACTCTGCTAGACAGCATCAAATCTCACAAGCAAACAGAACAGCATTCACGAGACAGAAGCAAGATGGCTTGTGAACACAATTTCCTCATTTTAGGCATCCAATGCATCAAAGTATTTTTTCCTAATGGCTATGTGGTGGAGTAAAAATTATATTCAGAAATTACATTTTAGGTCCATGGTTTTGTCAGGCTATGCCAATAGTCACAGGCCATGTCCACACGTACTTTGGCTAGTTTAGCAAAGACGTCACCCCTGCAAACCAAACATCTCATGACACAGATTTTTAAACAGAATTCTTCAGCAACATGAATTTAAAATTCAGGACACCTTCTCATGCATTTGGATAACGCTACATCCACAAACTAGTCTCAGGGAGTGCTGCTTAGCACTCTGCCTGAGAAGAAAGTCTTTATCAAAGCATCTCATACTGTTTAACCACAAAGCGTCTTTCCTAGCACTAAACTGTGAAGTTCCTTCAAGGCAAGCAGCAAGTCACAAAAGAGTTCTGCAAGCTCTGTCACACTCATTTAGTGATAGATTCTTGCAGGCTGTGGCTAAGATACCTATGCACCTCTGCTCCAAATATTTTCCCTCCTACTCTTCATTCCTGCAGACATGCTGCCATAACATGTTATAGAAACACAACTGTACTGGGCTATGGAATTGCACAGATGTAGCTATATCTTCAGATTTTTTGATGAACTGGTACAAAAGCCATTTGCGAGCAAATTCCTACTCACATGAATTACTGTGCTTTACAAATATTCTCTATAAGGAATCCGTGATTTTTGTCTTCAAGGAGACTACTTGTAAGCAAAGGTTTGCAGAACTGTGTCTCAAGACTCCCACCAATCATTTCCTAAATCGACAGAAATGCCTTTGCTGAGAGGACACAGATCTGCAAGGCCAGGCCCCTCTCCCTGAGACACAGTTAGTTTTTCTTTTGGGCCACAATCTGTTCTCAATAGTATCATCATAAATTTCAACTATTTCCTTTGATCCAGTAGAGCTTTAATTGCATTTACAGTGGAGCAAGCAGGATCAGAATCAAAGCTTTTACATACAACTTCCAGGCACATTTCTGGAATTTATTTTGATGCGTACAAGCTTAGCTGCAATTGTTTCAGATGTTCTCCCAACTATTTTCTCTCCCCTTTCCTATCCCCACATGGAACACTAACAGTTGCATTGTCTTTTATGGGCTGAGGAAGTGAAGGAAGGGGAGGGATTTCCAGGAATTTTTAATTTATATATATTTTTCACCTTAATGTTTTTTTTTTTCATTTTTATACATATATGAAACTATATGTACAGACACCAAGAGAAAGAATTGGGACTGCTCAGCCTAGCCCTTGGTTTCACATTTTTAAGCAATATCACTCTAGCACAGCAAGGATAATTACTATTTTATAGTCCTCTCTCCTTGCTTGACTCCATTTGGATTTTGAAAAGCTCTCTATATTAAGGCTTCTCATTAGCCACGTGAAGCCCAGTACCCTAGAAACAGTATTTAATTCAACCATGACCTCCCTTCTGGGCATTTCCTGGCAAAAAATTGCCAGATGGAATAGCTGACGGCAGCCAAACATTCACTGCAAGGGAAGTACCAAAACAAGGGTCTTTATTGCTGATAAAAGCCATGGAAACATCAGAATGCAAAACAAAGGTGCTGCCTTTTTTTCACTTCCATCTGCTTCACTAAAGCTGTGATTGCTGCTGTGATGGAATTGAAGGCAACCAGTTTTCACCCTGAGATAAACTCTAGCACAGTAGCAAATGACAAAAGCAATTTTACTCCCTGTGTTAAATCACTATGTTTACTCTTACATTACTACCAAGCAAGTTCCTCACACCATGTTCTCATTTGCTTTGCTCTTCACCATGCTCATACTTAGGAGTTAGGCCTGATGAAAAAAAAACTTTCATCATTAGCCCTGGCTACGCTAAAACAAAGGATGCTATAGTCTCTTTCCGAAGGAGAAAAGAGGGTAAACTCTCAGCCTCCACAACCCCCTACAACTCCTGTTACTCTGCAAGTCAAAATGGTGTATTCGTAAGATCTGGTGTTTATGATATCCTGGATGCCAGTTCCACCATCTGGAAGTGCAGCTATCCCAGGTATCCACAGTGCTCAAGGATAATTACACTTACACTTGCCCGGTGGGTAAGTCTTGTCTGACATGGGAGGTCAGTGCCAGCTGTGCGGGGCAGCAAGGTTCATCCTCCTCTGCTCTTCACCACATTTTTAGCAATGCCAGCTCCTGAACAAGCACAGAAGCTTGGAGACCTTTGGGAGACTTTTGTTCAAAGGTCTCTAAACTCACAGTGACCCAAAAGCCAAACTAAATTCCTCACGGTGTCCACAACCACAAACCACTTGAATGAATAAATGGACCATCTTTATGCAGAGCACAGGTATACCAATACACCTAGAGCTGGACTGTACCTGTAACACAGATACATCTGTGCCAGCTGAACACTCCAAAGATGTATGGAACTAACCACTCATGCCTGCACAGGAGCAGGAATAACCTGTACCACATACAGGTGCCATTGTGCTGGCAGAACAGTGCTCATGCCAAGTCACACCAGCTGGACTTCTAATGACCATACAGCAATTATTGCATTAAAGAAATCATACCCCTTGCAGTCATAATTATACTGGTACAAAAATCTATGTGCAGACCAGGCCTTAAATCAATTTAGGAAACCTACACAAGGGATTGTCTCTCTTTAATTGCATAGCCATTGAAATAAATTTGTTTAAATCAAGACTTAAGACCCGCAATAATTTTTTTTAAGGAGTGTGGTTTTGTTACCTGCATGCATGCTGACCTTGCAAATGAAGTTACTGACTTTGACAGCTCACTCTTAGGAGTTCAGAGTTTGTTACACGGATAATAAACAAAAAGCAGTAGGGTGAACACTTCTGCTTCAGTGGTTTGAAGCAACCAGAACAATTCACAGCCAGTTGAAATAGTACTGTGGCAAACAGACATTACCAGTGAAGGGGGCTGTTGCATTGCAGTGGCCTGTGAAAAACACCCATCTTGGCCATCCTGGAAATTTAACTCCATTTTCATCCTTGGTGCTCTGCCATCACTATTGCACAATGGGCAAAATCTACTATACATACAAAGAAAAGGACAATAAGCTGCAATAAGCTTCAACACAATTTACCTAGTTTTCAAACAAAAGCAGATAGAAGAATGTATTTAGTATTTTGCAGAGCTTTTACCCTGCTTCCATCAGGGGTTGCGCTCAACTATCCATGTCAGGAGCATACAGCAAACTTCTGCCATGTACTGTCAATCTCAGGCATGAGAGGGCTTTAAGGAAAAAAAAAAAAGAAAAAAAGAAAAAAAAGAGAGAAAAGAGGTAACTATGGGAAGCTTGAAAATCTAGTAATTTTATTTGCTCCACACATTTTCCCTTTTCCACATTTACCTACATATTCTCCCTTAACTTTTTATTTAATATTCTTTCAAAATCTGGAACAACAGAAGCAGCTTGCAAGTCCTTCCTTTACCTACACCACTGATCGCTCAGCAACTCAAGTCCCTAAAACCAAGCAACAAGACAAAGTCACAGAGGGAAGGTCCACTGAAGATAGTTCAGACAGCTCAGTACCACAGCAGGCATCACAGTGTCAAGAATGAAGGCACAAAGCTATGCAAGAAATAATAAGAATAACAACAATAATGAAAATAAAGTATCTGTCTTCTGATGTTTCCCATGTTATAGGGGTGCAGTATGCTATTCTAGAAGTTAAATAATTACAATACGTAGCCTGGGCACAGCTCTAACACTATAAATACACCTTTTATCAATACCTTGTCTCATCTTCTCATAGAATCAAGCTATGCTGTACACTTTCTGTTTGTGCAACAGCACAGCTGTGCCTTTTTAACAAAAAAAACAAAAACAGCTGCACAAGATGTTGTCTATGTGATACTCACTGTATGAACTGTGCCATCAAGCGAAACACAGAAGGAGATCCTCACTAGCACAGCCACAAGGCTAGACATGCATGTCTACACCTTCAGCACCAACGCCTGCTTCGCTCATGGGACATATTTTACTACTTCCAGCCCTTTTTTAGTTAACTCACACTAGTCAAATCTTCTCCAGCCACACCAGCAGCCATGCCTCAGAGAGCTGCTTACGTCTTCTATCCATTTGCAATGCCAAATCAAGATACTATTGCACTGTTAATGCTGGTTTGTCTGTTAGCACTGACAAGGGTGCCCTGGGAGGACCTGTGCTGGAAACAGCCCTGGTGTGCATCAGTCTTTGAACAGATGAGTTTTTCCAGCACCACAGACAGTAAAAAAAATAGCTGTATTTGCCACCATTGCTAACATGATGTAAGAGCAGAATAGCGCAACCACGGTGTTCAAAGCACACTGAAATGATAAAGGTCATAAGGACTTAACTACGTAAAGATTTACCAAAAAAAAAAAAAAAGGAAGATAACAGCACCCTGACACATATATTAAAAGAAAGATTTCTCTTCAAAGTATCACCCCTGACTATGGGCTCTGACTAACAAAGCATGACCAATCAAATCAAACAGTGGCAGAGGTCAGCAATGCTCTCATTTTCTGCACTTCACCGTGCCAAAGGTCCAAGCCCCCGGCAGTCAAGCAGAGTCCGGAAGGAGGCTGTCTGTGCTCTGGCATATTCTGCAATTTAAATCATAGGGAGAAGTGGGGCTGCTGAGGGCTTGGGCTGCCATTTGTTTCAGCCAACTCGCCTACGGAGCACAGCAAAATCTGATAGCGGACGGTAACCTACCAAACTTGAGAGATGCTGCTTTCCACGTCTCCCCGCCTCCAGCTGAGCGGGCCAAGGGTACTCCTGCAGCCATCCTGAGGAGATTCAGCCCAACCCACTCCAGTTGCCCACACTGGTCTGGAGACAGCATCTGGGGATCCCCAAGGCCAAGCACTCTGTTTAAAAACAGTAGGGAAGAAACTGCAGCAACACAAACTGACCTGACTGAACACAGGAGCAGTAGGATCTTCATGTCTAACACTCTTTAAAACAATCACTTTCATCACAACTGGCTGTTTCTTAGGCTAGGCAAATTTGGGGGTGTCATCACAGCATGAGTTCAGTGCCCCAGTATTCCAAGTCTGGTCCATACTGGGCTCCCAACCCACCTACCACTCCAACAACAGAACTGGTAGCTACTTTCACACAGAAGACAGCAATTGGGAAAAATGAAAACAAGCCTTTGATTTGAAGGTCAGAAAGGAAACAAGAGGTGGGGTGTTTTCTGTTGTTTTTTATTATCACTTTTATTAGTTTGGGTTTTAAATCTGAATAGTGGTCTTTACCTCAGCTGTCTCGGAGGCCCAATCTCTCTGTAGGAATTTTACAGGAATAATACTGGCATTAAAGGTCTGCCGTACTGAGAGAAAAAGGTCAGTGGAAGAGTTAGATGCCATTTTCTGTGGTATACCTTTATCATTCAAGTAGAAAGACGACATGCAAACGATTGCCAGCAGGCTCTTTGGACTGCCTTTCCAATAAATGTAAAAAAAAGGCATCACAGCCTTTTCTAGCTCTGCTGATTAAAGATAGACAGCACTTCATCTGACTTCTTTCACAATAAGATGACCATAATTCACATTTAATATGCCGCAAAGTCATTTGCCTTCCAAGTACAAGGAACATGTTCTGCTGAAAGTCACTGCTGTTAGGTCAAATTTAAACTCAGTATTACAGGACAGAAATTACATTGCTATTAATAATAAATAGTCATGATAATGTTTTCCCTTAATAGGGCACCTCTTCCCCAAGAATCCTAATGCTTCATAAACTCTGGCATGAGTTTTATGTACTGCTACAACCCTAATTTCTGCCTGATTTGCATGGGTGCAGAGGAATGTAGAAATTAATTAGAGATTGCATCAGATCTGTAAATTACTTCACTGCAGCTGGATGTTCTTCCCACCTCAGAGGTAGATCCAGCAATAATATTGTCAGTACTTTAACACAGAGTTCTCACAAACACATTTTGGACAGCAGGCCTATATTGCAAGCCTGTGTGGTGCCAGTGCTTCCTGTGAAGCGGTGGGAAGGTAAGGATCTGAGCAGTACTATTTATGTTCCTCTCTAAATAAAGATGCTCCCTCATGACCACAATCGAGTATAGAAGAACCACCAATCAGCAAAAAACTTTAAGTGCTCCTTAAGAGGAGCAGCTTCTGCAGGGCTGAGAAAGTCATACTTTGTGCAGTCCCCAGGCAGAATGGACTCCTACCATGCGCTACTACAACATAAACATTTTAAAAACTAATACTACGTAGACATGGCTGCAAACACATGCAGTACATATTCAACACACAGCTCAGTGTTCCTGTCCTTAACTTGGGATGAAAGAGTAGGCAAAACAACTGTAAATAGAATCAAGGATAATATCTCCAGAGATATGCTAAACATCTGGTACTTGAGTCTTCTCAAAAGCAAAACATTTGCTCCCCAGAAACACTTATGTGGAACTCAGGAATAAGCTCTCTTTAGCCAAGTCGACTTGACGCAAACACCAACAGGACCAGGCACGTAGAAACGTCAGTGCCTTCAAGATGAAATGTGACCAAGGTCTTCTCAGAACCACACGTGGTAAATCATTTCACCTGATGTGGCAGCTACTCAGTCACACAAAGCAAGTGTTTCAGTCAGGATCTGAAGAGTGTTCTATGTAACTGACTGAGGAGGGATTACACTGCAAAGAGTCATGTTCTGACAGTTTTGAACTAGGTGGAGGGTCATATCATATTGTCTATACTAGCAGCTCTTCTGATGCTGGGCACATATTTCATCCCTCTATGCAAACACATCCCCTGCCTGATCAGGCTTGGGGTACAACTGTACTGCTGAAGCATGCAGGCAGAGGAAAAGAGGACAACTTCTAGCAAACACACTAAATGTTTCAGTTCAGTGAGACTGGAAACCACCCCTATTCAACAGCAGGATTGTTCTCAAAGCTTACCTAAATATTCACCCGTTGATCTGCCTTGACCACCAAGCAGCAAGTAAGTCAGGACATCAGTTTTGTATTATGCTGCAGGCAGCAAATTCTAAGCAATTATAAAAAGAGCTCCTAAGTGAGCAAGACAGACCAGGGGCAAGAAAGGGAAAGGGTCAATCAGGCCCATCTTGTAGAAGCAAACAAGGAATTTGACAGAGGCTCTGACACTCTGAAGTGACAGAGGCCATCAGCATATTCCACATAAAACACCACGTTTTTTATTTGTGCTTTTGGTCACTGTTCAAACCAACCTGGTTTCCAATTCTCTCTTGATTGCAGTCTGTTCCAAAGACTTGCCCAACGTTGATCCTACTCCTAAGAAAACTACCATAGAATCAGATGCAGCTCAGGAACCTATTTCTAACAGAGATGGGCAGCAGAGGTTTAGAGGAAAAGCTAATAGGGCAAGTTTGAAGCTTTTTTCTCCCATTTTCTCCCCTCAACAGCAGCCAGGAAGCCACAGTTTGGGGACTTCCTCAGCTGGGGCATGTATTCATACATTTGTTTCAACAGCAGTTGATGGGCCACTGTGCCAGAAACTTCAAGCAGCAATACAACTACGTGTCAGGTGCATCAGTGAAAACAAAACAACTGAGTTCTTCCCACAAAGTGGCCAGAGTTAAACACAGCTGCAGAGACACCTGTTTCACCCCACCTTCACCTCTGGAGTCTGCACCAGAAATAAGCCAGAGTGGACTCAACGTGCTGCAAATCCGCAGTGTAAACTCAGCTCTAGATGGGTGATGGAAACACCTGCAACTGCTTCCTTGGGCTTTTACTTTCTAATAATGAAACTTTTACCAAATGAGAACACAGCTTTGAGAAACAAGACCATTTAAAATAAAACACAGGTACCAAAGAAAAGTTGGTCCCTGTCTCTTCCCAGGCCAGATACAGATCCTGTAATAGAGAAGCCAGACGCATGTGTTATTAACAAGTAATTCGTGTCTTCCTCAACCTCTTCTATTGCAATGCAGGACACCATGTTTAGACCTCCTGAAGTCTCCACCTGTAAAACTTGTGGCATCCCCATCTACGTCCTACTGCTAGCTGCTACATAATATTTCTTGTGTGAAATTTCAAGAGTAAGGACTGTTTTTCCATCTTTCACTTTCCTCAGTCTATATAACACTGTCCCTGTTTACCAGAGACTTCCAAACCTCCCACTTGAATTGCACTCTCTCCCACAAACCAGAAAATTTATTGATTAAAGCAAAATAATCACTCCAGGGCACAGCAGTTCCCAAGCCATGAAGGACAAGCAGGATCAGGAGATGGAGCTGCCAGCAGAGAGATAATCCTCTCAGCAGTTTGGAAACTGCTACTCTAGCTCCCTGTTTGCACCTATAAAAACATGCAAGACTTTCACTGCTACAGACCTAATGTCCATATTAAAAAAAAAAAATTAAGAAAATTTACCACTGAAATAACTGTGAGAGGAGTTATTTGTAGTCCAAGATACATTTCTGTAATAATCTTTTAAGTAAAACATTAAAAAAAAAAATTATCAGATGTTGCACATTACCACCTTGTAACCTGTTTAATTCCTGTTCAATGCATTTTTACACAAATGTTGTTACCCCTACAACATACAAATAATGACCAGTCGGGAAAGGGAGGAAGCCCCTTAACTAGAGGTGAAAGGGAACCAAGAATGGTGCCGTTCTAATAAACAGGGAGAAAACACCTTTTTTCCTGCTCCGGTCTGTTGCTAGCTGATTGCATCAGCAAGTTACCATTAACATCTCAGCTACATCAATTCATAGAACCATTCATAAATTCAGAGACTCAAAGTCAGAGAACAGACTTTTTTTTTTTCTTCTTTATCTGCAAATATTCAGAGAAGGACAAAACATTATTACTTTATTATGCTAGACATGTGTCCGGCCCTCTGAGAAAAAGCACACCAATTGTGTTTCTTTATCATTTCACAAATTTTGTTCTTCTACCAGCTGCCTTGTGTCCGCCTGAAACCTCATGGGACTCTACCTCTAAGATCACAGGCAAGCTGGGACACTTCCATGAGCAACACCTGCAGGAAGAGAGTGTCACAGGAAAACTGACACAACTGTCGCCAAATTAATGTGTGTCAAACGTGAAACCTTGTTACCTTATACTGTCCTTTATATATGTTTTGTGGGATATGCACCTCTACATTACAAATTCCTTCACACATCACTCTGGCAAGCAAGTCAGGCTTCTGGTGCAAGTGTAGCATCTTCTGGAAAAAGTCAAAAGCATATTATAAAAGAAAAGCAAATGTTCAGACTCAAAGAACAAGCATTTCCGAGTACAGAAAGTAACACTGAGCACAGATTCCAGACAAATGCCTACGTTGTACTTGAGGAAGGATTTTTTCTTTAGGTACTGACTTAATTTCCTTAATTGCTTCATTTTAAATGTTGGAAACACTAGCTGGCTGCGATATTAGCAGCATTTGAATGGTGACTAATTCTAATGAGTATGCTAGTAGCAATGTAACACTACGACACGCCACACACATTTATGAGGCCGAGAGCGATAGCAATCAGCCTACTTAGCCGCAGCCCCAGAGCCGGAGCAGCCACCCTGGCTCATAAACGTCCACGCTCTCTGCGACGACACCTCACAGCATTTTCCTCTCATTTTCACCTTTTGTCACCTATATTTGCGGGGACAAATCAAGACTTCCTTACTACAGAGGGTGCTTCCACTAAAATCCATCGGAAAGCCAGTGTCTAAGGACCAGTGATCACCAAGCTGGTGAAGAGTGAAGCCCAGACTTGCGCTCACACAGGAGAAAGCGAGATGCGGCCCGCTTCTGCACGCCTGAAACCAGAGCAGCTCGCCACAGTGCATGCCTACTTTTTCAGTCCCTCCTTCTCTTTGTACGTGAGCTTCGCTAAGCCTCGGCTGTTACAGCGTTTCCTCTGCTGTCACCGCTTCCTGCCTCCCTCTCTGGTTCGCAGCTGGGGTCCCGGGGCCGGAGCAGCGCGGACACCCGCACCCCCCGAGCAGCGCGGGTGCACCAGGGCGGGCGCGACGCTCGGATCCCCGCTCCCCTGCCAGCCACGGATGGGAACCGGCGGGCGGGATGATTATTTCCTCCCTTTAACCGCGACTTTCTCTTTTATACCACGACACGGATGACACCTGCTCCCTCTTCCCGCACCCTTGGGTGTCAGGCCCGGCCCTGCCCAGGCTTGCCCGAGCATCCCAGAGGGGCGGGTCCCCGGTACCGAGGGACCACGCCGGCGGGGACCGGTGATACGGGATGTCAAACCGAGCTGCCGCAGCGCCATCCCCCGCGCCCCGCCGGTCCTCGGCCTGCACCCGCGGCTCGGCCAGCCCCCCTCCGCAGACAGGGGGAATGGGGAAGCGGGGTGAAGAGTAAAGCGAACGGAAAACTCCGCGCTGAGGCGGGGAGGGGGGGGTCAATTCCATTCAGCCCGAGGCGAGCGCGAGTCCCGAGCCCTAGGCGGGGTCGCCCCCGCGGCCGCCCGCACTCACCCAGGGTCTTGACGGCGACCTGCCGGGTGAGCGGCGGCGGCAGGTTGACGCAGACCAGGTCGACGTCCTGGTGCAGAAGCACCTCGTCGATGCGGCTGGTGTAGAAAGGGACGCTCATCTCCTTGGCCAGCTCCTCCGCCTCCTCGGGCGTGCGGCCCCACAGCGCCTTCACGGCGAAGCCCTCCGCCTTCAGCAGCGGCACGATCACCCGCGCCGTCAGCCCGGTGCCGAACACCCCCACCCCGGGCAGCATGGCGGCGGCGAGGCGGGTGGCACGGCGAGGCGAGGCGCTCCCTCCTTCTCTCAGCGGGGAGAGGGAGGCAGCCCC